>CM040241.1:56027933-56379380 GCA_022545495.1 Chrysanthemum lavandulifolium
TTGAACTTTGAAATATGAAAAACCTGACAATAAGTGGAGCTGGTTATCTTCAACAAAAAAAAAAATCAAAACAAACGTGGTGGCTGATAGTAGCAGCATGTTTCACTGGAAATATCACCAAATGTAGTCTTTTGTTGGTGCTGCAACACGCAACGTGCTACAATCCTCGTTATTATAATTTTTTTTAGTAAAGGGTTTTCCCGATGAATGTATTACTCCAAAAAAGCATATAAGTACAAAGAATGCGAGTGAAGTCCCATATCTTAGCCCGTTACATAGGATGTAAATCTAACATAACAAAACACTTCTATCCTCACAAAAACAAAAAAGAACTACCCACTAGAATACAGATGTCTCAACAACAAAATATAAACTAACGTCTAGATTTATGACTAATCTTTATATCAAACGCATCACAGAAAGCCAGTTGAGCTTCAAAAAGCTCCTCGTGTTCTTCATCATCATAGGGATTATCACCGTAACTCTGCTTCCAACACTCATATATATAAGCTCTTCCCCCACTTCCGCTTCCACCTCCTCCCTTAGAAGAACTAGCAACTGTAAGTTTTTTAGATGATAAAAAACTAGCCGTTTTATTAGCATCGTCAATCTCCTCACAATCACTTTCATCACCAAGCCAATTTAGTTTTCTTATTATGACCTATATTCAAATCTGCCCCATCATTATGCGAACTACCTATACTACTAGGATCATGATTATGCTACCTCACAATCACTTTCATCGTTATTTACATAGAGTGAAAGACACGTTATAAGCATTTTTTTTTTTTTTTGCGATTTTAATTTTTTATGTTCACCATCAATTACCCATAAATTCGGCATTTACTAAACCAAACGACATATATAGTCACCATTAATGTACTTAAATCAACGAATTTCGCGTTTTAAATTTGTTATGGCCAGCATCAATTGCCGATGATACTTAACTTAGTCAAATGTTCTCCACTGCAACTCCACATCGAGCTGACTCATTCCGTTTTGAAGGATATATGTATGGATGATCCGTTTATTGTTGATAACATCCGCAAGTCTTATATCAATTTGTGCTATGAGTTCCTAATGAAACATACATTGTCATTGCATTTCAAAAAATCAAAATTTTATCTAATTAAAAAGTAGAACATTATACCTCACTATGAATGAATCTCATCGTAGGAGTGCTAATGACTTTCAGATGCAAAGTTTCATTTGTTGGTGGCTGCTTCAACATGAATGTAAGAGCTTCTTCCCATACTGGATCCTTGTTATTCATCATAGTCTGAAAAAATCAAAAATTAAACCTAAAAATATCATAGAATAAGAAGCTATCAAACTGCGGCTATAATTCAACAATAAACCTTTGTTTTTCTTGACATGCCTCGGAAAAGCATCAAAACACGTGGATTCATGTGATTCTTTCCTTGAAGAGATCTCGCTTCATGGACAATGATGACAAGCAATCCTACATATATAGCCTTAAGATTCCTTGCAAGAGCCTCATGTAGTGCACTTGTATATTCTATTTCGGTATATGGGATTTGGCCATGTACCAATGGTTCGAACACCACTTCAATAACTAGGTTGCCGATGATGGAACTACTATATTCTACATTGAAGATATAAAGATCAAGAAGCTTTTGATATTCAGGATTAAGATTTCCCAGCAACAGAAAAGCCATCCCTACTATATTATGTCGTTTTCCCTACATTAATTACAAAGGGTAATCATGACGTTAACATTTACTAGTTACACATATAAAAAAAATCTATTGACATATGCAACATATATCAATATTAGCAAAGTACTCACGCATAGTGACAACGACAAACTAGTTTCAATGGCTGTATGTACATGTGTGTGTTTTTTTTACCTAGCAGAGTAATCGCGTATCGTGGTTATTATACATGATCTATGAATAAAATATTACTCATAATGGAGCTCTAATTAAAAGTAGACTATGAACACTATAAAAGTCATGTACAACTTGAGTTCCTAAAACATACCGAAGTTGCGTCCATAACCCATATCTTTAGACATTGAACATCAATATTATCAACATAGAAAGTGAATTCTTCATGCCACTCAGGATTCTCGATGTTGTGCTTCACTTTCGTTTTCTTCGCGCATGGAAGACTACTTTCATTTAGTTTGAGTATCACATATGGATGAGAAGGGGCGAAAAAACTTCTTCTTTTTAGATTCATTGTTCTTAGAACTTTCACTTTCAAGATACCAGCTTTGTAATCCTCTGGGCACTAAACAATAACACCAATAGCTATAGAAAGTGAATTCTCTATCTTATATCGTTTATTCAAGACAATTATTTCACCCATGAATAAGCAAAGAAGCACTCCCAAACATACCTTAGCTTTGGTTTTGCGAATGTAATTAGGTTACAAGGGTGTTTCTCGCGGCACGTTGTGATGGTTTTGAGATTAAATATTTGAAGATTACTAACAACATACTCTATTTCAGAATGTCAAGGGTACGGATTTCTTAATTTATTGAATATGCTAGTTGCATAGCTTTATATAACGATGTCAAGACCCATTAGTTTATGCAAAAAACAAATAGATAAATAACTAGCAGAAAAAAATGATAAATCAATAAATTGCTCTTCCTATAAGACATATAGCTAAAATTTAGGAAACTAAAGCGTACTTGATGCTTAAGTGCAGTTTCCAGAGCTTCCACAACCCGTGTCATCAAAGGACGCTCTTCACGTTTTCTGTTCAAACATTGATAAGCTATTTCCGTAAACACCTTCAAAGAATCGGGATTTATATCATCCTTAATACTATCGAAAATAATTTCATCTATAATGTTTTTTTCGTAGGATTCTCGTGCCAATCCTACTAATGACCGATGCTTGTCTTTGTTGTCCATACACAACCTCCCACACAATATTTCAAACAGCACGACACCGAAGGAGTAAACATCCGACTCCTTTGTTAAAAACCCTGTCTCTCCATATAACGGATCACAATAACCAAGCGTGCCTACAGCATTGGAGACAAGATATGTGAAATATCTGTTTGCAGGACCAAACTTGGAGAGGCCAAAATCCGAGATCTTCGCATTCCAGTTTTCGTCTAATAGGATATTCGAACTTTTAATATCGCGGTGCAATACTCTGAGCTGGGTCTCAGCAGGAGCATGAAGATACTCGAGTCCACGAGCAGCCCCTAAGCATATCTTAAGGCGTTGGACCCAGTTTAGATCCTTGTTGGCCAGATATAGGTCGAGACTTCTCTTAGATGCATATTCATAAACCAGGATTTTCTCACCGAATCATCACAAAAGCCTAACAGAGAAACAATATTTTCATGTCTATAATACGAAAGCATCATGATCTCCTTCCAAAACTCGGGATTTCCTTGCCCAAATTTAGGATCTAAACGCTTTAAAGCAACCACCACCTCACCCTTGGCACTGTGGATGATTTTTCCCATGTAAACTTTCCCGAATCCTCCTTGCCCGATACAATTGTCATAGGCAAAGTTTTGGGTTGCTGCTTTTATATCTTCTAGTGGTATCTTAAGGTGTTCAAACTGTACAATGTGAGCCATTATTTTAATGGATGAAGTGAAAAGGTATGCACAAATTTAAAGCTCCAAAGTGGTATCGCTATATATATTTCCATTTCATGTAGATTTTCATTTGTTAGCTGTAAACAATATATATTTCCAGCTATGTATTTTCGTAGCTCGAGTAGTTTATTGGACAATAAGAAACATATATATAGTTGTCCTATTTCAAAACTTTTGTTTTTGTGACGTGAAATAACACTTTCCAAAACAGGTTATTAAAATGTGTGTGTGGGGTAGGTACACTCCGTGTTTTCTTCACTACAACAATTCGGATGGACGCGCGAGGAGACTTTCGCCAGGGACACAAAGTCCCCAGCGAAAGTCACTAAAAGACAAAATTACATCTGATGTGGCACATGAATGCGCCGGACGTGTTAGGGAAAATTCAACATACTTTACGTGGGGACATGTCCCGGCGAAAATATGTTGGACTTTAACAAATTTTGACGGATAGTCAAAATTAACGTACACTTTCTCCCGGACTTGTCCCCACCGAAAGAGTATTTCGGTTTACTAAAAATTTGACCAAAGTCAAAAGCATGCTAATTGTTCATGGAAAATTCCGCCAAACCTTTCCCCAAGACATGTCCCAAGCAAAACACGTAATTATAAAAATACATTATATTGCAACTATTAATACATAACTAAAACCCGATGCTTGGATAGTCTTTTCATTACGTAAAACCCTAAACTATTTTAAAATTAAAGCGGTATATCTTTAGTTCCATCGTCTGTCGTTACAAAATATATATTTGGTCAAAATAAACGAAGACTTGAATTTTGAGCAGCTGGGTTGTATCTCCAGGTTATCCAACGCTTGAGATTTATTGATGAGACTTGACGAAACATAGTAGATATATACCTATGGGAAAAACAAAAATATTAAATTTATGATGAATTAATATGGTTCTTAATTCGTGTTTGTTAATTGTGATATTGTTTATTCAGTTTCATTCTTTAAGCATATGTAATTTAGTATTGGAAAAAGGGTGTTTGGACACCATAATCTGGTTAACTAAGAACATGGTCAACTTTACAAATCCAGCATGTGTTTTGATTTATAAAAATACTTGACAGATACATACTACAAGAACAAAAACAACATCAACAACAACAACTACAAGAACAACTACCACTTTGATCAACAACAACAACAACATCAACAACATCAACAACATCAACAACAACAACTACAAAAACAACTACTACTACTACTACATACGAAGATTTTCAATGTCACCTAACGATTATTACAGTAATGCATCCGACCGACATGCGTGGTCATCGAATTCTTGCCATTTCAAGTCGGCTTCCAACAACCTTACTCTTGTCTCTAGCACATGTTTTTTTGATTCCAGCAAGTTTATCCTAAGGTCTTTTACATGGCAGCTCGAGCACTCTGTTGGTGCTGATCCAGAACCTTGAGAAGAGATTGTTCTTAAATACTCGTCAAATACATCCTTCCACATAAAATATCCGCACCCATTATCATATTTTCTAGGCTGTTACATAATAAGAAAATTATAAGAGACAATTATTTGTATATTTACATAAATAAAAAATGTATGATTGTTCACCTTTGACAGATGACATGCATAATATTGTCGCCCAGCTGAATATTCTCTATGTGATGTTTTTAATCTTATATTTCCTGCTCCACAAGAACACATAAAAGGATTAAATGGCTCCATCTCAGGTTTTGAAATTTGTGTGAAGATAAGATGTTGTGAGGTTGAGTGATTTTGAGGATAAGATCTTGTAGCTTTTGGTGGGATAAGATCTCAAGTTTTCTTTATGTGATATATAGAGCAGATCTGGTGGCTTTTTGGTGGGAAGATTTGGCACCATTTTTTTTGTAGGAATTCTTAGCGCCATGTTTTTTGTGGGAATTCTTGGACACATTTTTTTTGGAAAGTTGAGACCGATGAGACAACTACAACAATTTGGACCTATGTAATAATAATAATAATAATAATAATAATAATAATAATAATAATAATAATAATAATAATAATAATAATAATAATAATAATAATAATAATAATAATAATAATAATAATAATAATAATAATAATAATAATAATAATAATAATAATAATAATAATAATAATAATAATAATAATAATAATAATAATAATAATAATACATATACCAATGCACCTATACTTGATCGTTTAACATGATACGATACCAATGCACCTATACTTGGTCGTTTAACATGATACGTATACCATAGCACCTATACTTGGTGGTTTAACATGACACGATACCAATGCACCTATACTTGGTCATTTAACAAAATCACGATACCAATGCACATATACTTGGTCGTTTAATACGATCGTATACCAAGGCACCTATACTTGGTCGTTTAACATGATATCGTATATGATCCGTGCGAACGGTCAAGCTAATCACTCGAGCCGCCACTTGTGAATGGCCGTACCGTAGAAGCTTAAAGCTGCTAAGCACGAATGCAATGAAGATCCGAGGAGTATAGTGTTTCCGGTCGTTATGTCCCGGAAACGTGCAATGAATCACCCAACGATAGTGATCGAGAGATTTGAACGGAAAAGGAGATTGTGAATATGATTATAACTAAGGAAAAGCCAACAAATTACAAGGGCTTAAATGCAAATTAAAGGAAAATTTAAAAGATAAAAACTATTAAATAAACGCTATCACTATTTTTTAAAATTGATGAACGTTTAAAACTTAAAACTTACGTTTAAATAAAAATTACGTAAACGTACTAAATAAAAAGTGAGAACTAAGAAATAAAAGTCCTAAAAATATGAAAATGACATTTTTACAAACCTAATGATAAAAGAAAATTTATAGAAAAAAATTATTTTTATAACTAATTATCTAATTATTATTAATTAAAAACTATTTTTAACTATTAAATAATTACCTAAAATACAAGAAAATATGAAATAAGGCTTGAAAAATAAAATTAAGACTTAGAAAAATCTAAAATATCAAAAGAGAATTTTCAAAACTATTTTTGTATTTTTCTGATTATTTTTCTATTTTCTAGGAATTAAAAACTATTTAAAACTACTTAAATGGCTTAAAAATACAAATTTAACTAAGAAAAATCTAGAAAAATATTTTTTTGTCTTTTTATATTTATCTAAACTTAAGAAAATTGAAAAATTATTTTTTTTGAGACTTTTCTGAATTATTTGTATTAAAAGCTAATTAAAAATGCTTAAAAATCAATTAAAATCAAGAAAAATAGTAAACTGACTTGGAAAAATCTGAAAATTTCAGGAAAACTCTAAAATTATATAAGGAAGCTAGGAAAAATAGAAAAACAAGTGCTTATGTGCAAGATATTGAAACTGATGTACAAGTGCTTATTGAAATAAGCACTTGAATAAGCAAATGGGCACCAAAAGCTACCAAACTGATACACAAGCTACAATAAGCTAAAACAACTCAAAATCAACTAAAAACAACAAGCTAAACCACTGAAATGCAAGATTAACAAATTTGGCCTTTTGAGTTAATAAGCTAAAACAGATTTCTGGGTACCTACTTGCAGCCACAAAATAAGTACTCAAATAAGCTAGACAACAAAAACCAACTATGGGGACCTAAAGTAGACCTAATGAGACCTTACAAACCAATTATCGACTTTAACAAGCTCTTATGAGCCCCTGCAAACACATAAAGCGAGAAAAACTCGGTCTATCTTTGAGTTTTGAGCAGGCAAAAAAGGTCCTAAAAGAGAAGCTGTTTAGAGCTTATAAAAAATTTGTAAAATACCACAAAAATGGTGATAAGAAAGGACACCAGCTGAATTTTTTAAAATGCCAAGTCTCACTGAGATTGACTCAGAAATGAATCCAAGAAAATTCTCACCAGTCAAGCCCAAAGCAGTTTTCCAAATTTGACTTTTAACAATTGAGATAAGTTTGACTAATGTGAACTTTGATTCCGCTTTAGGACAGTTATGATGTAATATGGTGTAATGAACACGGTGCAAGCAATGTTAATGACTTATAAACACAAAATAAGACTTTTCTAATCAAAAATTACAACAGTGAAGCAGTGAGAAAGATTAACCAAGATTTTGACTTTTGGAGTTGCAAGTGCAGTTTTTATGACTGATATGAGCTCAAATGAGCTTAATAAGCATGAACTAACAGGTATCTACCACTGATTAAATTTCTAAGACAGTTTAACAGTCAATCCAAACACCCTCTTATACACTGATTTGCAATCAAAATCAAAGCTAACTACTGATTCAACAAATATTAATAATCAAACTAAGTCTAACTAACCTAAATACACCTTAATGGAAAGATTTTAGCTACTTGTAACCACATAGACAGATTATGCTATTAATTGTTGAAAAACACTTACAAGAGTCCATAGCCACAATGGCTTGAAAACAGTGAGACCAGAACCACTAACCTATCAAATCCAACCCAACTAACTATAAATCACCCCAATCCATGCACGCATCACCCATCACCATTTCGCAACCTTTTGCCCATTTTTGACTTTTATTGACCAAACTTCTAAAATGCTTGAAACTTGATTACAAGTTTACAAAAAGCTATAATAAGCTTATATAAGCTTGTTGGAGATTGAAACTGAGCTACTAAAAGCTTAAACAAAGGAGTTTGAAAATAAAAATTCCAACAGTGGAAATAGATTATGGAAATTGAACATAAACTTGAATTGATAGTGGAAATAAGTTACAATACACCTGAATACCTTTGTTTGATACAAATAAGTTTAAAAACACAACTGAAAACAATTTAAGACATTACAAGCTAAGAAACGACATGCATTTATGAAAATTAAACTAACTACTCCCTAATTGCCTCCTCTTTGCTTCTTTTATACACCCAAACTGTCTTATCTCTCTCCTCTGAGTGGATCCCAGCAACAATATCAACCATTGGATGTGCAGAAGTAATCCTGGCCATTTATGCATTTTTGGCGCCAAAAGCTGTTTAAGCCAGCTGGAGGTTGAGTGTTAGGTATAAAGGTGCATTAAATGCACCTTGGCTTTGAGTGTGAGGTGGAGGGTAGAGTAGGGAGATGATGGTGGAGGAGGGGGGAGGCGTTGCAGGCATGCGTGCGGGGAGTGATGATGGAGGTGGTTGCGTGAGGAGGGAAGGCAAGTCAAATGGGGTTTGACCGGGATTATTAATAGGAGGGTCCAAAGTGGGGTCCAAAAGGCTAATTGGCGGGGTCCAAAGGATGGCGGGCCAAAAAAGTGAAGGGTTTTAATTATCAAGGCCTATGTTGTCGATTACGAAAAGTGAGGGGCTACTTCTGCCAATTATGCAAAGTTATTCCAAGGGACCACAAGTGACAATCTTCAAAAGTACAAGGACCAAACTTGACAATTTCAATTTTCCAGGGGCCATTTTTGCCAATTTTTAAAGTTGGAGGACCAAACTTGTAATTTTCTCAAACTTTTTACATTTTTCACCAAAGGACTAAATTTGACAAGTTATGATTTTAAAAGGACCTTTGGTGATTTTTCTTTTGAAATTAGGACTCAGGGACTATTTTTGACAATTTTAGAAACTTGGGGACTAAAGCGCCAATTATGCAAACTTTGCTCATTTTCATCCGATTTTGAACATTTTGCATCCGAAACATATAAAATGCAATTTTGGAATATTTTCGATATTTTGATGCATATCGAGCATTTTTAAACGTTTTGCGTTCAGATTGACTAAAAATGATGAGTATTTACACACTCATCAATCCCCACACTAAACTATTGCTAGTCCCTAGCAATCTTTTGAGAAAAACTTAATGGATTTGAATCTCTTTACCAAAAGCCATTACTCGGAGTAGCCAAATGTTTGATTCAAGTAAGAACCATGGTACACCGATAACCATGTGATTTTGAGCAAACCACCGACTTCCAACTGATTTGATTTGTCTTTACCGAAGCCGTTTGCTTCCGGACTAGCCAACTCTTTAGATAAATTATCAATATTATCTTTGGTGAGTCGATTACCAATTATGGTTTTCCATCGCCTTTACCACAAGCCATAAACTTATGGCTAGCCAACTCTTCACTTTTTAGGATATGGTGAGTGAATACCATACAATTTTGGGCAAATTGCAAGTCAACGGATTTGAGATATCTTTACCAAGAGCCGTTTGCTCTGGATTAGCCAATCCTTTTGTTTATTAGACAAGGCGGATCGATAACCAATTGAGTAAGTGAAAACACTTACCTCAAAAAAATTTTGGCCAAAACGGGGAATTAGGCGGAATAATTACATGATAAAATTCGTGAGAATTCCCACACTTAGAAATGAATATTTCCCCAATATTCAAAGTACCTACTGTTATGCCGAAACAAAGAACGAAAAGGGAAATACTACGCCATTATTTAGAAAGATGATTTTTTTTTTTTGGAAGACTTATATACAAAACATGTGGGCAACCCCCCCCCACACACACACACACACTAGGGTGGTAGAAAGTAGAAAGAAGTCGAAATATGAGTGAAACCCATATGGCATGCTATCTTTTTTTATTACCGAGTCGCTAGCTTGACTCGATCCCGCATTCATTGGTTCATGGGGAAAGTTTGAAGATCCGGGACAACCACAGGGGTATGTCCTCTCCAAAGTAATGCTTCACTCGATGACCATTCACTTTAAAATTATGACCATCGGGTTGAGATAACTCAATGGTACAATAAGGATAAACCTTAGCGATAGTAAATGGACCGCACCAACGGACTTGAGCTTTCGAGAAAATCTTCAATCTTGAATTGAAAAGAAGGACTCGATCACCAACGTTGAAAATGCGGTTCTTGATTTTGAGTCATGAATCTTCTTTGTCTTTTGTTTGTAGATCAAAGAGTTCTCGTAAGCTTGATCACGGAGTTCATTTAATTCATTCATTTGAACTTTCCGATGATCACCACCGTCTCGAATATCGAAATTAGCATGCTTCAAGGCCCGTATGCCTTGTGCTCGAGCTCAACCGGTAGATGACACGCCTTCCCGCACACTAGCTTGTATGGAGTGCACCGATGGGTGTTTTATGTTGCACGGAAGGCCCAGTCGTCATCTAGCTTATCCGACCAAGAGGCACGGTTTTCACCAACCGTCCTCTCAAGAATTCTTTATCCCGGTTAGAAACTTCCACTTGCCCACTTGTTTGTGGGTGGTACGATAGATAGCGGTGAGTTACACCATACTTTTGCATGATTCTTTCAAATTGGTCATTGCAAAATGCGTCTCGATAACGCTACACGCGTCGTTCGGGGTCAAGGAAACTTCCTTTTCTTGAGCAAGTTTTATAACACCCTAGGCGTGAACCTAATCGTTGTAGTGTAGTAATTAGGGTAAGCCACGGGTATTGATATCGTTCTCTGGGGAATAGGAATGCTAGTGAGAAGTTACTACGCTAAGGTTGAGGTTGAGGAAGATTATTTTTATCTTTTATGTTTTTAGAAATTGAAAAGGTACGAATCTCGGGTATTGGATTTGGGGTTGGTATTACACCGATTACTCTACTATTATCTAATTATCTAAGCTAAGGTTGTGATAGTCTATGTCTTAATTGATGTGTACTCGTATGATAGTTTAAAGATGTGTTTACTTAGGTTTTACTACTCCTTAATTATCTCCTATTGATGGTTGATTTGTCACGTCCTTATTCCTAGTTGCGTTGTGATTCTAAGGCTATAGGCGTGCTTGTTTCCTAACTCTTTGAAATTACCAAAGGGTCTTGTTTACAAATCCTCTAGTGATTTATAGACGCCTACTCTACGGTTGTCCTTGAATACTTTATCCTATAATTACCTAGATAATTATATTCTAAAGTTCACAAAGAAAAGTCAAGCATTAAGTACACAACGAATAATCTAGCGCACTCTAGATCATTAGTCAACTAAGATAAGTATCAACCAATCAATATTCAATAATTAAGTTTCATATTCCTAAGCAAACACACAAATAAATTAGCCGGACATGGAGAACATGCAAGCATACACACAAATAATCAAAGACATAATTAAATTAATGAAGTAAATACTTATCTTGATGTATAATAGGGTTTAGAACCCTAAAATACCGCACAAGAAAGCCTTGGTTCGGTTTTAGGTTTTACTCCAAAGACTACCCACTAAAGCAGAAAAATTCGGATTCTATATATAAGATTACATCTGCGACGGTCACCTTATGTTTCGTGGCGCGTCGTGTCGCCGTCATTAGGGTTTCGTCTTGGCCAGTAAACCTTGCGACGGCGCCACCTTATGACCGTGACGTCGTCCCTTCACTCGACGCGTCCTGGTCGCATCTAGGCCGTCCGAGTAGCGACGGCCTATTCCTTTAGAACCCGTCGTCCCTTGAAAACATGCAATTTCGCTCGAGCCGTCGCAAAATGCCTTCCGACGACGCCGCAGATATGCGTGTGACGTCGCCTTATGTTTCAAAGACTTTGAGTGTCTCGATTCGACTTTGGCCATTTTCTTCAGATATTCGCGCCTTTTCGTCCAAATAAGCATCATTCCGGCATTTTGCCTTCAAGAGACCTAAAAAGTGAAAAGGAACGATATTAAGCAATAACGGATACAAAAGTGATCGAATAAGGGCTTAAATGACCCTCAAAAGGTACCTTTAAAACCTTATCAAATATCCTACACTTGGTATTTGCTTGTCCTCAAGCAAATGTGCTTTAGCCAATTAATTTATAAGTTAGGGGTCATGAAGCATCCATTCAAACGGTCCACAACACATATAAGCCCAAGAAAGTCATAACAAGCACGGAATTACATACTAGCACCTCACATGGGGTGTTTGGATACTCACATCTCTCTCGGTGTATATATGAAATATAACAAATCGGAAATGGAAGATAAACACTCATTAACGGTCCTAGTACATAGATTACCATAGGCTTGAGAATAGATCAAACCTCCGTCGCTTTGGCGTAAGCACCTAGGAAAGACTATCAAAGAGGTCTTTAAAGGGTTGTAATGTTAGGCTTACGGTGAGGAAATGAAGGTTTGGGTGGATAGGCTATTTAGTGGTGGATAGTCAAAAATCTCTATGTTGCAAGTATCTGAAGAATGGCGTTGCTAAGCCAAGACTCGACACTCTAAAACTCTAGGCAACGAAAATAAACAAACATAATTTAAAAGATAGATGTAGGATGGTAGCATGGTATTTTTTTTTTTTTTTTTTTTTTTTTTTTTCATACACTTTACTCTACCATCCTCTACGGTACATCAAAATGATAGGGATTTATAGACACATCCCTACACTTGAGTTTTATTACTCTAACACTAATTTGACCCGAATTGAAAAGATCAAAACACTTGAGTACATTATTATGCAAACAAAGGGAATTTGAGTTTAACGTTCTCTTCCCTATATTTCATAAACTTTAACTTTTCCCATGAATCCCAATCATCCCAAAGCGTATACAAAGGATATGACTCGACTTAGCAACTCATGCAAGCAACCGATAATTGAACTAAGGGTTTTGGGTGATAACATAAATTTGCACTAAAAGTGAGTGCAATAAAGGGTAGGCTAAAGCGATTTGGGTGTATATTTGGGGTGGGGTGTAAACAATGCTCTTCATTGATATTCGGAAAACCGAAACATCACGAGAACCGCGAAAAGGATAGGCTCGAGGGTTAACTAGGGTATCGTGTACTAAAGATGAGTACAACGAAAGGGTGTGGGGAATTACTCAACCGAGGTGGAAGAAGTAATTATATTACGTGTATCAAACAAGGGTTTATCCTAATGCCTCTTATCATTTAGTTATTCCTAACTACACAAGTGTAGTCTCACTAGCGATCTCGGAATGCATCACAAAACAAGTTCTAGAATCTAATATACTACGGTTCACACTCTAAGCATTAAAGATGAATGCTTTAATTCCTACTAATCTAAGGCGATCCTCACATTTTGGGTGGAATTTAGGTGATAAAGGGTTTTGTGCTAGTCATGCAACTTCCTATCCATGAGGCGCTTTTGTTAAGACTAATGGCCCACTCTTATATGTCATGAAAAAATTTTAAATTTGGCTAAAATTACCCTAACCTACATTTTCTCATGGTTTATTACACAAATACACTTGGACAAAGCAAGCAGTCAAGGATAAGCATAGTTTCAAAGTTCCCGCTTTATTTTCCTCCTACACTTAAACTGAACATTGTCCCCAATGTTCCCCGAAAGTATCAAAGTTATGATAATAGAAGGTAATTAAAAACGAAAGAAACTAATACTCCCCTGATTAGCTCGGTAGGATCCGTGAAAAGTGGTGGTTAAATCTTTTCCAAGAAGAGTTTTTTTTTTTTTTTGCGTGAAAGGCTCCTTCCAAACTTGTGTAACTTCTTCTTGACAAACTAAACCTGCATACTAGAAGAAAACAAACGAAACCTTCGCGTAAAATCGGCGGTAATAATATACATAAGACTCGATTTAAACTAGGATATAATGCTTGTGGAATGGATGTTTACGAATTTGTTTTGAAAGTTAAGATCCGGAAAATTCAAAATTTTACAAGTAGCTCGAGAAAACAAGAAAAAGTAAGTCGATGTTTTTATTCCTTCTCGACGCCCAAAGTTGCAATCTCGACGCCGTCAGTTATCCCGACAAAAGCGGTCTCGCGATTTTCGGAAAAAATTCGGAAAATTTACATCTTTAGAAACCGGAAAATTTCGCAAAAACATCCATTATGACTCGATACAAGCATTTGACTCGAATAAACAAACATATATATCTTTTAATTAATTGTTATTCTCATGTTCACGTTTCTTATGAAAACGTGTAATCCTCCTACACTTATCCTTTATGTAAAATACCTTTATATGTAATTAAGACGAGGTTAAAAACAAAAAGCATTTTTACAAATTTAAACATGAGGACAAACAATTAATAAAAGATATATGACATTAACAAGCAAACAATTAAGCATGGGTTGCCTCCCACGAAGCGCTTTTCTTTATTTAAGAGTCTTGTAGCTAGACTCGTAGTCCTACTCCCTCGTTGCCTCGTTTTGCATTCTCAATGAGAATTCTATCATGTTGACAAAATTTTCATCGACTCTATACCTAGGCCCTGGGTCAAGCAATCCTTATAATAATGCCTCCTTCTTTCCCACATGAATTTATAACCCTTTTCAACATCTTCCTTGCTTTTGTCCTCAAAAGCTTTGATGTTGTCTCGATCATAAATGGACAAGTGGCCATACTCGATTGTTTTCCAAGGCATCCTATAGGTAATCTCATCGGTTCCTCCTTAAACCTAACGGTTCCATCATGCTTGTTATGGCCCATCCTAGATGTTTCAACAAACGGTTTCCTAGCACTACTTGGGATAGGCTATAGTCAATGACGATCCTACATCTTCTAGGATCATAAAATCAACAAGGTAGGTGAAATTTCCTATAAAGACATGCACCTCTTTGACTCTTCCCACAAAGTTGCAAATTCCTCCGGATATTTAGGGTCTCTCCTAATATTGAGTCGCTCATTCATAATGTCATTGTAAGCAGACGACATTATATTGATAGGAGATTCCGTATCTATGTAAGCGTGGTCGATACTCCTATATCCGATCATACAAGGAATTTTTAGGTTCCGTGGATTTCTCCCTAATCTTAGGGCATATCCTAATGATAGGTGATCGTGGATTATTGATTATGTATTGATGGTACGCAACCTCTTCCTTAGTGGGGTAAAGATTGAAGTATGCACTATTTTCCTCGTCCACTTTGTTGTTGGTTATGCCATTGTCCGATCATTGCTAATCATAGAGCCAACTACGTGACGACTACTTTCTCAACGACTTCCCCGATTGTACTATCGAATATTTTACGCAAACCGGAAGGTCGGTGTTTCTACACATAGCGGCTCGACGTTGGTGTTGGTTATTGGGTTGGGTTTTGAGCGACATTGGTTGGTTGTCACCTTCCATGGTGAAAAGTGATGGGTGTTACGAACAAAGGTCACGAAGAAGGGGATAGACTAAAGAAAGCTAAAATGAGAAAAAGTTTACTTGATATGAATCAAGCAAAGAAACCTAAGCGAGGTGGACTACTAACTAGCTATTCTATTCCCGCAAGCGCCAAAAACTTGATAACGCTACACGCGTCGTTCGGGTCAAGAAACTTCCTTTTCTTCGACAAGTTTTATAACACCTAGGCGATGAACCTAATCGTTGTAGTGTAGTAATTAGGGTAAGCCACGGGTATTGATATCGTTCTCTGGGGAATAGGAATGCTAGTGAGAAGTTACTACGCTAAGGTTGAGGTTGAGGAAGATTATTTTTTATCTTTTTATGTTTTTAGAAATTGAAAAGGTACGAATCTCGGTATTGGATTTGGGGGTTGGTATTGCTACCGATTACTCTACTATTATCTAATTATCTAAGCTAAGGTTGTGATAGTCTATGTCTTAATTGATGTGTACTCGTATGATAGTTTAAAGATGTGTTTACTTAGGTTTTACTACTCCTTAATTATCTCCTATTGATGGTTGATTTGTCACGTCCTTATTCCTAGTTGCGTTGTGATTCTAAGGCTATAGGGCGTGCTTGTTTCCCTAACTCTTTGAAATTACCAAAGGGTCTTGTTTACAAATCCTCTAGTGATTTATAGACGCCTACTCTACGGTTGTCCTTGAATACTTTATCCTATAATTACCTAGATAATTATATTCTAAAGTTCACAAAGAAAAGTCAAGCATTAAGTACACAACGAATAATCTAGCGCACTCTAGATCATTAGTCAACTAAGATAAGTATCAACCAATCAATATTCAATAATTAAGTTTCATATTCCTAAGCAAACACACAAATAAATTAGCCGGACATGGAGAACATGCAAGCATACACACAAATAATCAAAGACATAATTAAATTAATGAAGTAAATACTTATCTTGATGTATAATAGGGTTTAGAACCTAAAATCGCACAAGAAAGCCTTGGTTCGGTTTTAGGTTTTACTCCAAAGACTACCCACTAAAACCGAAAAATTCGGATTATATATATAAGATTACATCCGACGACGGCCACCTTATGTTTCGTGGACGCCGCCGTGTCGCCGTCATTAGGGTTTCGTCTTGGCCAAGTAAACCTTGCGACGGCGTCACCTTATGACCTGTGACGTCGTCCCTTGACTCGGCGCCGTCTTGGCGCATCTAGGCCGTCGAGTAGCGACGGCCTATTCCTTTAGAACCCGACGTCGCCCTTGAAAACATGCAATTTAAACCTCGAGCCGCCGCAAAATGCCTTCCGACGGCGTCGCAGATATGCAAGTGATGCCGCGCCTTATGTTTCAGCGACTTTGAGTGTCTCGATTCGACTTTGGCCATTTTCTTCAGATATTCGCGCCTTTTCGTCCAAATAAGCATCATTCCAAGATTTTGCCTTCAAGAGACCTAAAAAGTGAAAAGGAACGATATTAAGCAATAACGGATACAAAAGTGATCGAATAAGGGCTTAAATGACCCCTCAAAAAGGTACCTTTTAAAACCTTATCACGTACCACGATCACTGATTATGGCTCGTGGAGTTCCAAACCTAGCAAATAAGGATTTTAAGAATTTCACCACAACTCGGGCATCGTTGGTGGGTAAAGCTTTAGCTTCAACCCATTTTGATAAGTAGTCAACGGCCACGAGTATGTATTTGTTACCACGGGAAGAAGGAAATGGCCCCATAAAGTCAATGCCCGGATGTCAAAAATCTCACACACTTGAATGGCGTTTTGCGGCATTTCATTCCTTTATGAGATATTCCGTGACGTTGACAAGCGTCGCGGTGTTTTGACAAATTCATGGGCATCCTTGTAGATTTGGGCCAATAGAATCCGGAATCAAACACCTTCTTGGCGGTGTAGTTGGGGCTATGATGTCCCCAAGAGGTCCGAATGGCAAGCCTTGAGAATGTCAATAGCTTCGACCATACACACATCGCCGGATGACTTGATCCGCACAAATTTTGAACAAGTAGGGGTCGCCCGGAAATAATGTTTTACATCTTTAAAGAATTTATTCTTTGTTGGGACGACATCCTTTCACTACAAAGTTACCCGCATGGTAATTTGCAAAGTCGACAAACCATGGGGTAGAAGAGTCTCCACGAAAAGAAACCACATTGAGTGTTTCGAGAGGAAATGTTTCATTAATTTCCTTTTCTCGAACACATCCCGGTGAGGGTTCTCTAATCGGGACAGATGATCACAGACAAGGTTCTCGACTCTTTTTTATCACGAATAATGATATCAAATTCTTGTAGGAGGAGAACCCAACGGAGCAATCTCGGCTTTGCATCTTGTTTTGCAAAGAGATATTTGAGAGCCGAGTGATCCGTATACACCACGCATTTTGTCAAGATAAGGTATGGCCGAAACTTTTCAAACGCATACACACGCCTAATAATTCTTTTTCCGTAGTGGTGTAATGGGTCCGAGCTTGACCATAGTTTTGCTTGCGTAGTGGATCGGTGAAAATGTTTGGTTTTATGCTGCCCAAGACCGCACCGATAGCAAAATCACTTGCATCGCACATGAGCTCGAAGGGTAAATCCCGATCGGGGCAACTAGAATGGGTGCTTCCGTAGCTTTTTCTTAAGTGTTTCAAAAGCTTGATGCACTCGGAGAGAAGATAAAAGGAGCATCTTTTTCGAGAAGATGGGTCATAGGTCGAGCGATTTTAGAGAAATCTTGAATAAATCTACGATAAAACCGGCATGACCTAGAAAACTCCTAATACCTTTGGCGGTAGTAGGATGAGGTAGTTTAGCAATGACATCAACTTTTGCTCTATCTACCTCGATCCCATTTTTGAAATCTTATGGCCAAGGACTATGCCTTCTTTGACCATAAAGTGGCTCTTCTCCCGGTTTAGACATAGATTGGTGTCTTCACACCTTTTAGCATTTGTCTAAGTGGGAGACATGTCTGAAATGAGTCCCCAATGACCGAGAAGTCATCCATAAACACCTCCATAGTTTCCGATCATGTCGTGGAAAATTGCCATCATACATCTTTGGAGCGTGCGGGAGCATTACATAAGCCAAAAGGCATACGTCTATAGGCAAACGTCCCGTATGGGCGTGTGAATGTGGTTTTTCTTGATCCGGCGGATCAATGGGGATCTGAAAGTAACCCGAGAAACCATCAAGGAAACAATAGTACTGCTCCTCGCTAATCTCTCAAGCATCGGTCCATGAAGGTAGAGGAAAATGGTCTTTACTGGTGGCTTCGTTTAACTTGCGATAGTCAATGCATACACGCCATCCCGTAACCAATCGAGTTGGAATTAACTCGTTTTCTTCATTCGTGACAACGATAATGCCACCCTTTTTGGAACGCAATGAATTGGGCTAACCCAAGGACTATCGAGATCGGGTAAATCAAACCGCATCAAGAAGTTTGAGAACCTCTTGTTTGATAACCTCGTGAATCTTAGGATTCACCCTTCTCGATGTTGATCGCTGGTTTGAAGTCATCCTCCATTAAGATTTTGTGAGTACAAAACTCGGGTTGATACCCTTAATATCGGAGAGTTTCCAAGCAATTGCTTGCTTGTGTGACTTCAAGACCTTTATGAGAGCAGTTTTCTCCTCCTCGGTCAAGTCTTTAGCAATTATGACGGGTAATTTATCATCACCCTCCAAGAATGCATACTCGAGATGAGGAGGTAGGTCCTTAAGTTCAACCTCGGAAATTCATCGGTAGATGTTTGTCTTGATTGATTTCCTCAATCGTGATCTCTTTCGGAGGAGTGAAGGTAAAGGATCTTCATTAAGCAATTGCTCAAGATAAAGAATATCCCTCCGAATCATAAACACCATCAATTCCAGCGGAATTGATTCATCGATAACAAGAAATTCATCGATCTCTTCGGAAGAAGTCACCTCCCTCAAGCGGAGTGAGAGAGGGGAAGAGTCGGCAATGATAGGTTGAGAAGATGTGGTGGAATTGGAATTCCACTCACGGAATTATGAAGATAACCAAGAAACTCTTGAGAGTACTCCTCCAAGCAATATCAATTAAATCGACTAGATTAAGCGATTGATATTATAATTTGAGGAGTACCTCGAAGTCCGATCGAGGTTAAAGTGTGACTTCATTACCCACACGTAAAGTGATTTCTTGCTCAAATACATCAATAAGAGCACGGCCCGTCCTCGTGAATCCTCTTCCAACAATGAGGGAACCGAGGATCAAAGATCGAAATCAACAACCACAAAGTCGGTGGAAAATGGAACTTTCCTACTTTCACGAATACATCCTCGGCAATGCCAAGAGGACGCGATATAGATCGATCTGCAAGCTCAAGAGTCATGCGGTGGGAATAAGTTCGAAGAGAAAGTTTCTTCCACACTCGATAAGGCATCGATTGATGCTTGCACCAAGATCGGCAAGGCAAAGCATTCAATCATCCGGAAAACACAAGGAAGAAGAAATTTTCCGGGATCTCCTAGCTTCTCGGGAACCTTCTTTAATGAACTTCGAGCAATTCTCATTCAAAGGTCTTAGCCATTTCAAAGCGACTTTTCCTTGTTGCTCAACATGTGTTTCGAGTAGATGCAAACTTGGGCATCAACATGATAGCATCCATGAGCTTATGTCAAAGTGAAGCTCTTGGAAAATTTGAAAGAATTTTCCATTTGATGACTAGCCTTCTCGTGAGCTTTTGCTCATGTAAACGTGAGGGTAAGGAATAGAAGTTTTGATTTAGGGTTACCAAGCGGAGGTTCAAAACAACTCGGTGTTTGGTATTGGGTTTCGGACAACCCGAGGATGGACATTACCGGTACTTCGTTATTAGTAGGAAGTTCCTTGTCCTTTGTCGCCTCGTGTTCACTTTCCACTACCTTCGGAGAGAAGAAGAAGAGGTAGTAGGAACAGTGGGTCCGACATAATAAGCACCACCGGTTGTGATCGCCTTTGCATCGCCCCTCGGATTAGCGATCGTGTTGCTAGGTAGAGTACCGAGCCAGGGTCGATCATTTAAAGACTTCTTGATCTCGAAAACCGCTTACCAACAACCGATTCATTTCCTCTTGGGATTTCATGAATTGTTTCAACAACTCATCGGATGATGGTCCAGTTGGAACAATGGCTTGATTTTACAGGAAAATTCGCCTCTATTGTTAGGATTAGGCCTTGATTCGAAAATTTCCTTGATTATTTGCATGAAAATACCCTTGGTTGAAATTTCCACGGCACTGGTTTCTATTAAAATTTCCTTGGTGTTGGAAATTTTGATTCGATTCTGAAAACCGTTATTTGATTGAAATTACCTTGGTTTTGAAAACCTTGGTTTGGTCTATTCGATTCGATTACGGTTTGATTGAAACCGGGGTCGAGGTAATGGTTAGACGGTGGTTCGGGTCTATAGGAGCACGACATTGATTGCCTCCTTGATTAGAGATCCCGCCACAGCATTGGCTTCAAAAGGGTTACCATCGGTGGCCATACTGGTTGTAATAAGCATGGGGCCACCACAGTAACACAAACTTCCACTTTCTTAACTTGTTGAGGAGGTGAAGTTTGTGGAAAAGAGACTTTCTTTTGGTTGGAAGAACCAAAGTTTGGATAGCTTCCGTGAGTTTATCAATCTTAGCATCGGTGCTAGGACCGACTCACAGGCGATGAAGAAGAAGAAGGACCAACACCGACTTGGGAAACAACCGGTTTGCTTGCAAAGGCGGACTTTAGACTTGTTTTCGATGATCTCTAAAGCTTCTTTGGCGGTTTGCTTAGGAAATTTCCTCCGCGGAGAATTGAGAGAATCTTGATCGATTGACTCACTCCATTGTAGAAAGTGTCGAGTTGCATCAACTCGGAGAAACCGTGGTGAGGACATTTGCGAAGCAATTCCTTGAAACGATCCCACGATTCATCAAGGATTCATCAAACTTCGAGTGAACTTGATGATTTCATTTTAAGGCTCGTGGTTTTGGAAGGTGGATAGAATTCATTCACAAATTTCTTCACGAGATCTTCCCATGTCTCAATAGGCGAGGGGTTGTTTCTTAAGCCAATCTGGGCTTGCCCTCAAGAGAAAATGGGAACGGAAGAAGCTTAATGACCTCGGTAGGGACATTCTTATACTTGATGGTAGATGCAATCTTGTTAAACCATCGAATATGAGCACGAGGATCATCCCGCTCAAAACCGTAGAAGCGGATTTGAGGTTACAAGATTCGATAACCCGGTCTTGAGTTCAAAATTTTCGACCACGATGGTCGGCATAACAATAACATCTCCATACCGTCGATGGGTGCTGGAGAAGCTCACACATAGGCGTTCTTCCGCCATGATAACGGAATTAGTGTGAAAGCGGTCGGATCTCGATCCGACCGATGGAGCGAAAGTCACGAACACGCCTTCTGGAATCTTGACAAGCTCACGAAATGGGCTCACGGATCTAGAAGAAGCGAGTGCGAATACTAGAGTTAACTCTAAGGAAACTCGAGTTAAGAGAGAATTGGAATTATGAAGACGTTTTATAAAATGGGGTGAGAAGAATATTTATGGGTTTTCCGGTTCGAAGCGTAGATATCACAACAAAATCAATTAACACAAAATCGAGGCAAAACAACGATGAACTTAACCAATAATCACAATATGAATGGCTTCTTTGAAAAAGGTACACCAATCACAAGGACACAAAGGCAAGTTTTAAATCTTTAGTTTGGGAACTTATTATGGTCACACCCAGTTAGGTAGTGCATCGCCTTGGTTTATGTGGTAATCTTTAAGTTGTTATTATTAAAGAAAACGACAAATCTTTTGTATTTTTATTTTTGATACATATATAGAAACAAAAGGAAAATATTTTTGTGTTTTATATGTTTTTAGCTGTTTTTGGGTTTTTTGGATTTTTTATAAGAAAATATGGATATATATATATATAGATAGATATGGATGATATAAACAAAGAGTGAGGATTCAAATCACTAATCTGCTAAACGGAAGATAATCAACGACTCCGCAGTGGCGCTAAAATTTGATCCGTGCGAACAGTCAGCTAAATCACTCAAGCCGGCCACTTGTGAATGGCCGACCGTAGAAGCTTAAACCGCTTAAGCACGAATGCAATGAAGATCCGAGGAGTATAGTGTTTCCCGGGTCGTTATGTCCCAATGAGTCAGGCAATGAATCACCCAACGTATAGTGATCGAGAGATTTGAGCGAAAAGGAGATTGTGAATATGATTATAACTAAGGAAAAGCCAACATATTACAAGGGCTTAAATGCAAATTAAAGGAAAATTTAAAGATAAAACTATTAAATAAACGCTATCACTATTTTTAAAATTGATGAGCGTTTAAAACTTAAAACTACGTTTAAATAAAAATTACGTAAACGTACTAAATAAAAGTGAGAACTAAGAAATAAAAGTCCTAAAATATGAAAATGACATTTTTACAAACCTAATGATAAAAGAAAATTTATAGAAAAAGAAAAGTATTTTTATAACTAATTATCTAATTATTATTAATTAAAAACTATTTTTAACTATTAAATAATTATCTAAAATACAAGAAAATATGAAATAAGGCATGAAAAATAAAATTAAGACTTAGAAAAATCTAAAATATCAAAAGAGAATTTTCAAAACTATTTTTGTATTTTTCTGATTATTTTTCTATTTTCTAGGAATTAAAAACTATTTAAAACTACTTAAATGGCTTAAAAATACAAATTTAACTAAGAAAAATCTATAAAAATATTTTTTTGTCTTTTTATATTTATCTAAACTTAAGAAAATTGAAAAATTATTTTTTTTGAGACTTTTCTGAATTATTTGTATTAAAAGCTAATTAAAAATGCTTAAAAATCAATTAAAATCAAGAAAAATAGTAAACTGACATGGAAAAATCTGAAAATTTCAGGAAAACTCTAAAATTATATAAGGAAGCTAGGAAAAATGGAAAAACAAGTTCTTATGTGCAAGATATTGAAACTGATGTACAAGTGCTTATTGAAATAAGCACTTGAATAAGCAAATGGGCACCAAAAGCTACCAAACTGATACACAAGCTACAATAAGCTAAAACAACTCAAAATCAACTAAAAACAACAAGCTAAACCACTGAAATGCAAGATTAACAGATTTGGCCTTTTGAGTTAATAAGCTAAAACAGATTTCTGGGTACCTACTTGCAGCCACAAAATAAGTACTCAAATAAGCTAGACAACAAAAACCAACTATGGGGACCTAAAGTAGACCTAGCTGAGACCTTACAAACCAATTATCAGACTTTAACAAGCTCGTATGAGCCCCTGCAAACTCAGATAAAGCGAGAAAAACTCGGTCAATGCTTGAGTTTTTGAGCAGGCAAAAGGTCCTAAAGAGAAGTGTTTAGAGCTTATAAAAATTTGTAAATACCACAAAATGGTGATAAGAAAGGACACCATTTGAATTTTTAAAATGCCAAGTCTCACCGAGATTGACTCGAAATGAATCCAAGAAAATTCTCACCATCAAGCCCAAAGCAGTTTTCTAAATTGACTTTTTAACAATTGAGATAAGTTTGACTAATGTGAACTTTGATTCCAGTTTTAGGACAGGTTATGATGTAATATGGTGTAATGAACACAGTGCAAGCAATGTTAATGACTTATAAACACAAAATAAGACTTTTGCTAATCAAAAATTACAACAGTGAGGCAGTGAGAAAGATTAACCAAGATTTTGACTTTTGGAGTTGCAAGTGCAGTTTTTATGACTGATATGAGCTCAAATGAGCTTAATAAGCATGAACTAACGGTATCTACCATCGATTAAATTTCTAAGCAGTTTAACGATCAATCCAAACACCCTCTTATACACCGATTTGTAATCAAAATCAAAGCTAACTCTTGATTCAACAAATATTAATAATCAAACTAAGTCTAACTAACCTAAATACACCTTAATGGAAAGATTTTAGCTACTTGTAACCACATAGACAGATTATGCTATTAATTGTTGAAAAACACTTACAAGAGTCCATAGCCACAATGGCTTGAAAACAGTGAGACCAGAACCACTAACCTATCAAATCCAACCCAACTAACTATAAATCACCCCAAATCCATGCCTGCATCACCCATCACCATTTCTGCAACCTTTTTGCCCATTTTTGACTTTTATTGACCAAACTTCTAAAATGCTTGAAACTTGATTACAAGCTTACAAAAAGCTATTATAAGCTTATATAAGCTTGTTGGAGATTGAAACCGAGCTACTAAAAGCTTAAACAAAGGAGTTTGAAAATAAAAATTCCAACGATGGAAATAGATTATGGAAATTGAACATAAACTTGAATTGATAGTGGAAATAAGTTACAATACACCGAATACCTTTGTTTGATACAAATAAGTTTAAAACACAATCGAAAACAATTTAAGACATTACAAGCTAAACGACATACATTTATGAAAATTAAACTAACTACTCCCTAATTGCCTCCTCTTTGCTTCTTTATACACCCAAACTGTCTTATCTCTCTCCTCCGAGTGGATCCCAAGAACAATATCAACCATTGGATGTGCGAAGTAATCCTCGCCATTTATGCATTTTTGGCGCCAAAAGCTGTTTAAGCCAGCTGGAGGTTGAGTGTTAGGTATAAAGGTGCATTAAATGCACCTTGGCTTTGAGTGTGAGGTGGAGGGTAGAGTAGGAGATGATGGTGGAGGAGGGGTTGCGAGGCATGCGTGCGGGGGAGTGATGATGGAGGTGGTTAACACGCGAGGAGGAAGGCAAGTCAAATGGGGTTTGGTGGGGATTATTAATAGGAGGGTCCAAAGTGGGGTCCAAAAGGCTAATTGGCGTGGGTCCAAAGGGATAGGCGTGCCAAAAAGAGTGAAGGGGTTTTAATTATCAAGGCCTATGTTGTCAATTTCGAAAAGTGAGGGCTACTTCGCCAATTATGCAAAGTTATTCCAAGGGACCACAAGTGACAATCTTCAAAGTACAAGGACCAAACTTGACAATTTCAATTTTCCAGGGGCCATTTTGCCAATTTTAAAGTTGGAGGACCAAACTTGTAATTTTCTCAAACTTTTACATTTTCACCAAAGGACTAAATTTGACAAGTTATGATTTTAAAAGGACCTTTGGTGATTTTTCTTTGAAATTAGGACTCGGGGACTATTTTTGACAATTTTAGAAACTTGGGGACTAAAGCGCCAATTATGCAAACTTTGCTCATTTTTCATCCGATTTTGAACATTTTGCATCTGAAACATATAAATGCAATTTTGGAATATTTTCGATATTTTGATGCATATCTGAGCATTTTTAAACGTTTTGCAGTTCAGATTTGACTAAAAATGATGAGTATTTACACACTCATCAGTATACCAATGCACCTATACTTGGTCGTTTAACATTATATGTATACCAATGCACCTATACTTGGTCGTTTAACATGACCATAGCACCTATACTTGGTCGTTTAACACGATACAAATACCATAACACCTATATTTGGTCGTTTAACATGATACGTATACCAATGCACCTATACTTGGTCGTTTAACATGATACATATACCATAACACCTATAATTGGTCATTTAATATGATACGTATACCAATGCACCTATACTTGGTTGTTTAACATGATATGTATTCCAATGCACCTATATTTGGTTGATTAACAAGATATGTATACCAATGCACCTATAATTGGTCGTTTAACATGATACGTATACCAATGCACCTATACTTGGTCGTTTAACATGATACGTATACCATAACACCTATATTTGGCCGTTTTACATGATACGTATACCATAGCACCTATACTTGGTCATTTAACATGATAAATCTACCAATGCACCTATACTTGGTCGTTTAACATGATATGTATACCATAGCACCTATAATTGGTCGTTTAACATGATACATATACCAATGCACCTATATTTGGTCGTTTAACATGATACGTATACCAATGCTCCTATACTTGGTCGTTTAACATGATACGTATACAATGCACCTATACTTGGTCGTTTAACATGATACGTATACCAATGCACCTATAATTGGTCGTTTAACATGATACGTATACCAATGCACCTATTCTTGGTCGTTTAACATGGCACGTATACCAATGCACATATACTTGGTCGTTTAACATGATACGTATACCAATGCACCTATACTTGGTCGTTTAACATGATACGTATACCATAGCACCTATACTTGGTCGTTTAACTTGATAAGTATACCATAGCACCTACATTTGGTCGTTTAACATGATACGAATACCAATGCACCTATACTTGGTCGTTTAACATGATATGTACACCATAGCACCTATAATTTGTCGTTTAACATGATACGTATACCAATGCACCTATACTTGGTCGTTTAACATGATATGTATACCAATGCACCTATACTTGGTCGTTTAACATGATACTTATACCATAGCACCTATACTTGGTCGTTTAACATGATACGTATACCAATGCACCTATACATGGTCGTCTAACATGATACGTATACCGTAGCACCTATAATTGGTCGTGTAACATGATATGTATATCAATGCACCTATACTTAGTCGTTTAACATGATACGTATACCAATGCACCTATACTTGGTCGCTTATACCGTAGCACCTATAATTAGTCGTGTAACATGATATGTATATCAAGGCACATATACTTGGTCGTTTAACATGATATGTATACCAATGCACCAATACTTGGTCGCTTAACATGATACATATATCATAGCACCTATACTTGGTCGTTTAACATGATACGTATACCAATGCACCTATAATTGGTCGTTTAACATGATACGTATACCAATGCACCTATACTTGGTCGTTTAACATGACACGTATACCAATGCACATATACTTGGTCGTTTAACATGACACGTATACCAATGCACCTATACTTGGTCGTTTAACATGATACGTATACCATAGCACCTATACTTGGTCGTTTAACTTGATACGTATATCATAGCGCCTAAATTTGGTCGTTTAACATGATGCGTATACCAATGCACCTATACTTGGTCGTTTAACATGATACGTTTACCAATGCACCTATACTTGGTCGTTTAACATGATACGTATACCAATGCACCTATACTTGGTCGTTTAACATGATACTTATACCATAGCACCTATACTTATTCGTTTAACATGATACGTATACCAATGCACCTATACTCGGTCGTTTAACATGATACTTATACCTTAGCACTTATAATTAGTCGTGTAACATGATACGTATATCAATGCACCTATACTTGGTCGTTTAACATGATACGTATACCAATGCACCTATACTTGGTTGTTTAACATGATACACATATCATAGCACCTATACTTCATCGTTTAACATGATACGTATACCATAGCACCTATACTTGGTCGTTTAACATGATACGTATACCAATGCACCTATAATTGGCCGTTTAACATGATACGTATACCAATACACCTATACTTGGCCGTTTAACATGATACGTATACCATAGCACCTATACTTGGTCGTTTAACATGATATGTATACCAATGCACCTATACTTGGTCGTTTACCATGATACTTATACCATGGCACCTATAATTGGTCGTTTAACATGATACGTATACCATAGCATCTATAAATGGTCGTTTAACATGATACGCATATCATAGCACCTATACTTGGTCATTTAACATGATACGCATACCAATGCACTTTTGGTTGGTCGTTTAACATGATACGAATACCAATGCACCTATACTTGGTCGTTTAACATGATACGTATACCATAAATGTAAATTGATTTATTATTAATTTTAATTATTTAAAATGATACTACAGAATTTTTGTAAAGAAAATTCATTAGTTATACCTTTTTCTCGGGGACATGTCCCCTAGGAAAGTTTTGGCGAAAATTTTCACTTTCCCTCCTCTCTTTTACTTTATCCCGCCATTACATTCCCCGGGGACATGTCCCCGCCAAAAGGTTCACCATAGCACCTATACTTGATCGTTTAACATGATACGTATACCAATGCTCCAATACTTGGTCGTTTAACATGATACGTATACCAATGCACCTATACTTGGTCGTTTAACATGATACTTATACCATAGCACCTATACTTGGTCGTTAATCATGATACGTATACCATAGCACGTATACTTGGTCGTTTAACATGATACGTATACCAATGCACCTATACTTGGTCGTTTAAGATGATACGTATACCATAGCACCTATAATTGGTCGTTTAACATGATACATATACCAATGCACCTATACATGGTCGTTTAACATGATACGTATACCAATGCACCTATACTTGGTCGTTTAACATGATACGTATACCATAGCACCTATACTTGGTCGTTTAACATGATACATATATTAATGCACCTATACTTGGTTGTTTAACATGATACGTATACCGTAGCACCTATAATTTGTCGTTTAACATGATACGTATACCAATGCACCTATACTTGGTCGTTTAACATGATACGTATACCAATGCACCTATACTTGGTCGTTTAATATGATATGTATACCATAGCACCTATACTTGGTCGTTTAACATGATACATATACCAATGCACCTATACTTGGTCGTTCAACATGATACGTATACCAATACACCTGTACTTGGTCGTTTAACATGATACGTATATCATAGCACCTATACTTGGTTGTTTTACATGATACGTATACCAATTCACTTATACTTGGTCGTTTAACATGATACGTATACCAATGCACCTATAATTGGTCTTTTAACATGATATGTATACCAATGCACCTATACTTGGTCGTTTAGCGTGATGAAGAGGTGGTGGAGAACACCTTTGATGAGTCGAGTAATCTATTTGGTGGTGGTCATGATCGTGAAGATGATTCTGATGACTATGACTATGATAATTATGCGGATCAGGTTTACGATCTTCCTGGTAATCGAAATGCTTATTATGACGCGTATGGTATCAAGCTTCAAAGCCTTGGTAGGAAGTAATTTTATCTCCATAGGAGTATACTGTTATTTTTGTGTAGTGGTTTATTTTCTTATTTAGAAAATAGGAAGTATCTTGTTATATAAGCTTTTCGCCTATGTAATGGCCTGAGATATGGGATTCACCCATATCCTTTGTACTTAAACGTTTTTTGGAGTAATATATTTACCGAGTCTTTTAGACCTTTTACCCCCAAAAAAATACTTGGTCGTTTAACATCATACGTACCCCAATGCACCTTTACTTGGTTGTTTAACATGATACGTATACCATAGCACCTATAATTGGTCGTTTAACATGATACGTATACCATAGCACCTATAGTTGGTCGTTTAACATGATACGTATATCGTAGAAGATATACTTGGTCGTTAAACATGATACGTATACCATAAATTTAAATTGATTTATTATTAATTCTAATATTTAAAATGATAGTAAAGATTTTTTTTAAAGAAAATTCAATAATTATACCTTTTCCCTGGGACATGTCCCCTAGGAAAGTTTTGGCGAAAATTTCCACTTTCCCTCCTCTCTTTTACTTTATCCCGCCATTACTTTCCCCGAGGACATGTCCCCGCCAAAAGGTTCACTAAAAGACAAAGAAAACTTTCACCCGGGACTAAAAGTAGATTGTAAATATTGACATCAACAATTGAACGATCTGGTCGTCATAGTTGGAAAAAAAACTAAAAAAACCTTTGTCGTCTTCCTCCTCTCAACTCACCACCACAGCACCACTGCTACTCTCACACCACCACCACCACCACCACTGCGTTGTCTTCCCTACACTCGCACCACTGTGCACATCTCTTTTTCCCCCCTCTATCATTTAATTCTTCCTCCCCCCTCTATCATTTAATTCTTTCTTCTCCTCATCTCGTTTCTTCCTTTCTCCCTCTCATTTAAAAAAACCCAGGTGAGACCACAATGTTCACATCTCCTTTTTTGATAATGTGTTAAACTTTGCAATATGTTAGTGTTAATTTTTTGTTAATTTGTTAATTGTTGATAAAATTTTAATTTTTGATAATGTTTTTAATTTTATTTTTTTAAATTTTTGTTAATTTTTTTTTGGGTAGAGTTGCTGTTGAGACCCGAAGCCGAGACCCGAAGCTTAGACCACAACACATTTGCGAATATGTTAGGTATACCTTTAGGTTAGAAATAATTTTTTACATGTTTCAGTTGTGTTTGAAATAGTTTTCAAGGAATCAAGTTAAAAAAGCCAACCTATTTTTCTGTCTTTTTGGGTTCTGCACCAGCAACAAAAAAAGCCCACAAGAAGCTGATCTCAGCTTATTTTAAAGGTGTAAACAGTGTTTTCTTGGGGCCTAATTAGCTTTTTGTGAATCTCTACTAGCTAACCATGTTTTCTGAAGCTTGTTCTCACCCTGGGCAGCCACATCTCAGCTTTTTAATAAGCTCAAAACAGACCTCAGTAGGTTGTTTCATGCCTGCAACATCAACAGGTGAGATTGCTTGTTGATTGCTTATCAGGGTCTTGCTACGGCTTATATTTCGCAAGCTTCAATTTTCCAGCTTATTTGGAGACTTGCGGGCTTATATAAGTATATTATGATATAATAAACTTATATAAGATGAAAAATTGAATCTTATGATATATAAGCCGAAAAACAAATAAGCTCATAAGCTACAAATAAGATTAAACAAATAAGCTCATAGTATTGTATGGTATTTGATTGTGTTGAACTGTTGTAAATGATTTTAGGACTTTAGTGATTAATTTCGGAAAGTCCCGTCGAAGTTAATCATCCCATAGAAAACCCGTTCGAAATTAATTTATTAGAAATTAATTTGGAAAGTCTATTTGGGGCTGCTTTTGAATGTTTTGTCTCATTTAGGATATGAATGCGTATAATTGATTTACTATTTGTGAAAATTTTGACGGTGTTTCCCTTTACTCCTACGAATATGTCTTTAATGCACATATTTGGGGAGTTGAGAAATCTTCTTGAAATTTTCTCAAATAATAAATTCAATTAAGCGCATTCATATATGAACGAAACATTCAAAGAGTGGGTTAGGATTGCCTTCCATAGTTGGATTAGGTGAACAAAATGCACAACTGGTAATTCGACCTTTATGTGTTTACGTGTAGATATTTTGTGAACATTTTAAGTCTATATAATTATTTGTTGCTTCATAAAAGTTATGCCAATTGATAAAAGTTAGGTCTCACTAGCACGTACTAGTAGAGAATTCATAGTTGGTCTTAAAGCTTTCTGCAACTACTGCAAGCCCTTGGTGAATATTGATGGGAATATAAAATGTCCCTGTGCTCGTTGTTTAAACATAAACTCGATAAAGCACAATTTTGTTTGACCACATACGCGAAATGGTTGGGACCATAGTTATCTGAAATGGTATAATCATGGTGAGCGGATGCGGAACATCGTACATAACACAAGACACCACAGGATGAGTTACATGGTGAGTTCCTTCATGATATTGGTCCGAATAACGAACCAGATGATCCAACTCAAGAAAATATTGGCGAGACAAGTAACGACGCAATTCCTCAACGTAATGAGTATGAGGAGTAACTATACCCAGCCTGTGAGTGGGTGTCTTCATTAGACTTTATGGCAAAGATTACGCACATCAAGTTCAAAGGTAAAGTGAGTGACACCACATTTAATGAGTTACTAACTTTATTCAAGGAAGTTTTCCCGCCCGTTCTAGGATACAACATGCCATCGTCATACTATGAAATAAATAAGACATTTAAAACTATCGGGTTAGGAGATGAATCGATACATTCTTGTGTAAATGATTGCTTTTTATATCGGGGGGCTGGTAACGAAGATTTGTAGACTTGTCCGATCTGCGGCGCTAGTAGATGGAAAGAAAAGAGAACACTGGGGAAGAAAGTTCCTAACAAGGTGTTGTGTTACTTTCCTATCATTCCTAGACTACAACGTTTGTACAAGTCTAAACACACTTTGCAAAACATATGACTTGGCATGTGCAGGCGATCTAGGGGAACAGTAAGATGCAACACCGGTTGATGGTCAAGCATGGAAGAAATTTGACATCAAGTATTCTAACGAATTTGCTAAAGAAAAAGCGTCCGGTTAGGGTTGGTTGTTGATGGTTTCAATCCGTATGGCAACCTTAGTCGATCATCAAGACACGTGGCGGTCATATTAACCACATGTCGCCTCCACAGAAATGTATGAGAGACTTCTCTTATGTTGACATTGTTAATTCCGGGCCCCAAATCACGGGGAAGGATCGATATTTACACGAGGCCTTTGATTGATGACCTAAATACTTTATGGAAAGATGGAGTCATGACCAAGGATGCCGTTCTGCACCGAATCTGTATGAAAGCGGCGCTTTTATGGACTATCAATGACTTTCCGCTTGAAGTAGTTTGTGCGGGTGGAGTGGGCAAGGTTACAAGGCATGTCGGATATGTAATTTAGAAACTCCACTATGCGCGTGTTAAACAAAACCGCTTATGTTGGTCACTGAAGATTCTTAAGCACGACCAATAAATGGCGGAAGAACGAAGGGCATTCTATAGATGTAGATGATCTGAGACCTTCCTAGAAATTTTACCGTGATGAGATCTTGTATCAACTAAGAAGATTGCCTAAACGTCTCCGGGAAGCATCCAAGATATGGGGGTGCGAAAAAAAACGTGATCCTGATCTCGAATTGAATTGGACAAAAAAATTTGTTTTCTACGAGCTAGATTATTGGTCTTTTCTTACACTAAAACACAATTTAGATGTCATGCATATCGAAAAAATATGTGTGAGAGTGTGTTGTGTACTTTGTTAATGAATGACAAATCAAAAGACACTAACAAGGCAAGACAAGACTTAAAAAATTTGAATATTAAATTGACTTGTGGCTCGTCAACAAAGGAAGCGGAAGTGCTCTAAGCCTCATCCTACTTACTCTTTCACAACCGAAGAAAGAAAACATTTTTGTCAATTCATTAAAGGTATGCGTTTTATTTGAAAATTTCTTTGTTCGAATTAATTCGCGTATTCATTTCGACAACTTATTCTAATATCCCGATTTTTTCTTAATTCATCAAAGGTGTTAAACTACGATGGGTTTGGATCTAACTTCAAGCATAGAGTGCCCGACAACGATAGCAACATAACGAGCTTGAAGGCTCATGTTGTCACATAATGATGCAATGGTTGCTTCTGCTGGACATCAAAATTACTTGAAGGACCAAACCACGCAACACTAATAATCGATCTTTGTTCATTCTTCAAAGAAATATGCGCTCAAACTTTGATGGTGGATGACATGTTGAAAGCTAGAGAACAAGCGATCAATATTTTGTGCGGTTTCGAGCAAATATATCCTCCTACTTTTGACATTATGATTCACTTGGTTATTCATCTAGGAAGAGGCTATTGAAGGAGTTCTGTTTACATGAGGTGGATGTATCCATTTAAAAGATACATGAAAAAGCTCAAAATTTTGTCGAAATAAAGCTAAACACGAAGGTTCAATAGCGGAGGGTTATATTGCTGATGAAGCCTTAACTTTTGTTCGCATTATTTTCGGGTGTTGAGGCGAGATTTAATCGTCTGGCCGGAATGAGGACGGTCCAAGGCCAACAATTGATTTGAGGTGTTTCGATCGATTATACAAAACGAATGGTAAACTATCATTAGTTCGGTTTAAGCGACACAATGAAGCAAGTAGTATGGTACTTACTACACATGATCATGAAATCGACCGTACATGAGCGAGTACAAGAGGTGCGCGTTTTATTTCAAAATTTGTTTTACGTAAGTTGTTATTCGACGACTTATTCTAATATCATGAACATTTACGGGCATTTCTGGCGAGACTTGCAAGAAGGATTTCCTCATTGGTTTGAGTTGAAGGTAGACTTATTGTATGTATTACTCGTAAAAATAACGACTATTACCCATCTCTATCTATTTTAACTTTTTATAGATTCGTGAATTAAAAGTACGGAAGGACCCAAGTTGTACCGAAGTTATTCGCTTTGGCTTGTGGACCATCATGTCTGCAGTCTCGATCAACTCTTGCGTTGTCAGCGGTGTGAAGTTCTTGTACCGACAATGATTTACGTCGTTCAACTCAAAATAGCGAATTTCAACTCCTAACCACGATGGAGGAATGCATTATGGCCACTTGAAGAAATTCTCGAGTTTTCATATATTTCATTCAATGTTGTGTTGTTCAAAGTCAAATGGTTCGACACTAATAACTTGATGTCGCGTAAAGCAGCTGTACCTATAGAAACAACGATGACGCAAATTATGACCGATCGTGTATCATTTCAAAATGAACCATTCATTCTTGCAACGTAAGCAACACAAGTCTTTTACCTTGATTTACAGATAAGCGTGGTAAGCGGAAGGCCGTCCAAGATTCTTATCATCGAAAGATTTGGAACCGGATATCATTGTGGTAGAAGACAATCGGGATGTTGTACATGAGAACAACTCATTACATATCACACTCTTTCTTTGAGTTGGATCACTTGGATTATAACATTATAAATATAGATGTTCAACGGTGGAAGTTAAGGCACCACCACCAATTATCACTATTTTGGAAGGCGAAGATGATATTGATTATGATGATCATGTTCCTCATGATTTGCATCGATGATGATGATGACCACGAGAATGAAGATGATGAAGATGGCGGTACTAATAATGTTGAATTTTATGATGATGATGTGGGAGATTAATCTCGAATTGTAATTTGTAGAACAACACTTAATTATTTGAATGAAATTGTTATCGAGTGGTTAATCGTGTTTATTTGTTCGTTTATTTATTTATTTTTTATTTAATTATTATAATTATCTTGTTGATATATACTGTTAAATGTGTTTATTTGTTTGTTTATTTATTTATTTATTTATTTATTTACTTATTTATTTATTTATTTATTTAATTAATTATAAATATATGTTTATTCACTAATTTCTATGTTCGTTTAACGGATGGCGGATGTTGTAGCTAGGTCTCATAGTGGCGATGGAGGTAATTCACACCTCATGGTCCCTCAGGAGGATAGGCACCAATTGCCGTAGTAAAATTTCGAATTATTTTTCACTAAAGCTGTATTTGATTACATGTTATTTTAAATTGATAAAATGTTATTTTATGTCATCATCACTTGAATTTGACTACTTGTAGGCTCTAAATCCAAAGCTGCCAACCTAAACGCCAAAATTGGGAAAGGCGGGAAGGTGGTGCGTGGTCCCACTAAGAACACGACACTCAAGGCGAAGAGGGCACTTGATGGTCGTCCTGTGTCTATCGATTTTTGGGTCAACCAGGTGGGGTTTTATACACATGTGGGCCCTCACTCTGCTTGGTTCTCCAACTATGTTGGGGAGGTGCTACAGGACTCGATTCCCATGTTTTGCGATTCATGGGCTAAGGTTCCCGAAACGGCCAAGGCCCACATCCATGAGCATCTACACGTAAGTTTTTTTAACCTTTATTTTTAAATTATTGTGTTTATTTATTCAAACTTGTTTGTTTATTTAAATTTGTATATTTTTTTTATTTATATTTTATTGACAATATCGAGTATTATCACCAAAAACGAGTATTATCTCCAAAATTGAGACCATATTGTTGACAGTATCGAGTATTATCTCCAAAAATGATACGATGACAAAAAATATAGGTACAAAAAAGATAACTTTACGGTAGCAGGTGGGGTGGAGAAAATTGAAGAGATCAAAAGAAAGCGTCCAGTGAACAAGAAGCAAGAGGATTGAGATCGTTGGTAAATTCTTGGATCGACACTTTATAATAATAATAATAATTATCATTATCATTATCATTATTATTATTATTATTATTATTATTATTATTATTATTATTATTATTATTATCATTGTTATTATTATTAAATAATAATATTAATAATTCATTTATATACTATTTTTATAATTTAAAATACGAGTTAAGCTTTAGACAAACCCGGGAAGCAAAAGATATCGAGGTCAACCGACAAAACCGCATGGCGAACACGAGTTCTAGCCTTCACGGATCTCGATCTTATCTTTGCTATTCGCCATAACTTTGTAAGAAACTATTTAATCATTTTATTTATATATATATATATACATGGTGTTGGGTGTGTCGTTATTGATTTTATTTCTAAACAGTTGACCAGCGAGACTGAAGCGGCGGTTGGAGAAGACTTGATAGAGCTTTACCGTAGGAACCATACGAGGGGCGATATCTTTGAGTCCCCGTTATCTGAGGCTAGATATGTAAGTATAATTTATTTTCAAACTCACCCATTTTGATGAAATATAATGCATCACGACTTATATATTACTTTTCTTGTTTTTTTTGTAACTAATGAGCGAGATGTTGCGGATGCGGGAAGAGAGCACCTCTGTTGGGACCCGCATGGTGACCCGCGAGATTCTGCGTACCGTGATTGGTGGTAAGCAGTAGGTCATATTCTGGTGTAGGTCGGTCTTACCGTGGTGGAGTGAAGAAGACCTTTAGCGCCTCCGGCGTCGTGATGAAGCGGACATGTCCTCACTACGGCAAACAGTGGAGAAACAGACCGAGGAGCTCGCTACACAGAGGAGTCAGATGGCGGAGATCATCCAGTTTGTGAGGTCATTCCCGGGTTGGCAGGAGCGACTACAGTCCGCCCCGGAATCAAGTGCTACTCCACCAGGTGGGTCGGGATCTGGTGCTACTCGAGAGGTTGGGTCGGGATCTGGTGCTACTCCATCCGGTGAGTCTAGAGATACCAAGGACGATAGTGGGGGTAATGGGGTTTGAGATGCGGATTTATGTTACTTTAACACTTTTTGGATATGTTTGTAGACAATAACATGGATTAGTATGTTGTTTATGTGCATTATGTGATAGGATTCCCGTAAATGGATTATACGTATAGTTTTGGACTATTTGCGGATAGGTAGCTTATGTATAGTTTTGTAGATGATCATACGTTAACGGTTTAGGAACCGTTTTGGCGATTTTGGAAAAAGATAACTATGTTAGCGATTGATGGGTATATATGATATTATGTTTAGCGAATTTGTGTTGTTTTAGCATAAAACATGTTACGAAAAAACAGTTGTGACATTGTAGATTTTTCCGGAAAATTACGGAAAAATTTGGAAATACCATTTTGCGACAATATTCGCAAAATGGGTGAATCTCACAGGGACATGTCCCGTGAAAGGTAAAGCTAATTTTGTAGCGTATAGTTTTGTAGGGACAAGTCCCCGTGAAAGGTTTAACTCAACGGTGGTATCCATTTCCCGGGGACATGTCCCCAAAAGAAAACACAACGATGGCGTCACGGTTTTGTAGGGGACAAGTCCCCGGCAAAAAGGTTTAACTCAACAGTGGTATCCAAATTTCTCCGGGGACATGTCCCCGGCAAAACGTGTGCCACGTCGGACTAAGAACGTAATTAAGGTACTTAAATTAATGTTCAAAAATAGTTTCCTCTCGGGGACGTGTCCCCGGCAAAAATAGATGCCACGTCGGACATGTTTGACCGGTGACAATTGGCTGCGGGACCCACATGTCCCCGGGAAAGGTGGTAAATAGTCCACAGGAAAAGTATCCCCGAGAGGGTATTGCCGGAGGACTTTCGCAGGAGACATGTCCCCTGGGAAAGGTATCACAAGGGACATGTCCCCGGCGAAAGCCCTGAAATTTCGCCTGCGAAAGACACAATTGTTGTAGTGCTTAAAGTTTTTCGAGTAAACTAGAAGTTGTGAGTAAATATATACACAAACATTGTACATTATTTATTAAATGATTGCATTTTGAGAATATATGAAATTAATCATGAAAGTAGCGGGTTTATCAGGTGTTAATTCTTGACACGAAACAACGACACAAAAATATCGGAATGAAAATAAATAGGTTGTTGCTTAAGGATAAACAGTCCGGGTGAACAACAGATCAACTCACTTAACCCGTTAGGCTTTGAACCTGGATTAGGGTTAAACAGGTTAATATGTTGACCAGTTTAAGTATGCAATCTTGTAAAATGTCTAAAATAAATATTGAAAGTAGAAATGATGATTCGGGTTTTTAAATGTGCTATTAGTTGGAGAGTTAACAGGATTTTGTTTTCAATTTAGAATTATAAGTAGTTTACTGACACGAAAATGATTAATTAGAACATCGATGAAGACAAATTGAGGATGACAACGTTGAAGAACTACATAATCAAGATCGTTTCGAGAAGGATGTCTTTGATGACTTTTTGCATGAAATTGGTCTAGGGGAACTTAAATCACATATTAAATAAACATCACATGCATTAGGTATGACTCATTTGTTTTATTGCTACTTAGTACACTTCTTTTTTTTTAAACAAGATGCAAAGACTTTGTATTGACGGGAACTTAAATTCAAAACTTGGAAGTTGCAAGTTCACTTCCAGTTCACCAGGTCAGCATCAACATTACGTACGCCCTCGTTATAGTTGTCACTGTCTTCTCGACATCAAAGATTAAAAGCATTCGTTCAAGCTCACGATTTTCAAATTAATCTATTTAATCATAGCGTTCAAATTGGGCAATGTTATGTTATTTTTCAAGTCAAGTTTTAGTGTTGTGGCAGCTTGCATTAACTGTTACAAATAATGGATCACTTTTGAGTTCACGTACTAAATCGGTACATTAGAAAAAGTTCGTCGTTATTTAACGATCAAAACCCTTGTGAACAATGTTATGATTTTTAAAGTTATCCAAGCTTATAATGTAACAATTTGTGACTTTGTGCACAGCCAAAAGTGTGAAGAAATTCAATTTTATTACAGCCTTTTGAAAACGTGTATAAAGATTGTGTAATCAGACGTTTTTGGTGTAGTCATGCATTGGTTAAACTGGTAATATAGACACAATGAACATATTTAGAGTTTCAAGTCTATTACTGGGCATGTGGACATCCTTCCACTATTAAGGCCTAAATAATATAAAAATAATAAATAAATAATAAAAATATGGGTTTAACTAACCACAACCCTTAGGGCTGTGGTTAACAAGATGTATTATGTCCTTGAAGTTTTGCCTGATTATCATGATAGCATTGGGCCCTGTTCCATGTATATAAGACTAACTCCTAGTCTTCAGCAATTACCTAAACTGTTGTTTGGATTAAGGTTTTCAAATTTATGATTGAATGTAGAAATGAGTTTTAATAACGAACGCCTTTCTTTTTTATCTCAAAAGATTCTTCACTTAAGAAAACCTGTATAAGAAATAACTTACTATTATACAGTGAGTAAGCAACTTTGAATATGCTTAGAAGAACATAAAAACCACATTGTCGTGTTTTACAATATAATGAATTGAACAAGATCAGAATTGAGATTCCCTCATCCTAACTCATACGAAAATGTAAACTTAAACTTGGGGCATGCAACATTTCGCGCCCAATAATAGTTATTGTTACTGGGGCATTCTAGATAAAGATCACCATTCCATCTCCACTCGCAGACCAGCATTACTATTCTTTGAACTTGTAAGCATGTAAATCTTGTTGGTATGTTTTTTGTTCACGATTTCCGCAAGGCTTATTTTGATGTAATTCTTACTAGTTAAGTGAAGCAAACCTTATATTCAGATAAGTACGGTAAATCCTTGAAAACTAATATGGAAAGTTAGGGATCCAAGATAATTAACTAACCTTCCACCATTAAAGTCATTGTAAAGGATTTCAAGTTTGCAACCACGAAGAACAAAAAGTCAGAATTCTTTAGATTGGTGGCTTGTCGAATTGAATGAGAACTTAGAATTTTGTTTATACCGGTAAGGAGGCGGATCAAGTTTTGGACGATAGTGATAGTGATGAGGTTGAAGATGTATACAATGAGACTGCTCATTTCACGGCTTATTATCATGACCCGTGTAAACGTTTTAGTTTGTTCGTGGTGACAAGTGTCACAATTTTTATATATGAATAATAAGCCGCTGTTATATTATTTTTCTAGTGTATAAGTTTAAAAAAAAAAGTTAAGTGTTGTTTAAGTATAAATAGTCATTACGGGAAATATTAGTTAATGATCAAAATAAGTTATAATTTGTATTTTTATTAGTAGTTGATACATAACTTAAGGTTATACTGTTATTGATGTAGGAGACTAAAGATCAAATGAGAAGAAATCTTAAAATGAGAAGAATGAGAAATGACAATAACCACACATTAGAGATGCATCGACTTGAATTAGATGCATCCTTAATCTTTTAGATGCACCATAATATATTTTTTAGCAAAAAAGTATATGCGTATACATATAATATAGACTAAAACTTGGTCCCTAAACTTGGCAGGACGGATCGCGACGGGACAAAACCCGGCCTTTTCATCTCCATAGGTCCAAACCTTGGCCATTAAATGCAGTTAGTCCTTGACCGAGGTGGGACGGTCAAACCGATTTCCTTCGAGGGTATTATAGACTATTCACTTTTTGACCCAACCTAGTTAAAATGTAACCCAACCTTCAACCATATATGTATCTACGACCAAGAGTGAACCATAAAATACAATCAACACACATTCTTCCCAAAGCAAAAAGAAAAACAATTATGGCACAAAACGATAAAGGGAAGGGTTTGTTGAGTTCGTTGAGGAAAGCAGACTGCGCAAATGAAAAGCGTTTGGGTGTTAAGAAGGAGAAGGAAGAGGATGACATGTTGTTATCAAAGTTTAACGATTTGGGAGAAAGGATTAAAAATCTGAAAATTTTGTTTAAATATCTTAAGGAAAGGAAGGAAAAGAAGGAAAACGATGATAGGGAGAGTTGTGGGTCTAGCTAAGTGTATATTTAGATGATAGTAAACATTTGTAGTTCTTGAGAACATGAAATCGATGAATAAAATTTTGTGATCTTATTTAAGTAATTGTGTTTGAAATCGTTTTGCATTTCTTAATAGGTTTGACTTACCCAAGTAAGTTATAATTTGTTGGTTTTCATAAGTTTGTTTGACTTTGGTAAGTCAAAATTCAAGATGTTACAATATACCATTGTCAATACATTGTTGTTTACTGCTAAAGCGTTTGCATTTTGAACCCGTGTTTTGAAACCATTGCCTCTAATTTTTACGATATGGGGTGTTTGGTTTCTTTGTAACAACTTTTCTTCGATAAAAGGGGCCGTTTGGTTTAGGCGATACAAGCGGATATTTTATTTGATACATTATGATTTAGTGCCAAAGTATTTGCATTTTCACCACATCTTTTAAACCATTGCCTTTGCTTTTGCGATACAAGGGGTGTTTGGTTCTCTTGATTAAAGTTTCTTGATACAAGGGCTGTTTGGTTTCTTGATACAAGGGCTGTTTGGTTTCTTGATATAAAGGGATGTTTGGTTTTGTTGATACTAATAACACTAAAATACACTCAATATCACAATACAAGAACAGATTAAACAACACATAACCCAAATGATATTTTATCATTAATAAAGTCATTAAACATCATAACCAACTACATCAAATCTAATTTACATACCTTTTTTAGCAAAACTATCACCCAAAAGACCACCTTTATCTACCCCATGAAAACCAAAAATTCGGGCATTATGTTCGACCATTTTCTTAACAAACTCTTGGTTGAACCGAATACCTTCATCTGTTTGACCAACAATCTGTATGAGTTGGGCAAGTTGGTTTGTGTGCCTCATTGGATTTTGTTCGACGCATCCATACGATCAGCGCAATTCCACGAGGTCTCGAGCTTGATTCTCTTCTATCGGCTCCCTACGCTTGATGATTCGTGTCTTGGATCTTTGAATGCCTTTGAAGAACTAGCTTCCTTAGAATCCCTTCTTGGGCGACCTCTTCTTCAAACAGATAGCCATACGATCATTGATTTGGCGAATCGACCACCTCCATGAGTTCGTTTAAAATGGAAATCGCCATTAGAAAGTTGTGTGTGTGTGGAAAAAGTGGTAGATGAGTTTATCGTTTGGTGTGCACTATAATATCGTCTCCGGTAAGAGGCGGTGAAGGTCTAATAGTTACTTTTTTTCACACTCGGTCCACGAATTTGTCTTGGTTGTCGTTGTCATACTTAAAACTCCCTGATATTCACTTTAGAATACACAATTGGTCCCTCGAGTTGCCAACTTCGTAAAACCATTAGAAGTTTGACTTTGTTAAGTCAAACTTCTAAAACATATCAAATTATCAATTCACTCCAAAACATATATTTAGTAATGGTTTTGCAATATTGACTTTACAAAGTCAAATACCATTCTATATATTATTGAACATTCCACTAGCCATCCTTATCATCAAACTTCAAATACCATTATGCCTTTTGCACTCAATCTTCCAAAGGTTTTCAATCCTTCGACATTCGACTCTCGTTCACGGTTAACCCATTCACCATTTTCAAGTATTGACTAACTAAAGTAAAGCGGAAATGCGGTTTTACTTGCTACAATCAAATAAAAATGCTAAATGAAAGTTTGACTTTCGAATGTCAAACTTTCATCACCTACAATCTGCACAAACAACAACATATGAACAATCTAATTTTAAGCAAACCATTTAAACAATTATTGTACAAAATTACCAAAACTATTTTGCAACATTAATTGTCCAAGGGTATTCAACCCAAACTTAAACTACAACCAGTCAAAGAAATCTACCACGGTGTGGGGAAGCTCGGTGGAGTTTCAACGACTTCTAGCCAACTCCAGTTGTTCTGGTATTTTCATTCCCATCGTGACTCCTATCGCTTTGCACGATATTGATTGTCTTTAGCGACCGGGAACACAAGTATACACTTTATTAAAGTTATTTCATGCTCTTTTTGGGAAAAGCTCGAAACACCACCGTCATGGTGACCATGGTGAATGTGTTTGTGTTTACAACGATGGAAAATTTTGCAAGGTAGATCACTAAGCGTGTTTGCGACTGAAAAATCAAATAGTGTTGAGATACACAAACATGGCAATTTAGGAATGTTTTATTTGATACATATGCATTCTGACATTACACTTACTACGGTATCCGGCATTTTCAAATTCGGAGATGACCGAATCATTACAATGGTGAACGCTACCATAACACTATTCCCAAAATCGACATCGGACGACTTAAGGTTAATCAAGGAAACAAAGGGCACCTTCATCCTAGGATTAGCTTCATGTATCAACTACAAGAAGTTTCTGATTAAATTTCATTCTTGTTACACATCTCTATAACATTGTTAAATTATAAGTTGTAAAAGCGAAATTGTTCTTACCGTGCAATCACCAAAATCCAATGTAAGGGTCTCAAGATTTTGAAGTCTTGTCAAGTGAAAGATATCGGATGTTGTGATTGTCGTCACAACATTATAACGACCTAATGACAAATGTAACTTCTTCAAATTCCCAAGTTTTGCAATATCCCATAGTCTCATCTCGTTTGTACTAGGATGATTCATTTTAAGAGACTCAGTGAGGACAACCAACAATAAAGTCCCAAAGCTGTGCCGCTTAGAAAATTGACATGAATCAATTCTAGGCTCGATGAGATTTGGAAAGCCATGAAAATATTCCAAAGTAGCCATAGCACAAACATGAAGTACGGATGTTTCAACTCACTACGAGAGTCAAAAATTGGGTTGAGAGCGTAAGCGGGTCACCATACAGGTTGTAATAATCGACTCCTCAATTTCTTTGTCGACCAAAACAAGAGCCACTCATGAATCATTCATAATGAAAGTTGTCTATTCCAATAATTGATATTGGCTCTACAGTGAAGACAAACTTTCTTATTGGACCCATAAGCCGATTTAAGAATCTAGTAACAAGCCTACCATCAAACTCGTATGTTAAATAATAAAAGAAATCCTCATCAAGTATGACATCGGTGAGCAAAGTCCACTTAGACCTCCGGTTCGCTCTAAACTAGAGGTTCTCACCGCTTCTAACAAAGGCAACCGATTCAAAATGTTAGTGATCACTTCATCGGCATGTTGGTAAAGCGATCCATCGACGGGTTTTGTTGGAAGTTGGATTGGTCTTTGAGTTGGAAATGAGGATTTATATTCTTGATTTTGATTTGCGGTTTATCGTTTATGGATAATGTGGTTTTATGTGATTGGCAAAGTTGTTTGTTGGGTGGGTGTATTTGTTCCTTGAAATTAAATGACATATCGGGGAAGAAAGCGGCTAATAGCCATACTCACAATTGGTCCACAGGTTGAAGGTTGGGTCAAAAAGTGAATGGTCTATAATACCTCGAAGGAAATTGGTTTGTTGTCCCAATTACGGTCAGGGGCGAATCGGCATTTAATGGCCAAGGTTTGGACCTATGGCGATGAAAAGGCCGGGTTTTGTCCCATCGCGATCCGTCCTGCCAAGTTTAGGGACCAACGGTGTATTTTAGTCTATATTATATAAGTTAAACGATTCCTATGTATTTTCGTCCTTTGCGGGTCAAATTTGTTGTTAGTACTACTTTGCAACGTTTCCACTTCAAAATCACTTTCGAAATTAATTGGGATGCATCTAAATGAATAGAGATGCATCTAAATCAAGTCGATGCATCTCAAACGATGTGGTTATAGTTATTTCATTCTTACCATTTTAAGTTTCTTCTCGTTGGATCATTACCCGTATGTAGGAAACTAAATTTTGATTACAAGTTATAATTTAGAATCTGTTTATAAAATAAGTTTAGTAGATTAGAGTATGTCATGAAATAATGTATAGAACGAGTAAGATGAGTGATTCGGGAATGAGTCGTGAAATAGGCCGATGAAAGCAGTAACGTGACTCGACTCGTATCACAATCCGAGTTTACATTACACTTCACCACTTAGTTACACACTTTGTTATATTTTTAAGCTAGTATTAGTATATGAAAGTAAAATATTTGGCAAAACTTTGTCTTGTGTATTCTGACTTCTGAGCTCAAACGCAACCTAAAGTAAATACAAGTGGGCTTCGGCCCAGTAATAAAACAAGCCCACCCTTTTTGGGCCTGTTGGGCTCGACACAACAACACACACAAGCCCAAACTTAATTCATTTTTACTTTTAAAGTCTAATTATACCCAAAATACATTTCATGTCTAAACTAAGTCTAATCTATTTAGTTCATTGTTTGAAACTTGGGCTGTGACACAGTGAGCAACCAAAACCTAACGTATCTATATCGAGCTCGAGTGATCAAGCCAGAGGCAACCCGAACACTCTAACCTCACAACCTGACTCAAACTAAACGCACCCTTATGTAATGGGCTTGAGGCCCTTTAATCCGCACCAAACAAACACAGACTAAACCCAAACATAAACACAACACCCTTTTGTGTTGTTGATGCTAACCGAGCCATGACACACCCTTCTTAGGTGGTAGTGGTCGAAACCGAGGGAAAACTAAAATGAAACAATCAAACACGACACACGCACCCTTTGTGGGTGTGGTTTCCCCTGAACCGAAAACAACAAACAAACCACCCTCGCGGTGTTTGTTTCTCGACTGCAACAAATTCAAATACACCATGCCGAGACTTGTGTGATCTTGACACACACTCAAACCAATTTAAGTCCAAGACAATCAAGCACAACTAAAAACCAAACACAAACAAAACTAACACAACCTATACCAAATCAGTTAATAAGCATAGAATAAGCAAGTCTAAAAAAACACTTCCAACCAAGAGCCAAACTAGTTTTAGTTATGAGTTTATTTATTGTGCCACACATTAACAATCAACAACAATATCAGTTTTACACAAGAACATGTAAAATCGATCGACAATGATAAAAAAAAATATCAAACAACAACGTCGTTTGTAAAAATAATTCCAGTCGCGAGTTTATTAATAAGTAACATTAACATCAACCAAGAGCCAAAACACCCAAAGCTGCAAATAAGACTCTTAACAAATTCTTGTTCCTGTGAAATTTTTGTAAGTGAGATTTAGGTGTGATTTCCCCTTGGCTTCGACAGGAATAAAAAGGAGAGAAAGAAGATGGTGTTGACCTTGCTTTCTTGAGGGGTATCCAAGAAATGAAAGATATATGTTATGACTTCGAGTTATTTGCTAGCTACATTTAGTTTATGAAATGCATTTAATTTCTCTGTGTGATTCCATTGTGTTATGGTATTCAGTCATATCTCACGATTCCGCCTTTGATGGAGTGTGACACTTAAGGAAGATATATTTCAAAGTATATGATCTTGCTCTATGTTATGATCGCAGTAAATAGGCGGCTTTGTGAGGTCTAAATGGGTAACAGACTAGTTACTATTATCGTTATTCTAGTACTGCCTATTTGTAATTGACTAGGCTCAGGCAGCCATGGATTATTGTATTCAGTTTTCCCCTCCTTGGGGAGTCCTAATCAAGTGTCTTTGCCTATGGGTGATAAGAATACGGGCCGACCCGAACAACTCGTAAATCCGACCCAATTATAGCCCGAAACCGTTACGACCCGTAATACATTGGTCCAATTCACGATCCCTAGTTTTTGTAAAATTCGGGCCTTGTTCCGGGTCGGGCCCAACCCAACGAAATCTCATAAACTCGAGAACCGAATGTATGCAAAATATTATGTTTAACTTACTTGATATTGATATTGTTTCTTATTTTCATGCATTGAAAGTTTTATTCACGTATAAGCCCGCCTCAAACCTTAAAAACAATTTTACAGTAAATCCATTCCAAAAAAACTATCAAAGTTCGATCATCATCATCATCCACTAACTTTGTTGTGTTCGATCATCACAAAAAAGTTTATATTTACAACAAGTGTTTTGGGAGGAGGAAAAAGGAGGGTGTTACTGGTGTCCGCACATGGATAGGGTATGTTTCATTTGGGTCATTGAGATTTGAGACACACCGCTTGGTGGGACCAAACATTCACTTCTGTTGACTTTCGAGATTTATTTTATGGGAACCCATATTCATATCATAAATTTTGATATATTTATCACATTATACAATTTTTATTACACACTTTACAAGTAACAAGATTAGGTACCCGCGCGTTGCGGCGGGTTTTTTGTATTTAACTTTATCGTTGTATTGTCAACAAATCTTCTCTAGTCCTTGGTTCTTCTTTGCCTTGTCATTGTGTAGTTTTGAGCATCCAACCAAAACATCGTACGCAGCATCATCAACTATCTTCCCAATGACCTTGAGCATGACCTATGGCAAGATGATAGGTTGCAATTTAATATGGTGACCAACAACAATATACTATAAAAATGGTCGCAGCAAACTAATCTTTTTAGATAAGCTTGTCACCACTCACTTTCGCAGCATAACAGGATGTACTAAGCTGAACTAAGTTGATAATGGAAAATATAACCCTTTTTTTGTAATCTACCTTTGATTTGCTCCCATGCTCCAACAAATGTAGCACTATAGACAGAAGTCGTTACTGTTTGTTTCGCCACTTTCCGGTTCACCTGAAGACAATGATTATATTAAAACTCATGTTTTGAAGTATTTTTGTCAATTTGTTGTCAAAGACATTTGTAAAAGCATAAAACAAACCTCATCAATCAGGAGATTCGCCAGCATAGCGTTCATATAAGTTCTCGGATCTTTTCCAGTGTCCAACTTTATGATCTCAGGAACCTACAATATAAAGCATAAGCTTAAAAATTCAGAGGAATAAACATTTCACTACATAAATACTATGCAACTGATGCGTGTGCATCGTACCTTGCCACAATCTCTGAATAAACATCAGAAAGTCTTCCTTTCTTTATCAGCATAACAAGATGTATGAAACAAAGGTAAGTTAGTCGTCGAAGATATGAACCTTTTTTGTAGTCTTCTACGCATAAGCTTAAAAATTAAACGAAAAATAATAATAATAATAATTGTGCGATAAGTTGGTGGTACCGCGTAGTCATGCTTAAATATCCATTTCAAATAAAACATGAATGTTTATAAGCTATCTAGCATAGTACGCTTATATCGGTTACCCAAGATGTCGGCGACCCATTTTCCACCTTTAATAGATGCTAAAAACATGTTGGATATTTAAGCAAGATTATGGTTGATGTGTTAAGAGGATGATTATACGAAGAATTCTTTTGCAAGCGTTGGAAAATCGGCGCAATTGTCGCTTTCATTTTCATTTGCAATTGCAAGTTTGATGTGTGACAACTGCAATTGACAATGAACTCAAGTTCTTGTCGTTAACTACGGTAGTTGGCTTTAAAAGGTAGCTACTACGTGCATTCATCTTGCCCTCTTTCTATACATGTAAAAGACATACCCAATCACAGAAAATGCTAAACATAGTTAGCCATTTAGGCATATGTATAGGCGAATAAGTTCCAGAAAATAGTCTTGGCTAATATTATTAAGAACATGTGATGCAAGAACTATAATCATCCAAATATATACTCATGTAACGGAATCCCTAAATAAATTTTACTCTTTTCCTACTACCCATTTGTAGATATAGTGTTCGAGCGTCTATCATAACCCCAAACCGTGACACACCCTTTCAATAACAACAAACAAACTCAGTTAACCCACAAAAGCAACAAACTAGGGGAAAAAACACAATCTTTATCACACATAGAAACCTAAAGCATAACCCCAGATTATTGTAACTCATAACCTGTAAAACCCTTATGCAATTAATTAACCCAAACAAAACAATTTTTTTAAATGCAATAAGGTCACATTTAAACCCGAAAACCAAACCGCCTTTCTTTTTTTTTTTTTTTTTATTATTATTATTTTTTGAAGTTTCTCGAAAGCTTACATTAACTAATCACATGTCTCATATATCACAACTCTACTACTAATGAAGTGTAACAATCCACTGATACCACAGCTTGTGAACATTCAGAAAGGTGTAGAATTGTTTTGTTAACTCACCTTCAGCTTTATCATGTGTCCTTGCATTGCCATCACAATTGTCACTGAAATTCGTTTCATCACTTTCACATGCATAAAACCCTGAATAAGCCCTGCATAAGACACACACCACATCCTCACCAGTCCAATATCATGTGTCCTTTGATGTGAGTTGCAATTAACGTTTGTCGTATATCTATACTGAAAGACTTACCGATGGCTGTGATATGCCCACGATTGGCACTGGAGCAGCTAGCCCGATTCCATGTTTCCAATGAACCCGAACCCAATTCGTGATTCTAGCGCGAACCTGGATTATCGTTCAATTAACTCGCATGATAAAGATCCCAGCGTAATAATGTGACACATGTATGCATAATATGCATTCATCGTGACCCGTTTGTTCATGTCTCGAAACCTCACCCGAGCGGTTGACCAATTTGAGATCTTTATGAGTCATTAGCCACTTCATTATCGTGGGGCGTGCATCGACCCTCGGATTCCCTGCATATGCAATTTTGCAGCGTGTAAGGTGTGTGTTAGCTGTTGGGAGCTAGCCAACATAGTTAGAGATATGTGACGAACTACATTGTACCAGTTAAAGAGAGGGTAGAGCATATCTGAGCGTGTTAACTGTGTTGTCCAAGACAGAATGATTCTTGAGGTAATTTATTCGTATGTGGAAATGCATGAGCTTAGGAATGCGAGATGGAAGGTTATCAAAACTTGCGATTCGGGTTGCGAATTCATGACGACTACGAACAGAAAAGGTTAAAAATTATTTCGCGTATAAATATAGCATTGAACGAAAAGACATGAATGCAGAAGCAAACTGAATGCACCTTAGCAAATGTCCTTTTCTACCCATTTGCATTTGTCGTTGAGAACCTATAGCGCATTGAGAAAAATTAAGAGGTTGTGAAAGGTCGATGTAAAATAGACCAGCCAAGTAAAAGTGAATAAAGAAAACATACATACCTGATGTTGGAGCGCCAATTTCACATGCGTGGGTGGCACCTCTGTCGATCGACACTCCACCAACAACACCTGTAATAACGCAACATACGGATCAAGGCTGCGGCCGACGTGGACGACATCATATAAGCGACTAAGAAAATGTACACGAGATTGAACATGAAGTTTGGGGCATCATAGGTGGTCACTACACACATGCCAAGCAGCGGTGTTTACACCTCTTGAGAATTGCATACGGGATGTTACGGTCCAAATACATTACGTGTAACACCGATGAATAAACCAATCAATCATGAACCGTACAGGTTGCAAGATCCCACACGACCTCGTATTCCACCATCCAACATATACGTATTTGTAGGTGATATTGGTTTACCACGATTTCCTATTGAAGAGGAGGAGGTTGAACAACATCTTGCAAGTTCTCATGCAGCAGATAGTAAACAACCAACAACTCTCGATGAAATATGAGGCAAACATGAGTCCCGCCACAACGCTACATACGGTCGATTTTACGGATGGTCGGTTGTGCTTCATAGCCATCACCACCTTTAGAAAGGGTACCTCCATAAGGCCGAAGAAAGCAGATGCAACTAAAGAGAAGAGAAACCATTATATCAAAAAAAATGGATACATAAAGGTTAGAGTGTGGTGACTTTGTGCATGTACACCCAAACATTCGTCATTTGTATTTGTCGTCTGGTAGTGCGCCTATAATGTTGCCTTGAAAATATGAAGAGCTAATAAGTTCAAATATAAGGCTTGTGAGCTTATCAACTTGGCTAATAAGCGGTGAATACTCCGTGTTTCTAACGAGTTCGGACCACCGCACAAAAAATCAATCAATATAGAAACATGTAATAATCAATAAACCATTATCCACCCATTAGCTAACCATAGTATAGCAAACAACGATTTTGAACCGGTATAATACACATGAAATATAATAATCAATTGAGCCGACATTAAAGTTACATACCTTATCAAATGTAATTCCTAAAAATTCCACCGGCCAAAAAACCCTCAAAGCGAAACCATGTGCTCGATGAGTAAAGCATAATTCTTTTGAAGTGTGTCTTACCATTCCAAGACACGAATATACAACGGTACTGAGCAAAACAATAACGACAAAAATTAGAAGTCGCCTTCTCATTCCAAGATCTTGTGCCGTTGACTACTCTCCCATCCCGCTATTTAATATCAAAGATCATCTAAAATAATTACTTCTATTTCGGTCTCTACCTTAAAAATTTTCCCTCAGCTTCAAAATATATCAACATTTGATTCTCCTGAACTATGATTGGGGTATCATGTCAGTCAACATAACAAACTATCTAAGATTCACCCATTTGCAAGTAAAAAATAAGCTTTAAAGCCTCCTAAGGTGTGACCAATTAAATCTTAGAGTTTTCTTTATCAAATAATCAAATTAACTACCTTTTTTTCACAAATCACCAAAAACCAACATATCACATCAATAATCAAACACAATGAAAGTGTAAAAAGTCGAAGATATAAATGAAACACAAACCCATAATCTCGGACTAAGATTCTTCAGAACCCTCATGAGTCTCGTCTTCTCCCTCCTCGTGTTTGCCTTCCGCACCCTATTTATTGACAGGAGAACCCAAAAATCATGAATCTTTAATTAATACTAAACCCAATGGCACAAATAAACTGCGCTTTTTATTTGTGGGTATGATGAAGGCGGTGGAAACTCAAAGCAGGGAGGGGCTATTTTTTTGGCAAGGGGATCTGGAAATTTCTAGGGGAAGTGAATAGGGTGGCTCCTTTTTAAGTTTGGTATAATAAGAAGCAAGTGTGAGGCGTGATGTTGGATTCCGGGTTTTGCTTACCCGAAACGACAAAGAAACAGTTTTTGTAACGCTCAAAACGGCAAAAAAATTGTATAAGCACTGTAGCTTCCACTCACAATATGTCGGGTTGGAAACGGGTCGTTACTGTACCAAACGGCGTCGTTTGGTACACGGATTAAAAAAATTTATAATATCATTATAATTAAGGCATAATTGTTGCAGCTTAATCAAAAATATGTGGTAGCTTTACCATGTCCCTTGATTTATACGTCTAGAAATGTTGAGTCACCTTTTAGTGGGTTTGGAGTTAGAACAAATTTCCCCTCCAAATTTTCTGATGATTATCTTAATATACATAAAGGACAATTGGACTAAACTCAATTAACCAATGAAATGTTTTAATTTTTTAATTGACCAATCAGAAGCTTAGTTTACTTATATGTAAACTTTACTTTTTTATTAGAAAATTGTCTATAGTTAATTTAATTTAATCTCCTATATAAAAATATCTTCAATTTATTAAATTAAATTTAGTCTCAATTTACAACATATTGGACTTTCCTATCTTAAATATATCTGCAACTTATTAATTTTAATTATATAAGTTAAAATATGATTGAATATTTTATAAATACAAATATCTTTATATCATATATACTAGATTTTAGTCACGTCTATACACAATGTTAAAATAACATTGTTAAAAAACGGAGTATGTGAACTTATTAATATTAATATTAATGCTATTCTAAAATATGAATACAAATTTCTTTATATCATATATATATTTGAAAGTGAAAACTTCAAAATTAAAGGATATACATGCATATTTAAAATATCAGTATGCATAAAAACATTTATGATCTTTTAATATCGTTATTTTAACCTAACCGCACTACAAAAAAATGTTAATTGTCCACACCAATTTGTTCACACTTTTAAAAATTGTGAACAAATTTATCATTTTGTTCACTTTTAAAAATGTGTATAAAATCTTCACATTTATAAGTGTGAATAAATTCAAGTAAACATTATAATTTACACACTTTTACATATGGAGAAAAAAGTTCACACTTAAAAGTGTGTAGAAATATATAAATTGTTCACATTTAAAAACGTGAACTTAATTTGTAATACCAAATTTTCAACGCAAGAGGAAACATGAAAAAATTGGGTGTTACAAAATAAGTTCACACTTGTGTGGATAAATTTGATATTTGTTCACACTTATAAGTATGCACATTTTGTTTTCACAATTAAAAATGTGAATATTATTATGAATCTTAAAGTTTCTTCACACTTGTAAATATGAAAAAAAAATTACACATTTTTAAGTGTCAATAATTTGATAAATTTCTTTACACTTTTTAAAAATATGATAAAATAAGTATGAATAAATGACATTTTTATTGTAGTGTCGTGTGTATACTGAGCTAAAATATATATAATAAATGCATATTTAACATCCCCATGATTTAAGGTCTCCTTTCGAGTGCCAATTTGAAAAACTTACTTAAATATATATATACACCCACAACTACTCTCATCGGAAACTCCGTACCGCTGAACACCCACACCACAAGGTCTCTTTGGTTTCTTGTTAATATTTTTCTTAATTATTATTACTGTATGTTTAGTTAGTTTACATTTTATTCATAATTTGGTGCTCTCTATTTTAGTTATTAGAAAGTTGATTGAACCTGATACCTCTTGAATGTCTGAGTTTATTTATTTCTCCACTTGCAGTTTATATATTGTTTTGTTTCTAAATTTCCCAACTTGCAGTTTATATATTGTTTTGTTTGTTTGACTTTTTAGGCAAAGGTAGTGTCGACATTAATCAAAATTAATTGACAAGTTTCAGTGTTTAACAGGAAGCCTCGTATATAAATTTTCTATCTTAATTAATTAATTAGTTAACGGAAATGTATTCATGAACTTTCCTCCATTTAAAAAACAGCTCATGAGCGACGACTTTGTCTAAATTATAAAATAAATTGGGATTTCCTCAATTTATATGCAAATGTAATGTGATGTGTGACAGAAAACGAATCAAGATTATCATTCTTGAAAATCAAAATCAAATCATAAATTTCAAAATTCTTATTATCATTTGAATGATGATGAAGTTACAACCGGGGCTCTCATTTATTACGGCGGTTGTGGCTATACTTTCAACAATATTCTTGATTGTTTTGATGGTGCTTTCACTGTTAGGAATCAGAAATTCCATAAGTAAAAGAGTCGGTCACCCCAATTATTATCTAGCCAAAGTTAGCTCATGAGACTTGTCTCTATTCATGTTAGGTATTAAATAAGTAGTAGCGTAGAATAGTATAGTGCAACACCGTGGAGGAAGGACGGGTCTTTACCCATTGTATCCACGATCCACGGGCCGTCGGGAGGTCGTTTAGTCTCGTAACCTATAAATACCCTCTACCTTGCAAGGTAGAGGTTGGATATTCTTTGGTAATCTAATATTCCACAAGTTTCTCTTACTAGAATATCCCACTTTCTCTCTCTAAAATCATCTATGTGCTTAGTGTGTTAACGTTATGTTATGTAAGTGAAATCAATATTCTACAATTGGTATCAAGAGCCATGGTTAGATCATATCTTGCACATCTTTGGATTTCTAGTGGTTTTAGGTGGTTTTGAGTTTGAAAAAGTTTAGTGGTTTGTGCATCATTTGGTTGATTTCTTGTGTTAAACCTTGGATTTTGTTTGTACTTTTATGTTTAGAATCATCATAAGTGTTTAGGTTTTCATTTGGTAAGCTTGAATCATCTTGGTTGGGTTGTTTTTGGATTGAAAAGTGATGTTTGTGAAGTTTTCTTGCTAGCGACTTGACCTACGGATTATTTTCTTAGTAGCGACTTGCTTTACAATTTTGTAGCGAGTTGCAGTTATTGGAGCTAGCGACTTAGGCCTAGCGACTAATAGTACAAGTAGTGGACTCTCCACTATAGGTAGCGACTTGGTGTTAGCGACTTGGTCAGTAGCGAGTTGCTATTTAGCGACTTGATTCTTTGACTTGAATCTTAGCGACTGCTTTGCCAAAATCTTGCTAGCGACTAGAGGATTAGCGAGTTGCTACTTAGCGACTTGGCTGTTGATTTAGCGACTTGGGAATATAGCGACTTAGTTGCTAGCGAGTTGGTTCAAAATCCCTAGCGACTTGGGGGGTTAGCGATTTGATACTAACATCTTAGATACTTGGTATTTAGCTACTGGGATTTTCAATACCTTGGGGTAGTAATTCAAAATAACACAATGTCATTCATCACTGATCCTTTAATCACCAAAGTACTTGCTCTCTATGACACCGCACAGAATAGTGAAATAGGATGCTTCCCTAAATGCTCTACATTTAATGATTGACATCGATTAATCAAAACAACTCAAATGAGTCACTCTTAATGTTTGCAAATGATGCTAAGAAAATGGAATGCACCAGTGAGCCCTTTCAACATCTCGATCGACTTCTCAAACTCATATCTACAACTATGGATCGAACAAGTTGTGTTATCCTTCGTCGAGATTTTCCCACTTTGACAAGATCTGTTTTACTTAACTTAGAGCAGTGAGGATTCAAATTACCAAAGAAAAGTTCTCATCGATGATTCTCATGCCGCTTCTTGGACTATCTTCAATCAATTTGACCACTTATCAGGGAGAATATTCCTCGATTTTGATGATAACATGGTGGAATATCATTCAAGAAACACGGGAATGGAAATTCATGAGTTCAGAAACTCATTTATTCAACTTATGAGTAATATGGAAACATACATCAAGGAAGCTACAAAAGAGAATAATAAGCTGAATGAATTGAATGGGTGTCAAGAGACACTATGGAACGATTGTGACAAGTCATGCAATATACCAGTTGAACCAGTGAATAACACCGATTGCAGAATCTGAGTCGTAATAAAAAGGGATGAAGATAACATCACTGATCTCAAATACTCGAGTCATAAAGGTATCAATCGATAAGGTACATAAGCGATCACATAAATTCTCATGTAAAGGTGCACGACTCTTACTCTGAACATAACATCATGAAATCGATCTTGGTTGTTCCTGAATCTAATGCTAATAACAAGATTGAAAAAAGGGTATATGATGAGCTTTCAAACAAATTTTCAATTCTTGAAAAACATTGTATCTCATTGCAAATTGAAATACAACAAAAGGATGAAATCTTTTATGCAAAAAAACCTTGTGCTAATTAGGAACTTCCAGAATTTCAAGAATTTTTGAAATTAATCGGTTAAAATCGATTCGGGACAAAGATTCGACCATAGGCAATCAAATTACTTCTTTGAAGTCCGAAACATATTTGTCATGAGATGAGTGATACACTAGAATCTAGAAATTTGAACTAGCTCTATGTGTGTCCAACCTTCTAAGAGAAAATGAGCATTTAAGGAAGAACCTTGAGGAAACAAATTCTAAGTTAGTCAATCAATCTAACCTCTTGATGAAAGACATTGATGACCTCAAAGCCCAAATTCAGGATAATAACTTTAATATTGTTGCCCTAAAAAATGAGCTTAGGAAGTCTATTGGAAATAGGAAGAACACTAAGTTTGCAAAACCTTCAACTTTGGGAAAGTCATTTGTTCGAACCACTCGAAGCGAGCAGGTTATTAAACAACCTAATGCCTTTAGGTGCGAAAGAGTTAAACCATCGAAATCTAGGCACCTCCCAAGTTGATAATATTTACATTTTGTCAAAACCGGTCACTTCATTGTCTAGTTCCGATATGATGAATCTCAAACCTCATATTTATGTTCGATGCTCTAAGATCGAAATACAAAAAGTACAACTAGCTCTCATGCAAAACATCTTTTGGTGATCAATCCCTAAGAAATACTCTAATCACAAAAGGACAAATAGTCAAAACAAGGCGTGCACACATTCGGTTCAACTAACGGTTGTTTCAAATGGATTCCACCTGGCGATTTTTAAGTTTACACGACTTAAGCGAACTTACATTCCTAGATCATGCCTCAGTGGATTCCACGGAAAACTCTTCAAGAATATCGAACCTAATAGGATCCCCATTAATGATATCGTACGTGTTATCTTGTGATGCATCAAATGTGAGATTAAACATGTCACTAACCCTTCTATGTGCAATTCTACATGTGCTTCCAGTACAATGTGCTCTCAGTCTTTTTCAAGTACAATGCTAAACTCAATCAGGAACATCATGACTTGGTTTCCATCAGAAATGAACATGGCTTATTCAGGAGCTATAGCATGCCACAACTAATGTACCTATTACTTTGACTCCTATTCATCTTGAATCAGGACTCGCTCCGTTATATATGTGTATAAATTATTAATAAAAAAAATTAATTAATTTAAAAAATCAAATTTTTTTATTAACCTTGTCATTTTCGTCCATCTAATAAAAGATTTATTCGCTGTCATCGATAACATCTACGATCCTAGAAATATCATTCAATAATGATACGGGATCATAGATGAAGTTCGAACAACTAATATTTCCTAAAAAAAAAAAAAAAAAAAAAAAAATGGTTGGTTAATGACAATCAATGGTCTTTGTTGACATTGATTGAGGGGGAGATTTTTTGTGTATAAGTTTTTCTTGATTATCTATGCTATCTGCTTCTGTGCTGGTTATGGTGTTTGCTCTGTTGTAGGTTGTGGTCGTGTCTTGCTTTTGTGATTATCTGGTTATGGTGTTTTTCTCAGTTGTAGGTTGTGGTCGTGTCTTGCTTTTGTGATTATCCTTGTGTACCCATGTATTGAGTGCTTTGCATTGAATGTTTATTTGATTCATGGTATCATTGTGATTATCTATTCTATCTGATAATTATGTTATGGCTATGGATTATTTATATCTTATATGCAGAATATGATTTAATTACACCGTTTAATGACCATGTTTGCAACTTACTGTTAAAAACACTAGAGACTTAGTCAGAAAATCTTTGATAGCGACTTACCACACTTGCCTCTAAACCACAGGGACCGAATGTGTCAATTAGCCAAGGTCTCCTCCTATACCCCTAGCGACTTAGCATCTTTTTATAATTCTTAAATAAATTTTTTCTTTTCTTTTCTCTTTTTTCTTCCTTCTCTTCTAAAACATTCGACTTAGCGATTTAACTGCGGTATGATTCTAATCTCTCATTATTTGTTCTCATACGAGTTTGTGTTGGGTTTCTAACTCGTCCTTTTAACGGATCCTACGAGCTCGTGAATCGTGACATTTGATTCCCACCTAGGTTTGAATTATTATGTAATCGTGTTTTGTTGAAATGATGATGTTGCAAGTGTATTAATTGTTTGGTATAACTGATCTTGAGTGTTTGTTAATGTGTTTCCATGTACTGGTGTTGTATGATTGGTGGTTTGGGTCGATTATTTGTTGATATGATAATTGTTCTTGTTAGCGACTTAGGTATTGTTCTTGATAGCATTTTAGCTTATCTGTTCATCATGGCGAGTTAGAGCTGTTAAGTGATAGCGACTAAGGTGTGTTGGTCTGGGTTGATTAAATGTTGCGATAAATTGTTCTTGATGGCGACTTAACACTGTTCTTGGTAGCGAGTTAGTACTCAACTTAGCGACTAAGCTGCTGTGGCGACTTAGTGAATTACTTTCTAGCGACTTGGGTAGCGACTTAGTTGTATCATTATTATTGGCGACTTGTATTTACAAGTTAGCGAATTAATAACGGTAGCGACTTAGTAAAGCAGTTGTAGCAACTTGGTTATATTCTTGTTCATGGCGACTTGTCTTTACAAGTTAGCGAATTAGCAAATATAGCGACTTAGAGAGCTAAAGCGGTAGCGACTTGGTGTGGTCTGGTGATGGCGACTTGTCTTTACAAGTTAGCGACATAGTTCACTTTCATGTAGCGAATTAGTCCAGTTTGGAAGCTTGACCATTTATGACTTGAGACTTGTTTGGTGGGTTTTTTTTTCTTCTCAGGGTCTAGGGTTATTAAAATGTTTAAAGGTAATTTGCTAAGTTGATCTCATTCTCACAATACTTGACTCAGGATTTCCTGATGCAACTTGTTGGGTCAACTTACTCTATGTAATCTGCTATGACATTTCTGTTTAGGAAAGCAGTACTTGGTTTCTCTCGTGACAATACATCTTGTTTCATACATATTTGTTATATCACTTCTACATTTGTATCTTGACTCATGACAAGACTCCTTTGCAATGCACGCTTTAACCTTTAATCCCTTAACAACTCGTCGTGTGAAAATCTATCAAAAGGAATCTGCTTCATTGAAATGTCTCACTTATCATTTATTATCTAACTCGTTCCCAATCATTACTGTTGATTGTATGCTTACTCAGATCATCAATGGCAAGTTCAAACCCTGAAATGATCATTACCCCTTCGGCATCATCCAAAGTTCTCTCAGACAAAGAAATCCTTCCTAGGAGTCAATGGGCTGATATTGGAAAAAGTAACTGTTATGTGGACCTACAAAAGCTACAACAAAATCCTATACTCAAAGTGTCTATTGATATCCTCAAGAACACTAACTTCTTGATTGCCATTACCAAGCAATGCTCAATTCACACCATTTACATTCAACAATTTCGGAACACCATTCAATGGGACAAAATCACGACTCAATACTCTTGCAAAGCTGGATGATAGGAGTTCACGATTGATTGACCATTCTTAGCAAGGCTCTTGGAATCACCCCATGTAACCCCAACCTTCGCTCCGAATCTCCACCGGTCTTGACGATCTAATTGTCTTTCTAATTGGTTTGGGTTATCGAGCAGCATCTTGGGCTTGACATCATCACTAGACACATGTATCAACCACAGAGCTATTACAACTATTCTCAACTTGTGCTTATCGGCAAAACATCGGGGCTCGATAAAGTGAGAATTCCCATCTTGTAAATCCTATGGGGCATTGTCAATAGGGTTGATGTGAATGTCTCGAGATCGTATTTGGGAAGAATTTTCTTTATCAATGCACACATTCATATCGATAGAACAAATTTTCGAACAAAGCTCAAGGCGAAAGAAAGCAGAACAAGCTTGTGATTCCGGCATCAGATTTTCAAAGCTTTTTATCCAGTACTTGCAACAAACTCACAACTTTAATCCTAGGATTGAATCAACTCTACATAAAGTAGAAGATGAATTTGTTTTAGGTAACCTGAAATATGTTCCTAGAGGTATGGATAAAGAAATATTTGGATTTCCAATTCCTGATATTCTACTCACGGATGATATCAAGAAAAGGACTACTTCAAACACTTCATGAAAATTGTTGCGGATCATACATTAATGTCACACCCACTCCCTCACAACCCAATGCTCCAAGCCCATTTACGGGTCAAAGCATCTTATGCCTCTCTTCCCAAAAGAGGCGAAAGATCTGTGATCAAATGACACCTCATCCAAAAGCATAAAGAAAGAAGAAGAAGGTGGAAAAGGAAATCGATGAAAATCTTGAGGGGTGAGGATAGCACCAAGGTATTTGATGATGATGATCTTTTCTGCAACTTGGAATTCAAAGAGCCTAGAGAGTCAGAATATGAAAGCCCCAGTTGGAGGAGTTGTGTTAAGAGAACCTGATCAATTGCCTCGGCAATCCACATCAAACACGAAAGACAAAGGAAAAGGGGTTGCTAGTGTTGAAACTGAACAAGCCGCTCACATGCTTTTAACGATCTCATCATCTCCATCAAGCACCACCAATCAATATGAGCTAAAGAGAAGAACTGAATCATCTCCTGCTAAAGAACAATCTGGATTGGACAAAGTGCCTGAAACATTTAAAGAATCTCTTACACTAAGTGAGACTCGATGCAGTCGAATGTTGGCTTTCTGTTGCAAAAAGGCTCGCAGGAGAATCTTGAGACAAGATCTGATGAGACATTGCAGATGGATGAACCAAATCTGTCTACCAACTCTCTATCTTCACTTAAGGATCTTGATACAGATTTCACTTTTGGAGATCAATACTTAAATGACAAACCCTTAGATACTGCACAATCCATGTTTACGGTCAACATTCAACAAGATACATCAACCATTCCTCCGATGTCAGCATCTTCACTCACAACTCAACATCCACCTCCCAAACCTGCTCAATCAACTGTACTAACACCACCTACATCTTCACTTACCCCGAACCGGTCATTACGATTCTTTGATATGGATGCTCCACTGCGTCACCTCCTCGAATCCTTACTTGGATCAAGCGCTTGCGGAGCGGTAAAGGATAGAAGCTCTTGAAAGGCAACTTAAAATCTGATTCACTTGAGGATCGTGTCTATAGATTGGAGCACCTCAACTTCGATGAAGGGTTGCGGCCGCCATTGAAGGGGAAGTTAAGGATGTTGTGGAATGGGCAATGGAAGCTCCTCTTCTTAGGCGGTTCAAGGACCTACCTATTCTCGATATGAGAGCGCTCTTTTAGAATAGATGTATGATGTTGAAGAGGACAAGCATGAGGTCCACAAGAATCTATATGGGCACTTGAAGAATCAATTAAGTACGACAATCATGAACAGTACTTAATTGACATCAGGGAAAAGGAAGCTAAGAAGAAAATGAGGGCCATTGTGTTGGAAACACTACGGAAAGACCGTAAAGATCCTCCTCCACCTCCACCTCCAACAGGGGTCTTTGGAATCTTTGGGCCGGTAAATCTTCTACGACAACCAACACACCTCCACCACAACCACCATCATCACCGCCAAAAGCTTCCAATCAATCAAGTCCTACAAAGAGCAGTACTAAGAAGAAATCTGCGCTTGGGCGACGGTTGATTCAAGGTTCACATCCACATCCACCTCTATTCACGATGATCAAATGGTTCACGAAGAGTCGCATGTCATGGCGATTCGGAACCAGATGAAGATGATGCATCAACAAACCATATTCCTAAGCCATCAGAAGATTGGTTTGATACTTACATGGCTGGGAATCGCACTAGCACATCCAGAGTAGCACTTTCAAAGGACACAATTCAAAGTTGCATTGTTGAAGATAGACCTCCTACTCGGAACCTACATGGACCATCCAGTCGACTCGATTATTCCCGACAACAATTGGGCATCAATTATCACCAATAATTATGAAGTTCGGTGAAGACTCTCTTACGCACTACTGAGTGATATGGGAAGCTTTATTAGATGGTTTTGTGAGCGGAAGAGTATCTCATCCATAACTCCAAGAGATCTTGAAGGACAAGCTTATGAAATTGTCAAAGTCTTCCACTCGGATGCAAATCATCTTCAATATCGGATGGAAGAATGCCATAAGATCTTGAATGACCAAGTCAGTGAGCAAATTAGTCGCTTCAATGTCAACAAATCTCTTCCCTTGGTGGTGAACTGGTAAGATGACCATTCATTTGAATTCTTCTTCAATCATGACTTGGACTATGTGTGTGCTCGCTCTCTTGAAAGAAGACCAACTCTATCAATTTCAAAGATGAAAGGCGCAACCTACTCGATCGGGGCTTGAGCGGATGGTTCACGATCAATTCGGGGTGATGAAGAGCGAAAGTATGATATTGCCGCTTCATATGGTATTTCTCTTTGGTGGTTCAAAAAGAAGAAGTTCTACATCGAAGACATGGTGTGCGATAAAAGTCGCAATGATGTTCGATCAAAGCTAAAAATCTTAAGTGTCGTTAGTGTAGAGATCTTCCTATCTATGGATATGAGTATTTGAAGAAGATAGTCCTTAAAAAGCGAGACTTCAAAGAGTATACTATTGAGGAAAGCGACTTCAAACATCTTACGCCAAATGATTTGAAGATCTCTATCTCTTGAATCTTCAAGGACACCTTGAGCATTTACTTGTCCGTAAGAAAAAGGCCCTCTGCACTGTCACTCTTTGGATCGGGGCTTAGTCATTCGAAACGAGTTGAGGACTTTCGACTTGGCATAGAAAGCTACCAAACCGGATCAACCTTACAAGTCCACAATGGAATGCAACAGGCATTGAATTTCATCGTGAATACAAAGTTCTTGACACCCTAGGCCGTCATCTTCACCAAGCGGATATGGGTCTCGCATGCTTATGCGACTATGTGAGCTCTACAAGTTTAGTGACGGTACTCTCAAATTGGTTGAAGAAGAACTTGACACCATAGTGAAAGAAATCAAAATTAACATGAAATCTTGGGTAAAGATTACCTTTTGGTGATGATGACAAAAGCGGTGTGAAGATTTCATTCTTTGCAATCAGCGAAGACTCAAGACTCGAAGGATCTTCATGACCTTGAAAGTTTTGTTGGTGGTAGTCTTGAGGTGGTCATTACAAACTTCTTTAGAAGGCGAATGAAGACATCTTCGGAAGCGACACATTGTGTTTTAAATTTGTGTAATATGTGGTGTACTAACTTTGAACAAGCTGTAATGCATGTAATAGTGATAGGTTATGTCTTGTGGTTTCCCTTGTATCAAAGGGAACATCATGTTATCTTACGATCATATAAAACCGGACACATTTTCTCCAACAAATATTTTGTCTCATACATATTTAAATCACTTGAGATCCAAAATCTCAAAGGATTTGAAATTTTTGATCGGGGGAGAAAATGTGATATAAATATGAAAGATGTTAAAAGATGACCAATTTTTTTGTGCATACTACTCTCCAATATGTGCTAAACAATTTTCGAATCTCGAAGCATATATTAAGGGGGAGCATTTTTTTTAGCAAATTCAAGACATCAGGGTACACAACTTTCAATTTTTCTAAGGTACCTTGATTGTATGTTATATGGCTTCTAATCGTTTGGTGATCATGTCTGCACTTCAAAAAGGGTTCCCTCCAGTATGTGCAAAACCCTCTTTCAAACTTAGAAGCACATATTGAGGGAGAGCAAAATCATGAAAACCGCATCCTTTCGAAAATGCTTTATCTACTTGATTTGATTAGGAAGTAATGTTGATATCTTTTAGAAAATGGAATTCAAAAAGTTAACTCTTTCTCTTGCCTCCAGTGTGCAAAACGATTTCAATCACTTGATGCACATGTTGAGGGGGAGCTCTTATTCTAAGAACATCAAAAACAATTCGGTGCAAAATGCTTTGATAATATATCACAAGCACGGATTGATTTTCAAATGGTTTCAATTGGTTTCTATGGCGGATGAACAATACCAAATAGGTGACCAACTTTACTTATGTATGGTGATATAAGGATGATAAGGTTAGGTATGTGTTCCCATGATCCATGAGAACCGGAGGGATCTACCATGGACTATCCACTAGTTAGTGTAGAGTTCTTAGGTATGATGATAAAAGGAGAAAAATGAGATATGGGAAGAGTGCGGATGAGACCGAGCTAATCTTGGAATAAACCCAACAAGGTTCTAGCTATGAAGTCTCGGTAAGCTTGAAGGGTTGAAGAATTAAAAAGAATTGAATGAGAAAAGGGTGAAAACAAATAGCCCTCCATTTATTCAACCTTAGGCGGAAACCGGGTTCAATTCATATGCTGCGATGGTAACATCGGTATTGAAGACAAGGCGTCATGGACCCGGTGATGCTTGCACTTCAACTTTCCAAACCACTCAAGTTCCTCTTAAAAGGACTTGTTTCATTCTCACGGGAACCGACATTATCTATCGACTTTCTCTTAGAGATTGTTGATATTGAAGAAGGAGACCCTCTCCACAGTCTCGACACGGGATCCAAATATGCACAAATTGAGTCTAGAGCCACGAGATCATCAATAAATCTCATTAGGACACTTTCAAATGAAGACTCTCTGTTTCACATAATGTGGAAGAGATTATATCTTGAGTCCTCGCATTATCCTTGTGGTATTGCTAGAACATCCGAGTGATGTGTTATCATATTCACAATGAAGATGGAAAGCCTTCCGAGCCAACATCAAACAAGATCACGGTAGGTGGCATGTGAGATTTATTATATAGATCAACCATGTGACAACCGAGCGAAACAATGGGGTGATTCAATCTCTTGAATCAATCACGGTTCGAGTTATGGATTGACGGATACCTTTGAAAAACCGGTCTTTGTGCTTAAAACTCTTTTCTTTAGCACATTGACCGTGTTCGAATATTTCAAATCAAAAGGTGTTTTATGATTGATAATTGATTTTCATTAAAACCTTCGTTGTATTGCAAAAACAATTTCTATTGAGCAATACGATTGTTCTTCAAATCTCCTTTCATCAATCGGTGGACTTAAATTACCGCTTCACTCACTCCGTGTTGTCTTCTTTGAGGCGTTCGGTTTGAGAACGACTTGAGCATTGCGAAACCACGTGATAAGGTTTTAAAAGGTACCATTTTGAGGGTCGCTTTAGTCCTTATTTGATCACTTTTGTATCCGTTATTGCTTAATATCGTTCTTTTCACTTTTAGGTCTTTTGAAGGCAAAATCTTTGGAATGGCACTTATTTGGACGAAAAGGCGCGAATATATGAAGAAAATGGCCAAAGTCAAAATCGAGACACTCACGATTCTTTGAAAATAGAAGCGGACGACGTCGGGAGCTAATGCGACGCCGTCCCAAGATTTTGTGATGATTCGAACCCAAAACTCGTATTTTCAAGTGGCGGCGTCTAGTTGTAAAGAGTAGGCCGTCGCTACTCGGGCGGCCTAGATGCAATCGACGACGTCGTCGGTTGAACAGACGGCGTCACGGACATAAGGTGGCGCGTCGCAAGGTTAACGTGCCAAGGCGAAACCCTAATGGCGGCGACACACGGCGTCACAAAACATAAGGTGGTGTCGCATATGTAATCTTATATATAGAATCCGAATTTTTCGGTTTTAAGAGAGTCTTTGGGTGAAAACCTAAAACCGAACCTAAGGTGTCTTATACGATATTTTAGGGTTTTAAACCCTATCTTACATCAAGATAAGTATTTACTTCATTAATTCAATTATGTCTTTGATTATTTGTGTGTATGCTTGCATGTTCTCCATGTCCGGCTAATTTATTTGTGTGTTTGCTTAGGAAGTATGAAACTTAATTATTGAATATTGATTGGTTGTTTCTTATCTTAGTAGATATATGATCTAGTAATGCGATAGGTCATTCGTTGTGTACTTAATGCTTGATTCATCTTTGTGAACCTTAGAATATGATTACCTGAGTAGTTGTAGGCTAAACCATCCAAAGAGTGCCTTAGAGTAAGAGTTTATCATCCCTAGTGGGTTTGTAGACAAGACCCTTTGGTAAGTTCAAAGAGTTAGGGAGAAACGCATACCCTACAACTTTAGACACACAACACAACTAAGAATAAGGACGTGACAATTCAACCATCTATAGGAGATAATTAAGAAGTAATACAACCTAAGTAAACACATCTTTAAACTATCATACGAGCACACATTAATTAGACATAGACTCCCACAACCTTAGTTTAGATAATTAGATAATAGTAGAGTAATCGGTATAAATACCAACCCCCAAATCCAATACCGAGATTCGTACCTTTCCATTTCATAAAACATAAAAGATAAAAATAATCTTCCTCAACCTTAACCTTAGCGTAGTAACTTCTTACTAGCATTCCTATTCCCCTAGAGAACGATATCAATACCGTGGCTTACCTAATTACTACACTACAACGATTAGGTTCAACGACTAGGGTGTCATAAAACTTGCTCAAAGAAAAGGAAGTTTCCTTGACCCCGAGCAGCGCGTAGCGTTATCAAGTTTTAGCGCGCATTGCTGGTGAATAGAATAGCTAGTTAGTAGTCCACCTCATTTAGGTTTCTTTGCTTGATTCCTATCAAGTAAATTTTTCTCATTTTAGCTTTCTCTTAGTCTATCCCCCTTCTTCGTGACCTTTGTTCGTAATCCCATCACTTTTCATCATGGAAGGTGATAACCAACCACCACTCATCAACCCACCACCAAATGACCGCCAAGAGCCCGTACTCTTGGTGAGTACTCAAGACCAAGCCACCTAGGATATAGGAACACCATTGAGCTTCCGACCAAGCCCAAACTACGGCTCTGCGATCCGACACCATCCGGTTGGTGCAAAGCGGATGTGCATTCCATGGACTTCGTTTCAAGATCCAAATCGACATCGAGGATTTTCTCAAAATTGTCGATTCCATCGACCTTGATGCTACTACTCGGGAGACCACGCGCTGCGTCTCTTCCAAATCTCTCGGGACCAAGCTAGTAATTGGCTCGGCGACTTCCGTCGGCTCCATCTCAAGTTGGGATGATCTTACCTCTCGCTTCCTTGCTCAATTTTTCCCACCGGAGAACCACTAAGCTTAGGAATGACATCTTGATGTTCCAACAACGTCAAGGTGAATCTCTCTGAAGCATGGACCCGATTCAAGGACTTACTTCATAAAGTCCTCATCACGACATTGATCTTTGGCTCCAGTCCAAATCTTTTATGATCATGTCAACTTCCCCACTAAGCGATCCATTGACCAAGCGGCGGTGGAAAACTTAGTGATCTCACCGCGGAAGATTCATGGGGTATAATAGAGGACCTCGCCCTCTATGACAAGCGAAAGTTGGGATGACCCCGTGAGCTGCCCAAAACCATTAAGGCAATCTCCTTGCCTCCTCCCGGCCGTGGGATGATCGAACTTGAAGATCAAGTTAGATTCCTCATGAGTTCCTACAAAATCCTAAGTCCTCATGACAAGTGAATCAAATCACTCTACCTTGTGAGTTATGCGGTGGTCCCCATGACACTCGTGATTGCACAAGGCTCCCAGAACAAGCTTTGCGGACTCGCCTCCATACGTGTCGGCGAGGCGGGAGAGAAGTGGTACACTTTCAAACCCGAACAAAACAACTTAGGAAACTCGTACAACCCTTCGTGGAGAAATCACCTAACCTTAAGTGGAACCAAAACTCAAGAACACCCCAAAGCTCATCTAGTTCACCTACTAGGGTCAATTCTTTTAACACCGGAACCCACTAATCTTGAGGCAATTGCATCTAGATTTTGTCATCCCAAGAAACTCGATTGAATAAGCTTGAAGCCAATTTTAAGCAAAAATAAAGCGAGATGACAACCAAGCTTGATGCCCTCTTAAAAGCCTTCAATGAGCGGGAAGTTGGAGCACTCCCAGTGATACCATAAAGAACCCAAAGTGAATTCGATTGCATCGACTTCATGTTCTAGTTCACCATGGGAGAGTGCACATCCATGCCCCTCCACCCAACGGTTCACTCGGTAAATGCTATCAAAAGGATTCCAAGCCATCCAAGAGGTACCAAGGCCCGGCACCTTTGTAGAGCCTACTCTTGAGAAACCCGTCGACCAAGAGTCCAAACCTAGTTTAGAGGAGGAGTACAAGGAACTCCATCAAGAAAACCGATTCTTGAAGTCTTAGCTCATGCACCTTACTATAATGCTTTAAAAGAAAAATATGAGTTAGAACTTAGGCTTGGAAAACATGGGTCCGCCTTTGTGCGAAACAACTTACCTAAGAAGCTAGGCGATCCCAGGCTATTTACTCTTCCGTAGACTTGGAACTTCCAAACCACTCGATGCTCTAGCCGATTTAGGATCATGCATCAATCTTGTTCCGTTGTCCCTCCATAGAAGCCTTAACTTAGGTAAAATTGAACCAACTGAAACCATCTTAGGTCTAGCGGACGGTAGTATAGCACGTCCGGTAGGAATAATAAAGGACATGGTAGTACATGTAGGAGGTTGACTCTTTTGGCCGACTTCCATGTGCTAGACATGAATAAGGACCCGACATGCCCATTACTAGTTGGAAGAGGATTTTTAGCTACCGCTAGTGCCATCATCGATTGTAAGATGTCCAAAATAGTGGTAGGGGAGAGGAGTGCTAGATCCGTTTACGATGTTAAAAAGCATACATACTACAAGGATGAGGAAATCCCACAAGAGATAGGGTTGGATAGAGAGCCTTCTAGATATGGACCTTGGATTGATAAGAACATCATAGGCCCCCAAAGACCTTTTTACCTAGATAAAGCCTTTGCTAGTGCAGCAACTTTCCAAGAAAAAGAAATGGCTAGGGACATAGAAGTGAACCCGTTCGAGGACGCCTTAGTATTTAGGAAGATGACCGAGTTCCTAGGAAGCTTGCCCGTTAACCTTGTCATGAATAAGTGGATAGTTGAGAAATCTAAACACAAGTGGGATTGGAATAGACCGCCTAGTGATGGTAATGGAGAGTGGCACATTAGGATACAAATCTATGATCCCGATGGTGAGATGTTTGAAAAGCATATTTAACGAGCGTACTACTAGGAACTTGAATGATAAGTTTGATCGAGGATAGACTTACGTATATCGGTGCGTGAAGCACGACTATGAGTCTAGCTACAAGACTCTTAAATAAAGAAAAAGCGCTTAGTGGGAGGCAACCCATGTTTAATTGTTTGCTTGTTAGTGTCATATATCTTTTATTAATTGTTTATCCTCATGTTTAAATTTGTAAAATGCTTTATTTTGTTTTAACCGTCTTAATTGCATATAAGGGTATTTTACATAAGTTTGTTAGGAATCGAAATTCCATAAGTAAAAGAGTAGGTCACCCCAATTATTATCTAGCCAAATTTAGCTCATGAGACTTGTCTCTATTTATGTTAGGTATTAAATAAGTAGTAGCGTAGAATAGTATAGTGCAACACCGTGGAGGAAGGACGGGTCTTTACCCATTGTATCCACGATCCATAGGCCGTCGGGAGGTCGTTTAGTCAGTAAACTATAAATACCCTCTACCTTGCAAGGTAGAGGGTTGGATATTCTTTGGTAATCTAATATTCCACAAGTTTCTCTTACTAGAATATCCCCTTCTCTCTCTCTAAAATCATCTATGTGCTAATTGTGTTAACGTTATGTTATGTAAGTGAAATCAATATTACACAATTGGTATCAAGAGCCATGGTTAGATCATATCTTGCACATCTTTGGATTTCTAGTGGTTTTAGGTGGTTTTGAGTTTGAAAAAGTTTAGTGGTTTGTGCATCATTTGGTTGATTTCTTGTGTTAAAGCTTGGATTTTGTTTGTACTTTTATGTTTAGAATCATCATAAGTGTTTAGGTTTTCATTTGGTAGCTTGAATCATCTTGGTTGGGTTGTTTTGGATTGAAAAGTGATGTTTGTGAAGTTTTCTTGCTAGCGACTTGACCTACGGATTATTTTCTTAGTAGCGACTTGCTTTACAATTTTGTAGCGAGTTGCGGTTATTGGAGCTAGCGACTTAGGCCTAGCGACTAATAGTACAAGTAGTGGACTCTCCTCTGGTAGCGACAGTGTTAGCGACTTGGTCGATGGCGAGTTGCTATTTAGCGACTTGATTCTTTAGCGACTTGAATCTTAGCAATTCTTGCCAAAATCTTGCTAGCGACTAGAGGATTAGCGAGTTGCTACTTAGCGACTTATTTGTTGATTTAGCGACTTGGGAATATAGCGACTTAGTTGCTAGCGAGTTGGTTCAAAATCCCTAGCGACTTGGGGGTTAGCGATTTGATACTAACATCTTAGATACTTGGTATTTAGCTCTTTGGGATTTTCAATACCTTGGGGTAGTAATTCAAAATAACACAATGTCATTCATCAACGATCCTTTAATCACCAAAGTACTTGCTCTCTATGACACCGCGAGAATAGTGAAATAGGATGCTTCCACAGATGCTCTACATTTAATGATTCAACATCGATTAATCAAAACAACTCAAATGAGTCACTCTTAATGTTTGCAAATGATGCTAAGAAAATGGAATGCACCGGTGAGCCCTTTCAACATCTCGATCGACTTCTCGAACTCATTATCTACAACTATGGATCGAACAAGTTGTGCTATCCTTCGTCGAGATTTTCCCACTTTGACAAGATCTGTTTTACTTAACTTAGACGGTTGAGGATTCAAATTACCAAAGAAAAGTTCTCATCGATGATTCTCATGCCGCTCTTCAAACTATCTTCAATCAATTTGACCACTTATCAGGGAGAATATTCCTCGATTTTGATGATAACATGACTGGAATATCATTCAAGAAACACACGGGAATGGAAATTCATGAGTTCAGAAACTCATTTATTCAACTTATGAGTAATATGGAAACATACATCAAGGAAGGCGCAAAGAGAATAATAAAATTTGAATGAATTGAATGGGTGTCAAGAGACACTATGGAGCGATTGTGACAAGTCATGCAATATACCAGTTGAACGGTGAATGACACCGATTGCGAGAATCTCGATCGTAATAAAAGGGATGAAGACAACGACATTGATCTCAAATACTCGAGTCGAGAAAAGGTATCAATCGATAAGGTACATAGCGATCACATAAATTCTCATGTAAAGTGCACGACTCTTACTCGAACATAACATCATGAAATCGATCTTGGTTGTGCACGAATCTAATGCTAATAACATGATTAAAAAGGGTATATGATGAGCTTTCAAACAAATTATCAATTCTTGAAAAACATTGTATCTCATTGCAAATTGAAATACAACAAAAGGATGAAATCTTTTATGCAAAAAAACCTTGTGCTAATCGGGAACTTCGAATTCGAGAATTTTTGAAATTAATCGGTTAAAATCCAGATTAGGGACAAAGATTCGACCATAGGCAATGCGAAATTACTTCTTTTAGAAGTCCGAAACATATTTGTCATGAGATGAGTGATACACTAGAATCTAGAAATTCAGACTAGCTTTATGTGTGTCCAACCTTCTAAGAGAAAATGAGCATTTAAGGAAGAACCTTGAGGAAACAAATTCTAAGTTAGTCAATCAATCTAACCTCTTGATGAAAGACATTGATGACCTCAAAGCCCAAATTCAGGATAAGAGCTTCAATATTGTTGCCCTAAAAAATGAGCTTAGGAAGTCTATTGGAAATAGGAAGAACACTAAGTTTGCAAAACCTTCAACTTTGGGAAAGTCAACTGTTCAGAACCACTCGAAACGAACAGTTATTAAACAACCTAATGCCTTTAGGTCTGAAAGAGTTAAACCATCGAAATCTAGGCTTACCTCCCAGTTGATAATATTTACATTTTGTCAAAACCGATCGCTTCCGCCTAGTTAGATATGATGAATCTCAAACCTCGGTTATGTTCAATGCTCTAAGATCGAAATACAAAAAGTACAACTAGCTCTCATGCAAAACATCATTTGGTGATCAATCCCTAAGAAATACTCTAATCACAAAAGGACAAATAGTCAAAACAAGGTTGTGCACACATTCGGTTCAACTAACGGTTGTTTCAAATGGATTCAACGGCGATTTTTAAGTTCTGAGGACTTAAGCGAACTTACATTCCTAGATCATGCCTCAGTGGATTCCCGGAAAACTCTTCAAGAATATCGAACCTAATAGGATCCCCATTAATGATACGTCGTGTTATCTTGTGATGCATCCAAATGTGAGATTAAACATGTCACTAACCCTTCTATGTGCAATTCTACATGTGCTTCCGGTACAATGTGCTCTCAGTCTTTTTCAGGTACAATGCTAAACTCAATCAGGAACATCATGACTTGGTTTCCATCAGAAATGAACATGGCTTATTCAGGAGCTATAGCATGCCACAACTAATGTACCTATTACTTTGACTCCTATTCATCTTGAATCAGGACTCGCTCCGTTATATATGTGTATAAAAAAAAAAATTAATTTAAAAAATTAAATTTTTATTAACTTTGTCATTTTAGTCCATCTAATAAAAGATTTATTATTTGTCATCGATAACATCTACGATCCTAGAAATATCATTCAATAATGATACGGGATCATAGATGAAGTTCGAACAACTAATATTTCTAAAAAAAAAAAAAAAAAAAAAAAAAAAAAAATATTTTTAATTAAAAAAAAAAAAAAAAAAAAGCGGGTTGGTTAATGTCAATCAATGGTCTTTGTTGACATTGATTGAGGAGATTTTTTGTGTATAAGTTTTCTTGATTATCTATGATATACCTTACATCTTTGGTTATGGTGTTTGCTCTGTTGTAGGTTGTGGTCGTGTCTTGCTTTTATGATTATCCGGTTATGGTGTTTTCTCGGTTGTAGGTTGTGGTCGTGTCTTGCTTTTGTGATTATCCTTGTGTACCCATGTATTGAGTGCTTTGCATTGAATTTTTATTTGATTCATGGTTATCATTGTGATTATCTATTCTATCGATAATTATGTTATGGCTATGGATTATTTATATCTTATATGCGAGAATATGATGTAATTACACCGTTTAATGACCATGTTTGCAACTTACTGTTAAAAACACTAGAGACTTAGTCAAAAAAAAAAATCTTTGATAGCGACTTACCACACTTGCCTCTAAACCACAGGGACCGAATGTGTCAATTAGCCAAAGTCTCCTCCTATACCCCTAGCGACTTAGCATCTTTTTATTATTCTTAAATAAATTTTTTCTTTTCTTTTCTCTCTTTTCTTCCTTCTTCTAAAACATTTGACTTAGCGATTTAAGCGTGGTATGATTCTAATCTCTCATTATTTGTTCTCACATACGAGTTTGTGTTGGGTTTCTAACTCGTCCTTTAACGGATCCTACGAGCTCGTGAATTGTGACATTTGATTCCCACCTAGGTTCGAATTATTATGTAATCGTGTTTTGTTGAAATGATGATGTTGCAAGTGTATTAATTGTTTGGTATTTCGATCTTGAGTGTTTGTTAATGTGTTTCCATGTCTTGGTGTTGTATGATTGGTGGTTTGGGTCGATTATTTGTTGAAATGATAATTGTTCTTGTTAGCGACTTAGGTATTGTTCTTGATAGCGTTTTAGCTTATCATTCATCATGGCGAGTTAGATTCATTAAGTTTGCTCAAGATAGCGACTAAGGTGTGTTGGTGCAGGTTGATTAAATGTTGCGATAAATTGTTCTTGATGGCGACTTAACCTTGTTCTTGGTAGCAGGTTAGTACTCAACTTAGCGACTCAACTTAGCGACTAAAATTCTGTGGCGACTTAGTGAATTACTTTCTAGCGACTTGGTAGCGACTTAGTTGTATCATTATTATTGGCGACTTGTCTTTACAAGTTAGCGAATTAATGTGATAGCGACTTAGTAAGCAGTTGTAGCAACTTGGTTATATTCTTTGTTCATGGCGACTTGTCTTTACAAGTTAGAGAATTAGCAAATATAGCGACTTAGAGAGCTAAAGCGGTAGCGACTTGAGCGTAGTGCTGGTGATGGCGACTTGTCTTTACAAGTTAGCGACATAGTTCACTTTCATGTAGCGAATTAGTCGAGTTTGGCAGCTTGACCATTTATGACTTGAGACTTGTTTGGTGGGTTTTTCTTCTCAGGGTCTAGGGTTATTAAAATGTTTAAAGGTAATTTGCTAAGTTGATCTCATTCTCACAATACTTGACTCGGGATTTCTGATGCAACTTGTTGGTCAACTTACTCTGTAATCTGCTATGACATTTCTGTTTAGGCAAGCGGTACTTGGTTTCTCTCGTGACAACCAAATGTTACATCTTGTTTCATACATATTTGTTATATCACTTCTACATTTGTATCTTGACTCATGACATGACTCCTTTGCAATGCGCTTTAACCTTTAAACCCATAACAACTCGTCGTATGAAAATCTATCAAAGGAATCGCTTCATTGAAATGTCTCACTAATGCCACTCAATCATTCTCTATATGATTTTGGGAACTCATACGAGTTACTATTTACAGTGTCTATGTCATAAGGGTGCTCTCAATGTTGTCTCACTTATCATTTATTATCTAACTCGTTCCCAATCATTCTTGTTGATTGTATGCTTACTCGGATCATCAATGGCAAGTTTAAACCACGAAATGATCGTTACCCTTGGCATCACCCAAAGTTATCTCGGACGAAGAAATCCTTCCTAGGAGTCAATGGGTGATATTGGAAAAAGTAAGCTATTATGTGGACCTACAAAAGCTACAACAAAATCCTATACTCAAAGTGTCTATTGATATCCTCAAGAACACAAACTTCTTGATTGCCATTACCAAGCAATGCTCAATTCTCACCATTTACATTCAACAATTCGGAACACCATTCAATGGGACAAAATCACAACTCAATACTCTTGCAAAGCTGGATGATAGGGAGTTCACGATTGATTGACCATTCTTAGCAAGGCTCTTGGAATCACCCATGTAACCCCACCTTAGATTCGAATCTCCACAGTGCTAACGATCTAATTGTCTTTCTAATTGGTTTGGGTTATCGAGCTGACATCTTAAGGGCTTGAGCATCATCATTGGACACATGTATCAACCACGAGAGCTATTACAACTATTCTCAACTTGTGCTTATCGGCAAAACATCGAGGGTTCGATAAAGTGAAATTCCCATCTTGCAAATCCTATGGGGTATTGTCAATAGGGTTGATGTGAATGTCTCGGATCGTATTTGGGAAGAATTTTCTTTATCAATGAACACATTCATATCGATAGAACAAATTTTACGAACAAAGCTCAAGTAGAAAAAGCAGAACAAGCTTGTGATTCCCGACATCAGTTTTCAAAGCTTGTTATCGAGTTCTTGCAACAAACTCACAACTTCAATCCTAGGTTGAATCAACTCTACATAAAGCGAGAAGATGAATTTGTTTTAGGTAACTGAAATATGTTCCTAGAGGTATGGATAAAGAAATATTTGGATTGCCAATTCACGAAATTCTACTCACGGATGATATCAAAAAAGGACTACTTCAAGCAGTTCATGAAAATTGTTGCGGATCATACATAATGTCACACCCACTCCCTCACAACCCAATGCTCCCAAGCCCATCTCGGGTCAAAAGCATCTTATGCCTCTCTTCCCAAAGGAGGCGTGAAAGATCACAACATCGAGACACCTCATCCAAAAGCATAAAGAAAGAAGAAGAAGGTGGTAAAGGAAATGTTGAAAATCTTGAGGTTTCGAGGATAATACCAAGGTAGTTGATGATGATGATGATGCTCTGCAACTTGGAATTCAACAAAGCCTAAAAGTCGAATGTGAAAGCCTTTGTTGGAGGGTTGTGTTGAGAGGCACGATCAATTGCCTCGGCAATCCACATCAAACACGAAGACAAAGGAAAAGGGTTGCTAGTGTTGAAGCGAACAAGCGCTCACTTGCTTCTTACGATCTCATCATCTCCATCAAGTACCACCAATCAATATGAGCTAAAGAAGAAGCTGAATCATCTCTGCTAGATTGGACAAAGTGCTTGAAGCGTTAAAAGAATCTCTTACACTAAGTGAGACTCAAGTCTGGTCGAATGTTGATATTCTGTTGCAAAAAGGCTCACGGAGAATCTTGAGACAAGATCGATGAGACCATGTAGATAGATGAACCAAATCGTCTACCAACTCTCTATCTTCACTTAAGGATCTTGATCTGATTTCACTTTAGGAGATCAATACTTAAATGACAAACCCTTAGATCTTGCACAATCCATGTTTACGGTCAACATTGACAAGATACATCAACCATTCCTCCGATGTCGGCATCTTCACTCTGGTGAACTTCCACCTCCCAACATCGCTCAATCAAGCTGTACTAACACCACCTACATCTTCACTTACCCACAACCGGTCATTCGATTGCGATATGGATGCTCCACTCGTCGCCTCCTCAAATCCTTACTTGGATCAAGCTGGCAGCGAGGCGGTAAAAGGATAAAGCTCTTGAAGGCAACTTCCGAAATCATTGATTCACGAGGATCGTGTCTATAGATTGGAGCACCTCAACTTCGATGAAGGGGTTGCGGCCGCCATTGGAGGGAAGTTAAGGATGTTGTGGAATGGGCAATGGAAGCTCCTTCTTAGAAGGTTCAAGGACCTACCTATTGCCGATATGAGGCTGCTCTTTTAGAAAAGATGTATGATGTTGAAGAAGACAAGCATGAGGTCCACAAGAAGCTATATGAGGCACTTGAAGAATCAATTAAGTCGACAATCATGAGCAATTACTTAATTGACATCGAGGAAAAGGAAGCTAAGAAAAAAGGAGGGCCATTGTGTTGGAAACACTACGGAAAGACCGTAAAGATCCTCCTTCACCTCCACTCCAAGCGGGTCTTTGGAATCTCTGAGTGGTAAATCTTCTCGACAACCAACACACTCCACCACAACCACCATCATCACCGCGAAAACCTTCCAATCAATCAAGTGCTACAAAAGAGCAGTACTCGGAAGAAATCTGCTTGCTTGACGGTTGATTCAAGGTTCGCATCGATCATCCACCTCTATTCACGATGATCAAATGGTTCACGAAAAGTCGCATGTCATGGCGATTCGAACACGATGAAGATGATGCATCAACAAAGCATATTCCTAAGCCATCGGAAGATTGGTTTGATACTTACATGGTGGAATCGCACTAGCACATCTAGAGTAGCACTTTCAAGGACACAATTCAAAGTTGCATTGTTGAAGATAGACCTCCTACTCCGGAACCTACATGGACCATCCCAGTCGACTCGATTATTCGACAACAATTGGGCATCAATTATCACCAATAATTATGAAGTTCCGGTGAAGACTCTCTTTGCATTACTTGGTGATATGGGAAGCTTTATTAGATGGTTTTGTGAGCGGAAGAGTATCTCATCCATAACTCCAAGAGATCTTGATGGACAAGCTTATGAAATTGTCAAAGTCTTCCACTCGGATGCAAATCATCTTCAATATCGGATGGAAGAATGCCATAAGATCTTTGAATGACCAGTCGGTGAGTAAATTAGTCGCTTCAATGTCAACAAATCTCTTCCTCTTGGTGGTGAACACAGTCGGATGACCATTACATTTGAATTCTTCTTCAATCATGACTTGGACTATCGTGTGCTCGCTCTGCTGAAGAAGACCGCTCTATCAATTTCAAAGATGAAAGCGTAACTACTACGATCGGGGCTTGAGCAGGATGGAATGCAACAGGGCATGAATTTCATCAGCGAATACAAAGTTCTTGACACCCTAGAGCCGTCATCTTCACCAGCGGATATGGGTCTCGCATGCTTATCACGACTATGTGAGCTCTACAAGTTTAGTGATGGTACTCTCAAATGGTTGAAGAAGAACTTGACACGAGTGAAAGAAATCAAAATTGACATGAAATCTTGGGTAAAGACTACCTTTTGGATGACGATGACAAAAGCGGTGTGAAGATTTCATTCTTTTGCAATCGGCGAAGACTCAAGACTCGAAGGATCTTCCATGACCTTGAAAGTTTTGTTGGTGGTAGGCTTGGGGTGGTCATTACAAACTTCTTGAGCTGAATGAAGACATCTTGAGCGACTTATGTTGTGTTTTAAATATGTGTAATATGTGGTGTACTAACTTTGAACAATGTAATGCATGTAATAGTGCTAGGTTATGTCTTGTGGTTTCCCTTGTATCAAAGGGAACATCATGTTATCACTTGATCATATAAAAGCCGGACACATTTTCTCCAACAAATATTTTGTCTCATACATATTTAAATCACTTGAGATCCAAAATCTCAAAGGATTTGAAATTTTTGATCGGGAGAAAATGTGATATAAATATGAAAGATGTTAAAGATGACCAATTTTTTGTGCATACTACTCTAATATGTGCTAAACAATTTTGAATCTCGAAGCATATATTAAGGGAGCATTTTTTAGCAAATTCAAGACATCAGGGTACCTGACTTTCAATTTTCTAAGGTACCTTGATTGTATGTTATATAGCTTCTAATCGTTTGGTGATCATATACGCACTTCAAAGGGTTCCCTCGGTATGTGCAAAACCTCTTTCAAACTTAGAAGCACATATTGAGGGGAGCAAAATCATGAAAACCTCATCCTTCCCGAAAATGCTTTATCTACTTGATTTGATTAGGGAAGTGATGTTGATATCTTTTAGAAAATGGAATTCAAAAGTTAACTCTTTCTCTTGCCTCCATGTGCAAAGCGATTTCAATCACTTGATGCACATGTTGAGGGAGCTCTTATTCTAAGAATATCAAAAACAATTCGGTACAAAATGCTTTGATAATATATCACAAACACGGATTGATTTTCAAATGGTTTTCAATTGGTTTCTATGGCGGATGAACAATACCAAATAGACCGACCAACTTTACTTATGTATGGTGATATAAGGATGATAAGGTTAGGTATGTGTTCCGCGATCCGCGAGCAGGAGGGATCTACCGAGGACTATCCACTAGTTAGTGTAGAGTTCTTAGGTATGATGATAAAAGGAGAAAAATGAGATATGGGAAGAGTGCGGATGAGGCCGAGCTAATCTTGGAATAAACCCAACAAGGTTCTAGCTATGAAGTCTCGGTAAGCTTGAAAGAGTTGAAGAATTAAAAAATTGAATGAGAAAGGGTGAAAACAAATAGCCCTCCATTTATTCAACCTTAGGGCGAAACAGGTTCAATTCATATACTCTTGATGGTAACATCGGTATTGAAGACAAGGCGTCATGGACCCGATGGCCTTGCACTTCAACTTTCCAAACCACTCAAGTTCCTCTTAAAAGGACTTGTTTCATTCTCACGAGGAACCGACATTATCTATCGACTTTCTCTTGGAGATTGTTGATATTGAAGAGACCCTACTCACTAGTCTCGACACGGGATCCAAATATGCATATTGAGTCTAGAGCCATGAGATCATCAATAAATCTCATTAGGACACTTTCAAATGAAGACTCTGTTTCACATAATGTGGAAGAGATTATATCTTGAGTCCTCGCATTATCCTTGTGGTATTGCGAACATCGAGTGATGTGTTATCATATTCACAATGAAGATGGAAAGCCACGGAGCCAACATCAAACAAGCTCACGGTAGGTGGCATGTGAGATCTATTATATAGATCAACCATGTGACAAGCGAAAGCAGAAACAATGGGGCGATTCAATCTCTTGAATCAATCACAGTTCGAGTTATGGATTGGCGGATACCTTTGAAAAAACCGGTCTTTGTGCTTAAATACTCTTTTCTATAGCACATCGACCGTGTACTAATTTTCAAATCAAAGGTGTTTTTTATGATTGATAATTGATTTTAAATAAAACCGTTGTATTGTTAAAAAACATTTCTATTGAAAATACGATTGCTTTTCAAATCTCTTTTCATCAATCGGTGGACTTAAATTATTTGGTTACGCTCCTCCGTGTTGTCTTCTTTGAGGCGTTCGGTTTGAAACACTAGAAGCAGTGCGAAACCACAAGGTTTTAAAGGTACCATTTTGAGGGTCGTTTAGTCCTTATTTGATCACTTTTATATCCGTTATTGCTTAATATCGTTCTTTTCACTTTTAGGTCTTTTGAAGGCAAAATCTGGAATGGCACTTATTTGAATGAATATATGAAGAAAATGGCCAAAGTCAAAATCGAGACACTCAGTTCTTTGAAAATAGAAGGCGACGTCGAGCTAATTGCGGCCGTCCCAAGATTTTGTGATGATTGAACCCAAAACTCATATTTTCAAGTAATCTAGTTGTAAAGTAGGCCGTCGCTACTCGGGCGGCCTAGATGCAATCGACGGCGTGTTGAACAAGGAATAGTGCGGACATAAGGTGGCCGCGTCGCAAAGATTAACGTGGCGAGGCAGACCTAATGGCGGCAGGCGTATAGGTGACGTATTCGCATATGTAATCTTATATATAGAATCCGAATTTTTCGGTTTTTAAGAGTCTTTTGGGTGAAAACCTAAACCGAACCTAAGGTGTCTTGTCATTTTAGGGTTTAAACCCTATCTTACATCAAGATAAGTATTTACTTCATTAATTCAATTATGTCTTTGATTATTTGTGTGTGTGCTTGCATGTTCTCCATGTCCGCTAATTTATTTGTGTGTTTGCTTAGGAAGTATGAAACTTAATTATTGAATATTGATTGGTTGTTTCTTATCTTAGTAGATATATGATCTAGTGTGCGATAGGTCATTCGTTGTGTACTTAATGCTTGATTCATCTTTGTGAACCTTAGAATATGATTACGAGTAGTTGTAGGCTAAACCATCCAAAGAGTGCCTTAGAGTAAGAGTTTATCATCCCTAGTGGGTTTGTAGACAAGACCTTTGGTAAGTTCAAAGTTAGGAGAAGCATACCCTACAACTTTAGACACACAACACAACTAAGAATAAGGACGTGACAATTCAACCATCTATAGGAGATAATTAAGAATACAACCTAAGTAAACACATCTTTAAACTATCATACGAGCACATTAATTAGACATAGACTCCACACCTTAGTTTAGATAATTAGATAATAGTAGAGTAATCGGTATAAATACCAACCCCCAAATCCAATACCGAGATTCGTACCTTTCCATTTCATAAAACATAAAAGATAAAAATAATCTTCCTCAACCTTAACCTTAGCGTAGTAACTTCTTACTAGCATTCCTATTCCCCTAGAGGCGATATCAATACCGTGGCTTACCTAATTACTACACTACAACGATTAGGTTCACGACTAGGGTGTCATAAAACTTGCTCAAAGAAAGGAAGTTTCCTTGACCCCGAGCAGCGTGTAGCGTTATCAAGTTTTAGGCGCTTGTGCCGGAATAGAATAGCTAGTTAGTAGTCCACCTCATTTAGGTTTCTTTGCTGATTCCTATCAAGTAAATTTTTCTCATTTTAGCTTTCTCTTAGTCTATCCCCTTCGCGTGACCTTTGTTCGTAATCCCATCACTTTTCATCATGGAAGGTGATAACCAACCACCACTCATCAACCCACCACCAAATGACCGCCAAGAGCCCGTACTCTTGGTGAGTACTCAAGACCAAGCCACCTAGGATATAGGAACACCATTGAGCTTCCCGACCAAGCCCAAACTACGGCTCTGCGATCCGAAGCCATCCGGTTGGTGCAAAGCGGATGTGCATTCCATGGACTTCGTTCGAATCCAAATCAAATCGAGGATTTTCTCAAAATTGTCGATTCCATCGACCTTGATGCTACTACTCGAGACCACGCGCTGCGTCTCTTCCAAATCTCTCTGGGACCAAGCTAGTAATTGGCGGCGACTTCCGTCGGCTCCATCTCAAGTTGGGATGATCTTACCTCTCGCTTCCTTGCTCAATTTTCCCACGGAGAACCACTAAGCTTAGGAATGACATCTTGATGTTCCAACAACGTCAAGGTGAATCTCTCTCGCAGCATGGACCGATTCAGGACTTACTTCATAAGTCCTATCACGACATTGATCTTTGGCTCCAGTCCAAATCTTTTATGATCATGTCAACTTCCCCACTAAGCGATCCATTGACCAAGCGGTGGAAAACTTAGTGATCTCACCGCGAAGATTCATGGGGTATAATAGAGGACCTCGCCTCTATGACAAGCGAAAGTTGGGATGACCCGTGAGCTGCCCAAAACCATTAAGGCAATCTCGCCTCCTCCCGATGGGATGATGATCGAACTTGAAGATCAAGTTAGATTCCTCATGAGTTCCTACAAAATCCTAAGTCCTCATGACAAGTGAATCAAATCACTCTACCTTGTGAGTTATGCGGTGGTCCCCATGACACTCGTGATTGCACAAGGCTCCCAGAACAAGCTTTGCGGACTCGCCTCCGTACGTGTCGGCGGGCGGGAGAGGTGGTACACTTTCAAACCCGAACAAAACAACTTAGAAACTCGTACAACCCTTGTGGAGAAATCACCTAACCTTAAGTGGAACCAAACTCAAGAACACCCCAAGCTCATCTAGTTCACCTACTAGGTCAATTCTTTGGGAACCCCACTAATCTTGAGGCAATTGCATCTAGATTTTGTCATCCCAAGCTCGATTGAATAAGCTTGAAGCCAATTTTAAGCAAAATAAAGCGAGATGACAACCAAGCTTGATGCCCTCTTAAAAGCCTTCATAGGCGGGAAGTTGGAGCACTCCCAGTGATACCATAAAGAACCCAGTGAATTCGATTGCATCGACTTCATGTTCTAGTTCACCATGGGAGAGTGCACATCCATGCCCCTCCACCCAACGGTTCACTCGGTAAATGCTATCAAAAGGATTCCAAGCCATCCAAGAGGTACCAAGGCCGGCACCTTTGTAGAGCCTACTCTTGAAACCCGTCACCGAGTCCAAACCTAGTTTAGAGGAGGAGTACAAGGAACTCCATCAAGAAAACCGATTCTTGAAGTCTTAGCTCATGCACCTTACTATAATGCTTTAAAAGAAAAATATGAGTTAGAACTTAGGCTTGGAAAACATGGGTCCGCCTTTGTGCGAAACAACTTACCTAAGCTAAGCGATCCACAGCTATTTACTCTTCCGGTGACTTGGAACTTCCAAACCACTCGATGCTCTAGCCGATTTAGGATCATGCATCAATCTTGTTCCGTTGTCCCTCCATAGAAGCCTTAACTTAGGTAAAATTGAACCAAAACCATCTTAGGTCTAGCGGACGGTAGTATAGCACGTCCGTTAGGAATAATAAAGGACATGGTAGTACATGTAGGAGGTTGACTCTTTTGGCCGACTTTCATGTGCTAGACATGAATAAGGACCCGACATGCCCATTACTAGTTGGAAGAGGATTTTTAGCTACCGCTAGTGCCATCATCGATTGTAAGATGTCCAAAATAGTGGTAGGGAGGGAGTGCTAGATCCGTTCTGATGTTAAAAAGCATACATACTACAAGGATGAGGAAATCCCACAAGAGATAGGGTTGGATAGAGAGCCTTCTAGATATGGACCTTGGATTGATAAGAACATCATAGGCCCCAAAGACCTTTTTACCTAGATAAAGCCTTTGCTAGTGCAGCAACTTTCCAAGAAAAATGGCTAGGGACATAGAAGTGAACCCGTTAGGGGCCTTAGTATTTAGGAAGATGACCGAGTTCCTAGGAAGCTTGCCGTTAACCTTGTCATGAATAAGTGGATAGTTGAGAAATCTAAACACAAGTGGGATTGGAATAGACCGCTAGTGATTTATGAAAAAGGGCTACGAGAACTCACCTCGAAAATCGGTCTAAAGCGGTAGTCAAGTAGGATTAGTGGATGACACCGACCGCGACCTAGATTAGTATGGCAAGTTTAGTTTACGAGACTTATGTTTAAGACTCGATAGAGTTTAAATAAATAAAAAGTTCCAATAATTACATGTTATTGTTGCTTATGTGGCAATGTTAAAGTTTTGAACAGTTCTAAGTGTTGGTAAGTATTGGCTCTTCGAAGTGCATGGATATATATGTATATATAAGTATAAAGTATGTATGACAAACAAGTATTCGTTACGAAAGTATCCGATAGGCAAGGTATGAAAAATAATCACAAGTGTCATGAAAATAGACTTGGTCGGAAGATATTAAAATATCGTTAGTTCGTATTTTATATATGGAAGTTTATAAGTTTCAGTTTAAGAAATAAATTAGTTAGTGGATGCTGAATTAAATATTTATAAAAATGTATGTTTGTGGTGACTAACATCAAAAGTTTCATAAGAATACTTTTTATTGAGTTTAAATAAACGGAATTAGTAATTGCAAATAACTGTTTACCAATTTTATATTCTTAACAATTTGGTATATAAAAACTTAAGCAAATTACAAATCCAAACACTATATGGAGTGAATATACAAGAATAAACCGTTTTTCTATAATTTACGGATATCATTTTACGTCGCTTTCATCCCATAAGTCACCATCATACTTTAACGTCACAATCATACCACTTCCACACTTTCCCCAAGATACTTTTTCACCTGTTTTATAAATCAAACGCTTTATTTCTTAATGTTCTATAAACCAAAAATAATCATCAAACAAACCTTTACCTTAAACCTTTTACATAATAATCATCAAACAAACCTTAAACCCCTTGAATGAACAAGCGCTGTTTAAGAACAAAACAACCAAAACCTTAAACCCCTTGAATGAACAACCAAGCCGCGTTCTTGTGAACAAAACAACCAAGCAGCCAAGTTCGCCTAGGCCACGCCTAGGGCACGCCCAGGGCACGCCTAGGGCACGCCCAGGCCACGCCAGCACGCCTAAGCCACGCCCGCCTACTTACCCGCCTAGCCACAATTAAATACCACAATTATACTTTACAACTTCCCCAATTAAATACCAAAAACTACCAAGTCAACTCATTCAATTCTTTACATCTTCCTCCATCTCCTCCATCCTCCATTACCGTGTTTTCTCCTCTTTTTGTTCATATCTTTAACGCCTAGGCCACTCCCATACGCACCCCTCTTTTTGGTTGGCACGCACCTCTCTTTTTGGTTGGCACAATGGCTACATGTCCGGTAAGTTACAATCAATTGGTAATTAGTGATAATCAATTGGTAATTAGTGACAATCAATTGGTAATTATCTTTAACGCCTAGGCCACTAAACCCTTTAGTGGGTGTGTCTTTTAACATTGGTTTAAACATTTAGTAAAGACTTGATATATATACAAGTGTTTTCTTGATTTAACGTGTGCTTTGTGTTTAACAAACACATTCGTATTTTTTTTTTTTTTGTTTAATTTGTGTTTAATGTTAGACTTGATTTACTTCATTAAAGTGAGACTTTTAACAAAGACATTCATATTAGACAACACATTCGTTTTTTTTTTTTTTTTTTTTTTTGTTTAATTTGTGTTTAATGTTAGACTTGATTTACTTCATTAAAGTGAGACTTTTAACAAAGACATTCATATTAGACTTGATTTAACGTGAGACATTGGTGGTTGGCGCAATTGACATTTTTGTTATTTGCTATTTTTGTTTTGTAGACTTATGCGTGAAGTCACCATTCGTAGTCGTTTAACTTTGTTGAAAAGTTTAGAACCATGCATGGTAGAGATATAGTTATCACGTATGTTTAGGAATCATTGTTTTCGTGATTGGTTAGATGTACCGTGTCTTGATCGGGAACCTAATTTAGTTCACGGTATGCTTCTTAGACAAGAAGAAGTTAATCGGATATTCATAATCAATCTCATACGTTAAGGTTTAATGTAGGTGATTATTATTGCAATTTTGGCGTAAGGAATTTTGTCTAATGACCGGTTTAAAGTTTGGTGCCTATAATCTTGATGACTTTGAAAACTTGCCTACTCCATTAGTACAACGTATATTCCTCAATGCCAAGATGCATTAACACTTTTGAATCTTAAGACATTATTTGAGGTTACGATTTTTAGAGTTAGAGAGCAGGATGCTCTTAGATTGTGTTTAGTCATGTTTGTTGAGTTTATATTGTGTGGTGGGAACCTCGACATGAGGTTCAAACCTTTTGTTTGCGTTGGTTGAGGATCTCGTTGCATTTGATAATTTCCATGGGGATCATATTGTTGGGTTCCAACGTGTCGAGTTTGAGAAGCGCACTTGGACACACATTCTAAACATCTTAAGATTAATGATAGTAAAGTTAGAAACCGTAAAAGAAGGTACTTAGGGAGGATCGGTGGATGAAGAGATGGATGAAGGAAATGGGAATGAAAAAGTGATGAAGATAAGGTGATTAAGTATACTTTGTATGGTTTTATTTGGGGTTTTAAGGTAATTTTTTTTTTAAATTTTTCCCTTTTTTGTTTTTTAATATATGTTTAATAATTTTTGCCTTACAAACTTAATATTTTTTTAGACATGGATTCAAGAGGTAATGCCGAAAGTAATCGGTTTTGGATAAAGGAGAAAATGTTGTACCTAAGGCGTCTCTTGGCGTGTTAGAGTCAAGTTTCTTAGAAACATTCGGTTTATTTTTTGGCCATAACGACAATGATGTAAGTTATAACACATTAAAACTCAAATATTGTTGGTATATATTTTTTGTTATTATCATAATTGTAATATTTTTGTTGCACATAGTTCCAACAACGGGAACTATCTATCCGTGAGACGACTCTAGAGCTCAAAGATCCGTTTTGGATAGCTAGTACACAATTTTTGCTAACATAAAGCCCAATGATTTTTACCACAAATCTTTGTTTAAAAGAGGCTACATAGATGGAAGCCAACACGATTCTGAGTTTGCAACAAATGGGCCACAAGCTCCATCTACTACAAATAGACCACCATTCTGTTGCAACAAATGGGCCTGAGCTCCATCTACTACAAACAGACCATCCGGTCAACCTTCTTCTAATCGTGATGGTATTAGTTTACAAAAAGTTTTGGACGAGATTATTGAGATGAAGAAAATCATTGAGCCGTGTCAGGTAATTTTATTAATAGACTTAGTTTACCTATGTTTAGTTTTATGATTTTAGGTACTATTGACTAATGTATACTTATTCAATTTACAATTTAGCAATTTCCTGCATGGATGCAACGTGTGGAGAATCTTGAGTCTATACTTAAGCAGAATATAAAGGCTCCCACAAAGACAGATTATAAGGTCGATGTAGATGATCGGATCGTCTGAGGTTCGAGGTGAAGAAGCTTTTGATCTTGGGAAGGATTACGGTTTTAGGGTTGATATGTCTCAAGATGCGGGAGTTATGATTTTGAGAATGCGGATGGTTGAATTTCGCTCTGTATCATCTTCATATATGTTAAGACTATATATATTTGTTTTTAGCATGTATCATCTTCATATATGTTAGTTTGGTTACGTTTAATATTTTTGGTCACCCTCTCTACATGTCAATCATGAGACATCCACCACTTTTGCGACCGTTTGATCACCATCCGTGCAATATTCGGTTTTCCAAATGTTTCATCTTACATTGATATGGTATGTCTATTTTTAACTTTTATATTATATGCTATTTTTAATCAACCAATAATAATAATAACGTCACCAATATTATATCTTTGTTTTTAACTTCCATATTATTTTATTTTTATAACGAGTTAAGGTAGATGTACCAAAAGAAAAAAGCACGGGTTAGGAAGAAGTCATCAAAATAGAGCGATCCTTATACCCAACAACCTCCAACTACTCACATTCCCAAACCCATAAAGCAAGAAAGCAAAAACAAGATCCGATGCATACGGTCCCGCCTCAATCTATCCTTTACCATCTCACGTAGTTGTTGGGTTGAATCAACAAAGACCTCTTGTTACTTCTCGTTTTCGAGAGTACTATACATCAGATCATTGTGATTTTGGTGCTTTCCCGTACCTTAAAAATTTTAGGGTTCGTAAAGGTTTTTGGGATAGCATGTTATGTCTTAATCTCCCGAATGGTAATGGTTATCTCGACGATTCGGTATGTCTATTTCCTAAAATATTTATATATAAAAATATACAAGTTGTTTGTTATTTATTTGTATATCTTTATAATTTTTTTATAGCATGTTGAGGCATACGTGAGATATTGCTTCCACAAGTTTGGACATGAAGGTAAATGGGCAGGATGCAGTTCCTTTTTCATGATATATTTGGTTAGAGGTGATGAAAAAGCTGTGAAATTCGCTAATGGAACATGGTATCCTAAACATTGGAATGATTGTGAAGACGTACGTATTTTTTATTCACCTTTTTCATGATATATTTGAAATATTTCATCTTTTTCTTTTATTTACCTTTGTATACTAACTAGTTATATTTTTTTTACTTTAGATATACATGCCTATTTATGATTCTACCTATGGTCATTGGTATCTCTCGGTGTTAAACATCCCTTCTGGAAGGTTTACTTTTATGATAGCTTAGAGAAGTGAAGATTTCTAGTAATGTGTACTTTACACATTTTAAAGAAATGATTGGTGTAAGGTTTCCTTTGCTCTTGCGCAATAGGATGGTTTGAGGCTAATGGTTTTGATGATCGGCTATAAGATTACTTTCCACTAGCGAAAATGTGCCTCGGCCGATCAGGTGTTTTGGAGGCGTGGACCACTAATGTTGATGTTTATGAAGACTCTTTTACGTGGTTCTACAATTAACCTAGTTCTTGATACCATTGAACTTGGACGTAGAGCTCGAGAAAACATGGTGGAGGAGTTATATGAGGCTGTAGGTTATTTTGATGCTTCTCTAGTGGATGATGATGTTACTCCAATTTCTTTGTTGCCCTTGATCTTGGATGATGATGTTACTCTAATTTCTTTCTTTGATGCTTTAGTAGTTTTTCTATTTGTTTTACGAACATATTTATGTAATTTTATGTATTTTCGGACATGTTTAATAGTTATCCATTTGCATGATTTCTAGTTGACAATCAATCTTATTTTCAAGTAAACACATTTTACGTACTCATATCAATCAATATGATACACCAACTGAATGTGATACCTACCAATTGAATGTGAATGAAAATAGCAAAGAATGTAAATAGCAAAGTCAATATGATCTGATCTCATATATTTTGATGCATTAAATTTTTGATGCATTGAATTTTATTTACACAAGACATGTCATGTCGGATATTTCAAGCCATTGAATTGAATGATAGCTACCAATTGAATAGTCTTGAAAATAGCATTGAATTTTAAACATGAAATTTGATAAAAGTGTCATGACGGGTTTTCAAGACATCAGAATTACTATTTTTGACATGTCTCTATTTTTGACATGTCTTAACGTTGAACATGTCTTAAAGTTTAGAGAGCCTTTTAGTATTTAATGTAAAACTACAGATTTCATAAAAATGTCATGGGCTATCTCTTTTACGACATCTTGTCTATAATGAATGTTCACTATTTTTGATGCATTGAATTTTTATTTACCGGTTTGTGTGTTGGCAAATTTAATACACAAGAAATGTCGATACAAAATTTAGACATCAAATTTGATAAACCAATGTCATGTCAGGATATTCCAAGCCATCAATACTCACTTTTTTTAACATGCTTTATATCTTAAATTTGCTACCTACCAATTCAAATTGAATTGAATGATAGTCACTGAAATAGCAATGAATTTTACACATGAAATTTGATAAAAGTGTCATGACGGGTTTTCAAGACATCGAATTACTATTTTGACATGTCTCTATTTTTGACATGTCTTAAATTTTCTTGACGATGTCTTAAATTTAACATGTCTTAAAGTTTAGAGAGTCTTTGAGTATTTAATGTAAAACATCTGATTTCATAAAAATGTCATGGGCTATCTCTTTTACGACATCTTCTACATAATGAATATTCACTATTTTTGATGCTTTGAATTTTTATTTACATGTTTGTGTGCTGGCAAATTTAATACACAAGACATGTGTACTTCAGATACAAAATTTAGACATCATTCAAATTATTTAAGACATGCTCAAGATTCAAGTTTTTCATACATTATTCACATCTTTTAGATACATCTCACTTCTAATATCGAAATGGATACGAGTTTAACAAAAGGAAAATTTAGATTGTGCATTGTTAATGGTGCTCACTTAAAAAGTGACTTCTACAATGGAGTCAATCTTCTAGTGTAGGTATGGATGGTAACAACCGGATATTACCTATCGCTTATAGTATATGCCAAGGTGAGGGCGGCCCGGATGGACATGGTTCCTTGAGCAGTTGAAGTTTTGCATCGGTGAAAAAGGTTTGACAATCATATCCGATCGACACCCGAGGATCATTCAGATTTGTTAAAGGTTTTCCCAAAAGCTTTTCATGGTTATTGTTGTCGCCATTTAATGATGAGCATGGCATAAATTCTCAAAGATTCAAACCTATATATTGGAAGATGTGCAAGGCGTACCACGATCCACGAGTTCGACGATTACTTGGCCATGATAGAGGTTGCTAGACCTAATGCATATAACAAACTTAAAGATGCACAATATTCAAAATGGTCTCGGGCTCATTGTGTTGCTAATCGTTATAATTACCTAACATCTAATAGTCGAGTCCGTTAATTCATTAACCCGGAAGCTCGTAAAATTCGATTACAATGCTCATGGAATTCTTTAGAGATCTACTCTGAGGTGGTATTACGAAAGGAGGAGGCGGAGGTATTTTTTACTATCGTTTCAAAATGTGGTATTATCCAAATGTTTTTATATGAAACACTTAGCGTATAGTATTTATTTTAATTATGTAGATCTTTGGTGAAAATGAGCTTACACCTTGGGCGAGAAGCTAAAGTGGCATTAAGAATACAAAAAGTTATTCATTAAATGTCTTGGTATCAATGTTGATGAATACCAAGTGGATGATAAACATGCAAGCTATGTTGTTGATATAAGTAGCGTATTTGCGATTCGAGAAAATGGCAACTTCAGGCTTGCTTGCAATCGCGTAATAGTTGTTTCAAGATTTCTCAATATTACCGATTTGGGTATTTGGGCGGAAAAATGGTTCATGAAATCTACATATAGAGCAACATATGAAGAATCAATTAATCCGATCGGTGATGTTGAAGCATGGGAAACTCCGACTTATGTCACACCTATTTTACCTCCTTACCTAGGTAAGCGTTCGTGAGGAGACCTAAAAATAAAGATCGTATCCCATCTAAAGGAGAGATGCCAAGAGAACCATATTATACTCGATGCACAAAAATTGGGCATTCTAAAGATAGATGCCATGAGCCTACATCTTCACAAAGATCGTACGACATCTTTATGTAATTGTTTGTGTGTTATTGAAGCTTAATCGAAAAAACAATATATTTTATGCAACCGATTCATGAATCTAGGTTATATGTTAACTAAAAATAAGCGCCTTAATTGATAAACAGCAAACAAGTTAGGTTGAACAATGAATGCAAATAACATAAAATTACATTGAAAATTACACATTCCTAACTTACATATTGAAGGTTGAACAATGAATAGTGGGTTTATTTGGAAACTTACATATTCCTAACTTTCTTAGAGTTAGAGCATGAATAGTGGGTTTCTTTGGAAACTTTGACCTTTCTTTTCTTTGGCTTGATATTGGTATGAGTGAATTGGTATCTTGTAGCGTAAGCGTTAATTAGTTTCTCTTCAAGTGTTATACATGGGAACATGTCACACGGATATCGATGTCGATGACCAAAGGTAGCAAACCATCTTCCAAACTATTATTCGGTTTTGAAAATAAAAAATCTAGGTGTTTTTTCATCATAACCCAATTCCTTACAAGTTGATGCAATTCATCCATGCAAAATGTGTTCATATTTAGAAAATCAACATAGCGTAAACACCTTCGTCGAAGGTGATACAACCAAATTTAGTAGAGAAAGTACCATAGTGATGTAGTCTAATAGAAAAAGTAGTTCATCTTCATCACCATCTTCACCATATATTGCTTCAGTGAAGTTATATTGACCTTCAGATCTCCATTCACGAACAACCATGAATGAATATTATGAGTTTGGAAGTTTTGAATCTAGAAAAACCATGAATGAATATTATGAGTTTGGAAGTTTTGGAGAAAGGTTTATGGGTATTTATAAGTTGAACAAAAAGTAGAAAAATAACATCACATCTCCACGCCTACATCACCAGTCCACGCGCATCCCACGCCCAAACATCTCCACGCCTACATCACCAGTCCACGCGCATCCCACGCCCAAGCCAGCATCCCACGCCCATCCCACGCCCAGTCCACGCCCACGAACACGCCCAGTCCACGCCCACGCCCAGAACACGCCCAGTCCACGCCTTCCACGCCCAAGACACGCGTAGGTAATTCCCTCGCCCAAACTCCTCGCCTCCGCCACGCCTAGATAATTAATGTACACGTGTTCGGTTTAAAACTCATTACACACCAATCTAACGTCTCATATTCAAACGTTCATTTTAGAAATTTTTCTGTGCGTGGTTTATTTGTGTAAACTACTAAATAAAGTGTTCATTTAAAAAATTTTCTCTAAAAACTTCCATTTGAGTTGTACCAAAATATTGGTTTATGTTTCCAACAATTTGATTTATAAGTATAATGGGTGATAAAAATATTGATTTGTAGCTTATGTGAAAAACTCATTTTATTTAAAACAACTATATTTTCGAGTTTTGTTTGTCATTCACGTATTTATTTTTGTTCTGTGACTTGTGTTTTTGATATAATACGAGACATGTTTTAAGTCGTAGAATGCATACGAGTGGAGATCGACCAGGTCGTGTGTTTAAGTTATCTCGTGAGTGGTGTTGTGTGTGACGGATCGAACTAGGGGTGAGCAAGCGACCGAGCGGACCGGACCGACCACATTCGGTGCGGTCCTCGATCTATGCATTTGGGCTAGTCGGTCCTCGGTGCGGTCGGTCCGGACCACAAACCGACTATTTTGGCCTTAGTAGACTCCAAGCGATCCGTACGACCGAGACCGGACGGACCGAACACATTCGGTCTCGGTCCGGTTTTATAGTCGGTTTTCGGTCTTGTCGGTCCGGTCGGTCGGTCGGTCCGGACCGATGCTTACCCTTAGGTCGAACAAAGCGAAATATGGAATGACTCGAAGACACAAAAACAAACGAAATGTAACCTTTATGTTGAGCTTAATGGGCCCGATCGGGCTTTGGGTTGGGCTCGGCCCAATGACCACTCGACAACACTATTACACAAACACAACTAGGGTGTTCATCGGTTCGGTTATCGGGTTTTCGGTTTATTCGGTTCGGTTAGTTCGGTTAATTTTTTTTGGGTATAACGAAAACCGAACCGAACGAAATTAAATTGATTCAACCGAACGAAAACCGAACCGAATAACCAGAAAACCGAACCCTTATAACCGAAAACCGAACCGAATAACCCGAATTACATAATTTTAATTATTTTTATTTAATTATATATATTTTAGCACAAAATATTTTTTCAAGCTTAAATCATGTTATATTTATACTAAAAAGAGTTTTAATGATTTTTTTTCATATATATACATAGAAAAAATATATATTTGATATGAATTCGGTTTCGGTTCGGTTTCATTTTCATTAAAACCATATCCAACCCGATAACCAAATATTTAGTTCGGTTCGGTTCGGTTTTGACCAATTCGATTCGGTCACAAATTCAGTTCGATTATTTTCGGTTCGGTTCGGTTTCGGTTTTCGATTCTTGTGGATATTACCCAATCCGTGAACACCCCTAAACACAACCAAATTTATCCTAGTTCCAAATTACTCCAACCCAAAACATATTTAGTTTACTTGGCTTTTAGGATTTCTTATTGACTATAGAAGGCGAAATGATAAACCCAAAAGATACCCATTGTTGGGGTTCGACTCACACACTCGTTCAACCACAGCGCATACCAAATCAATTCTAAGTTCATACCAAAGACCATTTCATTTACCATGTTTTGAGATTCAATGTATGGCAAAACAATCAGCGCCAACTTCAAAATAAAATTAATTCCAAACCAAGACCCAAAATTTTAGGAGGAAGGAGCAAAATCAAAATAACCCACTTTCAACAGTGGGTCTTGACCAATGTTTTGAAAACCGGTTTTATAATCGACCGGTCGAGTCACGGTCCTTGGTCAACCGGTTCAACCGCGGGTCAATCCGGGTCAACCGGTTTTATACAAATATTTTCAAAAACCAAACCGGCGGGTTTTGAGAGCCGGGTTGACGGGTCACTCAAAACCGGCGAGTCTAACGATTAACCGGTTTTAGAAACCGGGTTTTACCGTTTTTGCGGAACCGGTCCAACGGTTAACCCGGCGGGTCGACCGGGTTTCAAAACATTGGTCTTGACAAAGCGACTCAGCGTGGTCGCGACACCGCTTAAGTAGAACAAAATCGGACCTATAAACTTTACTCCATATGAAATCCAAAAAATAAGCTAAGAAAAAAGACAAAACACTTTCCTTTCATGAGCCTAACACTTAAATTTCTAGCTTCTTAGTTTGTTATTAGTAGCTTGATGATTCAATAAAATGCACACAAGGGTGTGTTTGGTGAAACTAGTAGTAGTGATTAGCGAAGCGATTAGCAATAGCAGTTTAATTTATAAAAGTGTTTGGTAGAATAGCGTGGCCATAATTTTATTGTGTAAAATAGCATAATGCTAAATGCTTATTCAAAGAGCATTTAGCGTTTAGCATTTTTTTGCCTATAAATACTAGCGCTAATCATTCCAAACAAGCTTTTTTCAAAAGCGCTAAATGCTAATTGCTCCATTTATACTTCGCTACCAAACACACCCAAGATTTATTCGAAAACCATCAATCACAAATAGAAAAATGCGGTCGATCGGTACAATAACTTATAACCTAAAATCATATGCAACCCAATCAAATTTATTAACACACTAGTAACATGATACACAAAGTAAATAAACAAAATCCTTACAACGAGATATGAGATGATTCAATCGAAGGAAGATGAAGAAGCGGGCGGAGCTATGTGAGGACCGGGAAGGGTCCGGCCCCTGAGGCTTAAGCTCGTTAGTGTATTTTTCGCGATTTCATGTGTTAAAAATAAAAATTTCATCTCGGCCCTCCCATCCAATGTTTTTCGGAAAAATTTTGCTTGACCCTCCATGAAATTTCTTCTAGCTCACTCTTGATGAAGAGCAAATAAAACCACGAACCACACCGAGTTTCAATCGGGCTTTTAAGAAAACAATTTTGTGTTGAAATTGATTTTGTGTGTGAGTGTGATCCCTGTGATTCGAGCATCAATAAAAGAATAAAAGAGGCTTCACGAAGGGACGAATTGAGCAAAATTCTCATGGGTCTTTGTATTCAAAGTCTTACGGTGATGGATCCTTGGGAAGAGGTAAAGTAGATAGTGATATGACTTGGTTGCTTTAACCATTAACCTCGATTATTGTTTGGGAATGAGAGATGAATCGACAAGAGAGAAAAGAAGGAAAAAGCCGACAAAGGTGTTCATTGAGGAACCGAAGAAAAAAACGAGTTTAATAACCTTTTAAAGCACTATACTTGTCACAAATATCGAGTTCGGTGGCGAACTAAAAAATAACTTTTAGACATTAAACTTGACATTTTGTTTTCCTTTAAGTATTATGACTAAATTATGACCATTTTACCCTTTCTAAATTTTTTGAAATACTTTTTTTGAAATTTTTTCAAATTTTTTTGAAATTTTTTTGAAATAATTTTTTCAAAATTTTGAATTTTTTTTTTAATTTCTTTTTTTTGAAATATTTTTGAAGGTAAAATGGTCATAATTTGGTCATAATACTTAAAGGAAGACAAAAATGTCAAGTTTAATGTCTAAAAACTATTTTTAGTTCGTTCGTCGAGCGATATTTAATAGCTGGTAGACGGAGTAGCGGAGTAGGTGTTGTGGGCGGGGTAGGAGGGTTAGTGGTGGTGGCGGGGATGGTAGGGTGGGCGGGCGTGGGGCGGGTAGGGGTTATACTAGGGCTGCGTCTTCTCGTAGGATTAGGGTGGGTAGTTAGAGCGTTGGGTCTCTTACGGTAAGCTCTTTGAGCTTGCGGATGTGTTGAGGAGACATAAGGTTGACATTGCGTGCTTCAGGAGACTAAATGGAAGGATCAAGCACGAGGGAGGTGTGACTACAAGCTCGGTACTCGGCTCTAGGTCGTGAGCGGAGTTGGTGTTTTGGCGGGGCTCAAGGATAATGTAGTCAAGTGACCCGGAGTAGCGATAGGATCATGGCAATTACTTTGGTTATTAATGGGGAGACCGTCAAGCGTTATCGTAGCGTATACTCACAGGTGGGACGGAGTGAAGCGAGAGAAGAAGAGTTTGGGACGATCTCGGCGAGCTCGTGAGGAGTGCCCGTCGGATCGGCGTTTGTTTATAGGTGGTGACTTGAATGGCGAATAGGTGCGGATGCGAGATGGCTACGAGGAGATTCACGGAGGTTTGGCTTGAGTTAGGAGCAGCGAGGTCGATCGATTTTAGAGTTTGCTACCGCTCACGACTTGGTAGTAGCGAACTCTTTCTTCAAGAAGAGGATGTTCACTTGATCACTTTCCGGGCGGGGCCGCATGACACCCAGATTGACTATCTGTTGAGTGCGAAGAAGTGATCTTAGTAAATGTAGGGTTGTAGGGTTTTCCAGGTGAGACTTGCTCATCCCAACACAAATTGGTAGCGGTGACATGCTTTTCGAGAGCAACATTCAAGGAGATTAGTGACCGGGTTGCCGAGGATTCTTTGGAAGAATTTATGCGGTGGAGGCGAGAATCGTTTAGAGTGAAAGTGTCGGAGGACTTGCTACTCGGTCGGATGACTTGGTGCTAGAAAGCGGACCGGTTGTGGGGCACTCTTGTCGGCATTATCAAAGATGCGACAAAGGATTCCCTTGGGGTGACTAGAGGGACATCGAGGTCCCAAGCCGCCAAGAGAATCTTGGTGGTTTTGAGGAAGTGCAATCAAAGTCGTAGAAACAATCTAGGTTCATAGAGCTTCTTTTTGCCGAGGAGGGTGCCAAGCCGGCATTCTGCGGCGAGAAGAGGTATAAAGTAGCCAAAGAAGCGAAAAAGCGTAGCTTTGGCAAAGGACAAGGCATATGAGGTTTGTATAAGCGGACTCGAAGAGGGGCTAACGACATTTCGGGATCGCTAAAGCCGAGAGAGAGAGAAGAAGGGACTTAGGATCGTAAAGTATATCAAAGATGTAGGAGGACGGACCATTGTTAACGTAGAAGATATCGGGAAGAGATGGGAGAGTAATTCTCTCTCTTTTCAATGTAGGAAGAGTGAAGGCGAGCGGAACAAGAGAACCTTAGCCAACGTACAAAGTGCTCATGTCAGGATTAGTCAACCAGTGAAGGTCGCTCTGACGGTGGGAAGAAACAAAGCGGTGAGGGCGGACCAAATCCCATTGAAGCTTGGAGGTGTTTGGGAGATAGGGGTTACATTGGTTGGCGTGCCTCTTGACAAGATATTTGATGAGTGTGTAAATACTCATCATTTTGTCTAAAATAAGCGCAAAATCATCGAAAACACTCGAAACACATCAAAATGATCAAAATATCACAAATCAGTGTTTTATCGTTTCAAATGCAAAATTATCAAAATCGGATGAAAAATGTATCAAGTTTGCAAAATTGGCGGTTTAGTCCCCAAGTTTCATAAATTGTCAAAAATAGTCCACGAGCCATAATTTCAAAAGCAAAAGTCACCAAGGTCCTTTTAAAATCAAAAGTTGTCAAAATAAGTCCTTTGGTGAAAAATATACAAAGTTTGAGAAATTTACAAAATGGTCCTTGAGTTTCAAAGTTGGCGAAATTGGTCCACGGAAAATGTGAAAATGGCAACATTGGTCCTTGTACTTTTGAAGATTATCACTTTAAGTCCTTGGAACAACTTTTACGAATTGGCGACTTAGGCCCTCGACTTTCGGATTTTACAACATTAATCCCTATAGTTTAAAACCCTTTAACCAATTGTGACCCTTTCATCAATATTGGACCCTGTCAATGAATTGTGAACCCCCATTATTAATCTTGCTTGGGTCAAACTTGGTCAAATAAACCCACCCTGAAAGTCTTTCACTCTCTGCTTGCTTCCTGCTGACTAGCGGGCTCCCATCCCCTCCTCCATTTCCAACTCCACCATGTTCCCACTCACAACTAGCCTCCAAACCTCATTAATTGCACCCCAACCCTCACTCAACCTCAAATTTGCGAGACAAGAAAATTGGCGCCAAAAACCATTTTGAATGGTTGAGATCATTTCAAAACCGTCCAATGGCTAGAATTGATGGGAAAGAATCGAAGTGAGAGAAAGTAAGATTGGATTATAAAAGGCAGAGAAAGGAGCAAATAGGGAGTCTAGTAGTTTTCATTTTAACTTAGTGTCGTTTTATGTTAAAAGCTTTAGATAAAAGTAAAACTTGTTGTATTACATTTCTTTGTATCAAATTAAGTGTTTTGTACTCGGTATAAACTAATTCGATGATAAATTCAAGTTATGATCGAGTTCATGTTTTATAGCCAGCATTGAACATTTCCATTTCAAATTCATACTCAAAAGCTTCTTAATACTTGTTTCTCGGTTTCATTGAGCTTAAATAAGCTTAGCATAGCTTTTACAAGCTCAAATTCAAGATTACATTCACTTTGATTCACAGTCAACAAAAGTCAAACATGTGCAAAAGGGTGCGATTTGGTGAATGGGTGATTCGGATGTTGAAATGGGTTGATTTAAGTTCATTTGGGTTGATAAATAGGCTAGTGTTACGGTTTCAGATTAGCAAGCCATTGTGGCTAAGGATTTTGTAAGTGAATTTTAAGGTGTCATTGCATATCTTGCTTTTGTAGTTATAAATGGTTCTATCTTGTTCTATTAGTTGTCATTACGATAGTAAAGGTGCATTTAAGTATCTGCTTATGCTAGTTCGGTGGGTAGACTTGTTTAGCTCTCAAATCTGTTGAAATAGGGTGTTTGGATTGGTGATTTAAGCGCCCTTAAGGCTGATCGGTGGGTACTTATTATTGGTTCATGTTTCTTAAGGCTATTTGAACTCATTTTAGTCAATAAATTGGTGCTCTTACTTCCAAAGTCAAATTGGACTTAAATCATCTCGCTTTAAAAGCTGTTGGAATTTAGGATTGGTAAATCCTTATTTTGTGTTTAGAAGTTTGTAACATTGCTTGCATTAGGCTAATTACTTCATATAACATCAATAACGATCAACAAATTGGATCAAAGTTCATTTTGGTCAAACTTTCAATCTGTTTCAAAAGTCAAAATGTGTCTAAATTGAATTTGTGCGAACTTGCGGTGATGCAGGGTTCACTAAAGTTTTTAGGTTCGGTTTTGGTCTACAAGTAGTTCACTTGGTTGTCTTTAAGACCTAATCATTGTTTGTAGCTCAAGCCCTCTGGTTGAACACATGCATAAGCTCAAAGCAGGCTCAGGGTCCCTGCTTGCTCGATTATATCTTGAGTGGTTTTCTCAGTTGTAAACAAGCTTGCAGAGCTTGTATAAGCTTGTTAAGGTCTAGTATTTTGGTTACAAAGAGTTACCTAGGTGTAGTTTAAATCTTAATAGTTGGATTTTAGTTTGTAGTTTATTTGGGTGCTTATTTCTGGTCTGCAAGTAGGCACCATTTCTGTTTTTAAGCTTAATATCAAAAACACCAAATCTGTTTTAGCTTGTTAATCAGTTGTTGCAGCTTGTTGATTTCTGTTTCATTTGGTCAATTTTAGTATTCCATAGCTTCTGTTTCCAGTTTGGTAGCTTATTTGCTCATTTGCTTATCAAGTGCTTATTTCAATAAGCACTTGATTCATCAGTTGCATTTTTCTACACATAACATACTGTTTTTCCAATTTTCCTAGCTTCTTATCATTATTTTAGAGTTTCCATGAAATTTTGATTTTTATAAATTTGTTTTGCTATTTTTCTTGATTTTAATTAGTTTTAGCACTTTTTAAATAGCATTTAATATAAAAATTGAAAAGGTTCAAAAAATAATTTTCAATTTTATTAAGTTTAGATAAATATAAAAAGTAAAAAAGTAATTTTCCATATTTTTCATAGTTTATTTTGTAATTTTAGCAATTTAATTAGTTTTAAATAGTTTAAAATCCATAAAAATAGAAAATAATCGAGAAAAATACAAAAATAGTTTTGAAAATTCTAGTTTGATAATTTAGACTTTTCCATTTCATAATTTCATTTTTCTAGCTTTGTTTCCTAATTTCTTGTATTTTAGATAATTATTTAATAGTTAAAAATAGTTTTTAATTAATAATAATTAATTAATTAGTTATAAAAATAATTTTCTTTTTCTAAATATTTTCTTTTATCATTAGGTTTGTAAAAATATAATTTTCATATTTTTAGGATTAATATTGATTAAGTTTTACTTTTTATTTTGTACGTCGCGTAGATTTTTAATTCAGTTTAATAAAAACATAAAAACAAAAACACCATTGTAAAAATAGTGATAGCGTTTATTTAATAGATTTTATCTTTTTAACTTTCTTTAATTTGCATTTAAGCCGTTTTTTAATTTGTTGGCTTTTGTTGTAGTTATAATCATAATCGATCCCTTTATCGTTCAAATTTCGCGATCACTAAGCGTTTGATAATCCATTGCACAACTCATTTGGGACATAACGACCGGAAACACTATACTCCTCGGATCTTCATTGCATTTATTATACGAGCTGTTTTAAGTCATTACGGCTGGTCATTCACAAGTGACCGGTTTGTGTGATTAGACTTGACGGTTTCTTGCGCATCAAAATTTTAGGCGCATTCTTGGGTTGTCTTGATTTGTCTCCGTTTTAGCAGTTAGTTGTTTGAATCCTCACTCATTTGTTCATATCATCCATATCTATCTATATATATATATCCATATTTTTATAAAAATCCAAAAACCAAAACATCCAAAAGCGTATAAAACACAAAAATATTTTCTTTTGTTTCTATATATGTATCAAATAATAAAAATACAAAAAGATTAAAGTCGTTTTCTTAATAATAAACAACTTAAAGATTACCACCGAAAACCAAGGCGTTGCACTACCTAGCTGGGGTGCGACCATAATAAGTTCGAACTAAAGATTTAAAACTTGCCTTTGTGTCCGTGTGATTGGTGTACCTTTTTCAAAAAGCCATTCATCTTGGATTATTGGTTAAGTTCATTGTTGTTTTGCCTCGATTTTGTGTTAATTGATTTTGTTGTGATATCGGCGTTTGAACCGGAAAACCCATAAAGATTCTTCTCACCGATTTTTACAAAGCGTCTTCATAATTCTCATTCTCATCTGAAAGATTTTCATAATTCCATTTCTCTCCTTAACTCGAGTTTCCTTAGAGTTAACTCTAGTGTATGGGCACTCGCTCTTCTAGATCTGTGAGCCCATTTCGTGAGCTTGTCAAGATTCCAAGAAGGCGTGTTCGCAGACTTTCGCTCCATCGATCGGATCGAGATCCGGATATTCATACTACTTCATTGTCATGGCGGATGAAATTCTATGTGTGAGCTTCTCCGGGCACCCATCGGCGGGTATGGAGATGCTATCGTTATGCCGACCATCGTGGTGAAAACTTTGAGCTCAAGACCGGTTCTTGAATCTTGTAACCTCTAATCAATTCTTCGGTTTTGGCGGGGACGATCCTCATGCTCATATAAGATGGTTTAACAAGATTGCATCTACCATCAAGTATAAGAATGTCCCTACGATCTTTGTTAAGCTTCTTACATTCCCATTTTCTCTTGAGGGCAAGCCGGTTTGGCTTGAAAAACAACCCCTCGGTCTATAGAGACATGGGAAGATGCAGTGAAGAAATTTGTGAATGAATTCTATCCACCTTCCAAGACCACGAGTCTTAAAATGAAATCATCAAGTTCACTCGAAGTTTGATGAATCCTTGATGAATCGTGGGATCGTTTCAAGGAATTGCCATAAATGTCCTCACCACGGTTTCTACGAGTTGATGCAACTCGACACTTTCTACAATGGAGTGAGTCAATCGATCAAGATTCTCTCAATTCCTCATGGGAAATTTCCTAAGCAAAGCGTCAAAGAAGCTTTAGCGATAATCGAAAACAAGTCTAAAGTCCGCCTTGCCGAAGCAAGCGGTTGTTTCCCAAGTCGGTGTTGGTCCTTCTTCTTCTTCGCGCCGTGAGTCGATCTAGCACCGATGCTAAGATTGATAAACTCACGGAAGCTATTCAAGCTTTGGTTCTTTCCAACGGAAGAAAGTCTCTTTTCCACAAACTTCACCTCCTGAAGTTAAGAAAGTGGAAGTCGTGTTACTGTGGTGGCCCCATGCTTACTATAGCTGTATGGCCACAAGCGGTAACCCTTTGAAGCCAATGTTGTGGGCGGGATGTCTAATCAAGGAGGCAATCAATATCGTGCTCTATAGACCCGAACCACCGTCCTAACCACTACTACGGACCTCCGGTTTCAATCAACATCAAAACCGTAATCGAGAATCAAAGCAGACCAAACCAAGGTTTTCAAAACCAAGGTAATTTCAATCAAACAACGGTTTCGAATCAAAATCAAAATTTCCAACCTCAAGGAAATTACAATAGAAACCAGTCGGGAAATTTCAACCGGGGTATTTTCATGGAAATAATCAAGGAATTTTCAAAATCAAGGCCTAATCCTAACAATAGAGGCGAATTTCCTGTGCAAACTCAAGCCATTGTTCCAAGCGGCCCATCATCGATGAGTTGTTGAAACAATTCATGAAATCGAGAGGAAATGAATCGGTTGTTGGTCGGCCAGATTTACGAGATCAAGAAGTCTTTAAATGATCGACCCTCGGGCTCGGTGCTTTACCTAGCAACACGATCGCTAATCCGAGGCGATGCTAAGCGATCACAACCAGTGGTGCTTCATATCTGGACCCATTGTTCCTACTACTCTTCTTCTTCTCTCCAGAAGGTAGTGGAAGCGAACACGAGGCGACGAAGGACAAGGAACTTCCTACTAATAACGGAAGTACAGTCGTCCATCCTCGGGTTGTTCCCAAACCCAAACACAGGTTGTTTTGAGCCTCAGTTGTTGACCCTAAATCAAAACTTCTCTTCCTTATCCTCACGCTTACATGAACAAAAGCTCATGAGAAAGCTAGTCATCGGATGGAAAAATTCTTTCAGATTTTCCAAGAGCTTCACTTTGACATTAGCCGCGGATGCCATCATGTTAATGCCCAAGTTTGCATCTACTACGAAACACATCTTTGAGCAACAAAGAAAAGCTATTTGAAATGGCTAAGACTCCTTTGAATGAAAATTGCTCGTGATTACATTAAAAAGCTTCCAGAAGCTTGGAGATCCGGAAAATTTCTTCTTCCTTGTGTTTTCACGGGATGATTGAGTGCTTTGCCCTTGCCGATCTTGGTGCAAGCATCAATCGATGCCTTACTCGATGTGGAAGAAACTATCTCTTAGGAACTTATTCCTACTGCATGACTCTTGAGCTTGCGGATCGATCTATCTCGCGTCCTCTTGGCATCGCCGAGGATGTTTTTGAAAGTAGGAAAGTTCCATTTCGGTGACTTTGTGGTCGTTGATTTCGATCTTGATCCTCGAGTTCCCTCATTGTTGGGCGGGATTCTTGAGGACGGGCCGTGCTCTCATAGATGTGTTTGAGCAAGAGATCACTCTCCGTGTGGGTAATGAAGGCTGTTACCTTTAACCTCGATCAAACTTGAGGTACTCCTCAGTGTAATCTTGAATCAATTAATCAGTCGATTTAATTGATATTGCTTGAGGAGTACTCTCAAGAGTTTCTTGGTTATCTTCATAATTACGTGAGTGGGAATTCCAATTCCACCACATCTTCTCATCCTATCATTGCCGACTCTTCCCCTCTCTCACTCCGTTTGAGGAGGTGACTTCCTACGGAAGAGATCGATGAATTTCTTCTTTGTTGATGAATCAATTCGCTGGAATTGATGGTGTTTATGATTCGGAGGATGTTCTCTATCTTGGCGGTTGCTTAATGAAGATCCATTACCTTCACTCCCTCCGAAAGAGGTCACAATTGAGGAAATCAAATCGGTGCAATCATCCATTGAAGAATTTCGAGGTTGAACTAAAGGACCTACCTCCTCATCTTGAGTATGCATTCTTGGAGGTGATGATAAATTACCGTCATAATTACTAAAGACTTGGTGAGGAGGAGAAAGCGCTCTCATAAAGGTCTTGAAGTCACATAAGCAAGCAATTGCTTGGAAACTCTCGATATTAAGGGTATCAACCACGGTTTTGTACTCACAAAATCTTAATGGAGGATGACTTCAAACCGGCGGTCCAAAGTCGAGAGAAGGGTGAATCCTAAGATTCACGAGGTTATCAAACAAGAGGTTCTCAAACTTCTTGATGCGGTGCGATTTACGATCTACGATAGTCCTTGGGTTAGCCCAATCCATTGCGTTCAAAAAGGGTGGCATTCTTGTTGTCACGAATGAAGAAAACGAGTTGATTCCAACTCGATTGGTTCTGAGGATGGCGTGTGTGTATTGACTATCGAAAGTTAAGCGAAGCCACTCGTAAAGACCATTTTCCTCTACCCTTCATGGACCGGATGCTTGAGAGATTAGCGAGGAGCGAATACTATTGTTTCCTTGATGGTTTCTCGGGTTACTCAGATCCCCATTGATCCATTTGGATCAAGAAAACCACATTCACCGCCCATACGGGACGTTTGCCTCTGACGTATGCCTTTTGGCTTATGTAATGCTCACGCACGTTCCAAAGATGTATGATGGCGATTTTCCACGACATGATCGGGAAACTATGGAGGTGTTTATGGATGACTTCTCGGTCATTGGGGACTCGTTTGAGACATGTCTCTCCACTTAGACAAAATGCTAAAAGGTGTGAAGACACCAATCTATGTCTAAAGCGGGAGAAGAGCCACTTTATGGTCAAAGAGGGCATAGTCCTTGGCCATAAGATTTCTAAGAATGGGATTGAGGTTGATAGAGCAAAGTTGGCGTCATTGCTAGACTACCTCACCCTACTACCGTCAAAGGTATTAGGAGTTTTCTAGGTCATGCGGGTTCTATCGTAGATTCATTCAAGATTTTCTAAAATCGCCCGGCCTATGACCCATCTTCTCGAAAAAGATGCTCCTTTTATCTTTTCTCTGAGTGCATCGAAGCTTTTGAAACACTTAAGAAAAAGCTTACGGGCACCCATTCTTGTTGCCCCGTGGGATTTACCCTTCGAGCTCATGTGCGATGCAAGTGATTTTGCAATCGGTGCGGTCTTGGGGCAGCATAAAACCAAACATTTCGGCCGATCCACTACGCGAGCAAAACTATGGTCAAGCTCGGACTCATTACACCACTACGGAAAAAGAATTATTAGGCGTGGTGTATGCGTTTGAAGTTTCGACCATATCTTATCTTGACCAAATCGTGGTGTATCACGGATCACTCGGCACTCAAATATCTCTTTGCAAAACAAGATGCAAAGCGAGATTGCTCTGTTGGGTTCTCCTCCTACAAGAATTTGATATCATCATTCGTGATAAAAAGGAGGCGAGAACACGGTGCGATCATCTCTCCGATTAGAGAACCCTCACCAAAATGTGTTCGAGAAAAAGGAAATCAATGAAACATTTCCTCTCGAAACACTCAACGTGGTTTCTTTCGCGGAGATTCTTCTACCCATGGTTTGCCGACTTTGCAAATTACCATGCGGGTAACTTTGTGGTGAAAGGGATGTCGTCCCAGCGGAAAAATAAATTCTTCAAAGATGTGAAACATTATTTACGGACGACCCTACTTGTTTAAAATTTGTGCGGATCAAGTCATCCGGCGATGTGTATATGGTCGAGGAAGCCATTGACATTCTCAAGGCTTGCCATTACGGACCTCTTGGGGACATCATAGCCCCAACTACACCGCCAAGAAGGTGTTTGATTCGGGATTCTATTGGCCCACGATCTATAAGGATGCCCATGAATTCGTCAAAACACTGTGGCGCTTGTCAGCGTCACGGGAATATCTCACAAAGGAATGAAATGCCATAAGCGCCATTCAAGTGTGTGAGATTTTTGACATATGGGGCATTGACTTTATGGGGCCATTTCCTTCTTCTCACGGTAATAAGTACATACTCGTGGCCGTTGACTACTTGTCAAAATGGGTTGAAGCTAAGGCTTTACCCACCAACGATGCCCGAGTTGTTGTGAAATTCTTGAAATCCTTATTTGCTAGGTTTGGAACCCCACGAGCCATAATCAGTGATCGTGGTACGCACTTCTGCAATGACCAATTTGCAAGAGTCATGCAAAAGTATGGTGTAACTCACCGTACCTCTACTGCGTACCACCCCCAAACAAGTGGGCAAGTGGAAGTTTCTAACCGGGGATAAAAAATTACGGAGAGGACGGTTGGTGAAAATCGTGCCTCTTGGTCGGATAGGTTAGATGGCGCTCACGGGCCTTCCGTGCGACTTACAAAACACCCATCCGGTGCACTCCATACAAGGCGGTGTACGGGAGGCATGTCATCTACGGTTGAGCTCGAGCACAAGGCATCTTGGGCCTTGAAGCATGCTAACTTTGATATTGAGACGGCGGGTGATCATCGGAAAGTTCAAATGAATGAATTAAATGAACTCCGTGATCAAGCTTACGAGAACTCTTTGATCTATAAACAAAAGACAAAGAAGATTCATGACTCAAAATCAAGAACCGCGTTTTCAGCGTTGGTGATCGAGTCCTTCTTTTCAACTCAAGATTGAAGATTTTCTCGGAAAGCTCAAGTCCTTGATGCGGTCCATTACTATCGCTAAGGTTTATCCTTATGGTACCATTGAGTTATCTCAACCCGATGGTCCTAATTTCAAAGTGAATGGTCATCGGTGAAGCATTATTTTGGCGAGGACATTCCATCCATGGTTGTCCCATTTACAAACTTTCCCCATGAACCAATGAATGCGGGATCGAGTCAAGCTAGCGACTCGGTAATCAAAAACGATAGCATGCCATATGGGTTTCACCCATATTTACATTTTCTCACCTCTTTCTACCACCCTAGTGTGGGGGGTTGCCCACATGTTTAAAAAAAAAAAAAAATCTTCTTTCTAAATAATGGCCTTAGTATTTCCTTTCACGTTCTTTGTTTCGGCATAACCGCGGTACTTTGAATATTGAGGGCAATATTCATTTCTAAGTGTGGGGGAATTCTCACGAATTTTATTATATATACCGCCTAATTCCCGTTTTGGCCAAAATTTTTTTGGAGTAAGTGTTCTACACTTTCTCATCCGGTTATCGATCCGCCATGTACGTAAGACAAAAGGATTAGCTAATCCAGAGCAACGCTCTTGATAAAGATTTCTCAAATCCGTTTATATGGCTTGCAATTTGCCCAAAATTGTATGGTTCTCAACTCACCATATCCTAAAAAGTGAAGAGTTGGCTAGCCCGCAAGATTATGGCTTGTGGTAAAGGCGATGGAAAAACCATAATTGGTAATCGGCTCACCAAAGATAATATTGATAATTTATCTAAGAGTTGGCTAGTCCGAGCAAACGCGACACGGTAAAGACAAAATCAAATCCGTTGGAAGGCGGTGGTTTGCTCAAAATCACATGGTTATCGATGTACCATGGTTCTTACTTGGCTGAAACATTTGGCTACTCGAGTAATGGATTTTGGTAAGAGATTAAAATCCATTATGTTTTCTCAAATCATTGCTAGGGACTAGCAATATCTCGATGTGGGGATTGATGAGTGTGTAAATACTCATCATTTTGTACAAAATAAAGCGCAAAATCATCGAAAACACTCGAAACACATCAAAATGATCAAAATATCACAAATCAGTGTTTTATGCGTTTCAAATGCAAAATTATCAAAATCGGATGAAAATGTATCAAGTTTGCAAAATTGGCGAGTTTAGTCCCCAAGTTTCATAAATTGTCAAAAATAGTCCACGAGCCATAATTTCAAAAGCAAAAGTCACCAAGGTCCTTTTAAAATCAAAAGTTGTCAAAATAAGTCCTTTGGTGAAAAATATACAAAGTTTGAGAAATTTACAAAATGGTCCTTCAAGTTTCAAAGTTGGCGAAATTGGTCCACGGAAAATGTGAAAATGGCAACATTGGTCCTTGTACTTTTGAAGATTATCACTTTAAGTCCTTGGAACAACTTTTACGAATTGGCGACTTAGGCCCTCAACTTTCGATTTTACAACATTAATCCTATAGTTTAAAACCCTTTTAACCAATTGTGACCCTTTCATCAATATTGGACCCCTGTCAACTGAATTGTGAACCCCCATTATTAATCTTGCTTGGGTCAAACTTGGTCAAATAAACCCACCCGCCAAAGTCTTTCACTCTCACCGCTTCCTATGACTAGCGAGGCTCCCATCCCCCTCCTCCATTTCCACTCCACCATGTTCCCACTCCTGACTAGCCTCAAACCTCATTAATTGCACCCCAACCCTCACTCAACCTCAAATTTGCGAGACAAGAAAATTGGCGCCAAAAACCATTTTGAATGGTTGAGATCATTTCAAAACCGTCCAATGGCTAGAATTGATGGGAAAGAATCGAAGTGAGAGAAAGTAAGATTGGATTATAAAAAGCGAGAGAAAGGAGCAAATAGGGAGTCTAGTAGTTTTCATTTTTAACTTAGTGTCGTTTTATGTTAAAAGCTTTAGATAAAAGTAAAACTTGTTGTATTCATTTCTTTGTATCAAATTAAGTGTTTTGTACTCGGTATAAACTAATTCCGTTGATAAATTCAAGTTATGATCGAGTTCATGTTTTATAGCCACTGTTGAACATTTCCATTTCAAATTCATACTCAAAAGCTTCTTAATACTTGTTTCTCGGTTTCATTGAGCTTAAATAAGCTTAGCATAGCTTTTACAAGCTCAAATTCAAGATTACATTCACTTTGATTCTGGTCAACAAAAGTCAAACATGTGCAAAAGGGTGCGATTTGGTGAATGGGTGATTCGGATGTTGAAATGGGTTGATTTAAGTTCATTTGGGTTGATAAATAGGCTAGTGTTACGGTTTCACAGTTAGCAAGCCATTGTGGCTAAGGATTTTGTAAGTGAATTTTAAGGTGTCATTGCATATCGCTTTTGTAGTTATAAATGGTTCTATCTTGTTCTATTAGTTGTCATTCTGATAGTAAAGGTCATTTAAGTATCTGCTTATGCTAGTTCATTGGGTAGACTTGTTTAGCTCTCAAATCTGTTGAAATAGGAGTGTTTGGATTGGTGATTTAAGCGCCCTTAAGGCTGATCGGTGGGTACTTATTATTGGTTCATGTTTCTTAAGGCTATTTGAACTCATTTTAGTCAATAAATTGGTGCTCGCTACTTCCAAAGTCAAAATTGGACTTAAATCTGTCTCACTTTAAAGCTGTTGGAATTTAGGATTGGTAAATCCTTATTTTGTGTTTAGAAGTTTGTAACATTGCTTGCATTAGGCTAATTACTTCATATAACATCAATAACAGTCAACAAATTGGATCCAAAGTTCATTTTGGTCAAACTTTCAATCTGTTTCAAAAGTCAAAATGTGTCTAAAATTGAATTTGTGCAGAACTTGCAGCTGATGCACAGGGTTCACTAAAGTTTTTTAGGTTCTGGTTTTTGGTCTACAAGTAGTTCACTTGGTTGTCTTTAAGACCTAATCACTGTTTGTAGCTCAAGCCCTCTGGTTGAACCTGTGCATAAGCTCAAAACAGGCTCCAGGTCCCCTGCACCCACTCAGTATATACTGAGTGGTTTTCTCAGTTTGTAAACAAGCTTGCACAGAGCTTGTATAAGCTTGTTAAGGTCTAGTATTTTGGTTACAAAGAGTTACCTAGGTGTAGTTTAAATCTTAATAGTTGGATTTTAGTTTGTAGTTTATTTGGGTGCTTATTTCTGGTCTGCAAGTAGGCACCATTTACATTTTAAGCTTAATATCAAAAACACCAAATCTATTTTAGCTTGTTAATCGGTTGTTGCAGACTTGTTGATTTCATTTCATTTGGTCAATTTTAGTATTCCATAGCTTCATTTCCGGTTTGGTAGCTTATTTGCTCATTTGCTTATCAAGTGCTTATTTCAATAAGCACTTGATTCATCAGTTGCATTTTTCTACACATAACATACTGTTTTTCCAATTTTCCTAGCTTCTTATCATTATTTTAGAGTTTCCATGAAATTTTCAGATTTTTATAAGCTGTTTTGCTATTTTTCTTGATTTTAATTAGTTTTTAGCACTTTTTAAATAGCATTTAATATAACAAATTCAGAAAAGGTTCAAAAATTTTTTTTTTCAATTTTATTAAGTTTAGATAAATATAAAAAGTAAAAAAAGTAATTTTCCATATTTTTCATAGTTTATTTTGTAATTTTTAGCAATTTAATTAGTTTTAAATAGTTTAAAATCCATAAAAAATAGAAAAATAATCAGAAAAATACAAAAATAGTTTTGAAAATTCTAGTTTGATAATTTAGACTTTTCCATTTCATAATTTCATTTTTCTAGCTTTGTTTCCTAATTTCTTGTATTTTAGATAATTATTTAATAGTTAAAAATAGTTTTTAATTAATAATAATTAATTAATTAGTTATAAAAATAATTTTCTTTTTCTAAATATTTTCTTTTATCATTAGGTTTGTAAAAATATAATTTTCATATTTTTAGGATTAATATTGATTAAGTTTTACTTTTTATTTTGTACGTCGCGTAGATTTTTAATTCAGTTTTATAAAAACATAAAAACAAAAATACCATTGTAAAAATAGTGATAGCGTTTATTTAATAGATTTTATCTTTTTAACTTTCTTTAATTTGCATTTAAGCCGTTTTTTAATTTGTTGGCTTTTGTTGTAGTTATAATCATAATCTGATCCCTTTATCGTTCAAATTTCGCGATCACTAAGCGTTTGATAATCCATTGCACAACTCATTGGGACATAACGACGGGAAACACTATATTCCTCGGATCTTCATTGCATTTGTGTATCGAACTGTTTTAAATGCATTACGGTGGTCATTCACAAGTGACCGGTTTAATGATTAGACTTGACGGTTTGCGCATCAATATTCTCTGGGGATAAGATGCGGATGAATGGAGACTCGGTGAAGTCATCCCCATCTACAAGAATAAGGAGATGTACAAGTGTGTAGCAATTATAAGGGCATTAAGCTTCTCAGTCACACCATGAAGCTTTGGGAGAGAGTTATTGAGAGAAGGTTGAGAAGGGAGACGAGGGTGTCAGAGAACCAATTTGGTTTTATGCCAGGAAGGTCCTCGACTTAGGCTATTCACCTTCTCAGAAGCCTCATGGAGAAGTATAGAGAAAGACAAAAGGACTTGCATATGGCGTTCCTTGATCTTGAAAAGGCTTATGATAGCGTCCCGCGCGAGTTGATTTGGAAAACTCTTTTCGACGGAGGAACCCCAAATCGATACGTGAGAGTCATTAGGGACATGTCGAGGTGCCAAGACTGGTATACGGTCCTGATGGGGACCTCGAGTTTTCCACATGGAAGTTGGGCTCCGGAGGATCCGCCATTAGCCCCTACCCTTCGCCTTGATTCTAGATGAGTTAACTAGAGGGTACAAGAGGACATCCGTGGAACATGATCTTTCTTGATGACATTGTGTTGGTGGCGAGAATCGGAAGGGTTAAACTCGGACTTGAGCCTTTGGAGGAGGCTCTTGAAGACAATGGCCTTGGTGGCGAGGAGAAAGGCGAATACACGAGATGTGACTTTGGGAGGATTGAGCCAGGTCATCACGAACAAATTGATATTCATATCGGTGATCATATCCTGACACCTAAGGAGTCCTTTAGATACATGGGATCGATTATACATAAATCAGGGAGGATAGATGAGGACGTAACCCACCGGATTAGAGCAGGGTGTGCGAGATGAAGGGCGGCTTCTGGAGTCCTTTGCGACAGGAACATCCCATTTAAGTTAAAGGGAAAATTCTATAAGGTGGCGATTAGACCGGCTATCTTGTACGGCTCTGAATGTTGGCCCATACTAAAGGCACATGCTAACAGGGTAGATGTGGCAGAACTGAGGATGCTAAGATGGACTTGTGGTAAAACCTTGCTTGACATGATCCCGAACGGAGTTTTCAGAGCTAAACTTGAGGTCGGGAATATTGTTTCAAAATGAGAGAAGGAAGGTTGAGGTGGTTTGGACATGTCGGGAGGAGGCTACGATCGGCGCCGGTTAGAAGGTCGGCGCTTCGTAGATGGGGTGAGAAGGAGGCGGACCCAATATCAGGTGGGAGGATAGACTTAAGCTTGACATGACGGAGCTTAGTTTGACCGAGGACATGATCTCAGATTGGAAGGGGTGGAGGGATAGAATTAGGATTTGCGGGTAGTGGTGTTAGGTGCTTGACTGATTTGCGAGTAGTGGTGCTAGGTGTTTGGCTTTTTGCGTGTTTTGTTTTGTGGCCTCACTTTTTCTTTGTCGTAGTCTTAGGCCCCGTGCGTGGTTTGCGTTGCTCTGTTGTTGCCCCCTTAGGTTTTTACTGCTTTGTCTTGCCCCTTGCATTTGGTTTTGGTGCTACGTGTTTTTTTTTATATTAGCTTTTGCCTCGTGTGCTTCTTTGCTTTGCTATGGTTGCCCCTTTTGCTTTTGCCTCGTGTGCTTCTTTGCTTTGCTTTGCATTCGGTTTTGGTGCTACGTGTTTTTTTTACATTAGCTTTTGTTGGTCTGCTTTTGGTGTGCCTAGGCTTTTGGTTTTATTCTGTTGCGCTTTGCTATTGGCTTTTTTCGGTGTGATTGTGAGTGGTTCTTTTTCCTGTATGCCCTGTTTGCTTGTTTGCTTGCTTTCTTTACATCGCTTTTGCCTTTTGTTTTTGTCGTATGCTATATCTATACTTTCGCACTAGCACACATGCACTTGCCGGAGGTCTCGTTGGAAGCAGTCTCTCTACACACGGGTTTACCTGGATGTAGGGGTAGGATCTGTCTACATTTTACCTCCCCCATACCCTGCCTAGGCGGGATTGTGTTTGTTGTTGTTGTTGTTGTACGTCGAACTGATATTTGTGACAAGTATTGTACTTTAATAGGTTATTAGCCCAAAAAGTTTTTGTGTGTGTGGTATTGTGGTGTGAGTGGGGCGGTGATATTAAGGTTTGGGTAGGGAAGTGTATATTTTTTTTGTTTTATTATTGTTATTAGTACTAAATAGTGTATTAAGTGTAACCCGTGTTTCGTTAAGCTAGAGTCAATTCGCGGTATCTCTGTTTGCCTAAAAAGTGAAAATATATTTTCGGAAACGTTTTTGTAAAAATAATATAAAGACAAAATTATTGGCTCCGAATAATAATTATCGAAATAAACCATTACTAATGCAGTGTCGGTACACGTGCGGTGTCGGGTTCTCAATTCGTGTTGTTTACTTATACGCAAAAGAAAGATGTAACTTCAACAAATGAAAAATTACTTTGAGTTTTAAGGTTGAGTAATGACCTGGAAAATTGTGGGTTGTTATATAGTTCATTTCAAAACCTAAGGCATCAAGAAAACCGAAGGAAACTAATGATAAAATGATAATCTGATTCCTTCTACATCAAACCCGTTTTATGTGTTGAGCTCTATGGTAGATGAGGAGGAAGGCGAGGTCGTAAAACCTCCAGCTTGAATGAAAAGAGTCAAGAGTAAGGTAATGGGAACAGAGATAAACATGCGAGTGCATCTATTGATTCATTTGGCAGTCCAAGTACTATATCTCTAGTTGAAAAGATTAATAATCTAGAAAGTCAAATACTTGATGGGAAACTAGTACTATTGGGTGATAATGGGAAACCGCTTCCTCTGAAAAAAGAGGCTAATGTGACATCGATCAGTGCTACTATGAAAATGCAAGGGGAAGATTCGAATAGTGATGAAGTCGATGATATTGATGATGATATGACTCGATATATGGCTAACCTGAATCGTGCTGGTGGAGGAAATAATGATGTAAGTCTCCGGGAGTATGATAATCATGTAGGTTATGATGATTTAAATGAAGAATAATTTGCTTTCTGTGACGTGTGGGAAATCTGTATCCATGGTAGAGCTAAGAAGTAGTTTTAGTTTTGTCTTTGGCATTTTATTTTGGTAGATTCATAAGATAGGTTTGTCTATATTATGATACCTTTTGTTTGAAGCATAATATATGCATTTGTGTTTCCTATAATGGGTTGAGATGTGAGATCGACTCTCATCTTATGTATTTTAATGATTTTTGAAGCAATATATTTATCGAGGAAACACTTTACCCAAAAAAAGATCAACGACCATTATTTTATAGTTGTTCTGATTTAGATTATGAGAAAACGAATATCACTGATAAAACGAATTTACCCAAAGAAAGATGGGTAACAGAAAATGATGTGGTGAAAGAATTTGATGAAAATTCTTTCAATGCATTCTCTTTTGTCCATTTTATCACCGATATTGTCTTTTGTCCATTACCATTACAATCATCACTATCATCCATTGAGGCGTCTCACTCTCATCAAAGCTGTTTTAGGTAGTCTTGGCATATACTATCTTTCAATTTTTAAGGCTCCTGAAATTATTTTGAATTCTTTGGAAAGACTTCGTTCTAGATTCTTTTGGGTTGGTTCTCAAGATTCCAAGAACATTGCATGGGTTAAATGGCCTCATGTTCTCTCTTCCTTCGAAAAAGGAGGTTTGAATATTGGTAGCTTAAAGGCTTTCAATTTTGCTCTTCTTAAAAAATGGCGTTGGAGGATGTTCTCTTCCCCGAACACTCTTTGGGTTAAAATTATTAAGGCGTTGCATGGTCAAGAAGGCGGTTTGGACAATCAAGGTTGTAAATTTAATGGCACCTGGTCTAAGATTGTTGGTACTTCTAATTTTATGCATTTGAAAGATATCATCCCTCTTAATTCTTTTCGTTTCAAGGTGGGATGTGGCACCCGTATTCGTTTTTGGAAAGATATTTGGATTGGTGATTCTCCTCTTCTTACTCGGTACAACAGGCTTTATAGATTAGATCAAGACAAAGACTGTTTAATCATCGATCGTATCGTCAATGGTCAATGGCATTGGAATTGGTCTAGGGCTGATATTGGCATCCGAAACACGGCTTTTTTGAGAGACTTACTGGTGGAAATAAGTCAGGTCGATCTTAGTATGGATGATGATACATACATTTTGTCGTTGGATGATGATGGCATTTTTTCTGTTAGGAGTTCTCGTCGTCTTATTGATTCAAAACTCCTTCCCTCCATATTACCGTTGACTTCCTATGATAATATTCTTCCGCGTAAAGTGAATATTTTCTTATGGAGGTTATCTTTGGACCGGTTACCTCATCGGTTAAACCTTTCGTCTCGTGGTATTGAAATTCCTACAATATCGTGCTCCTCCTGCAATGGTAATGTAGAATCCGCTGATCACATTTTCTTTGATTGCAATTTAGTTAAGGAGTTATGGTCTCTTGTTCGTAAATGGTGTGATTTTTCTTTTCCTCCATTTGCGTCTTACGATACTTGGAAAACTTGGATTTGTGTGTGGCATGCTCCTAAAGAGAAGTTCCGACGTTTATATGTTATATTTGCGGCTTTTTTTGGTGGATATGGAGATATCATAACAGCATCATTTTTTGCGCTCATCCGATGAAGAAAGGAGATATCTTTGATAATATCCGCGCCTTGTCATTTTCTTGGCTTTCTCACAGAGGTCGAATGTTGAGTAATTGGGTTGAATGGCTGAAAAATCCTTTGTTGCCTGCGGGTTCATGATAGTTGTTTGTTGGTGTTGCAAGCTTTTGTTTTATGTTTGGGACATTAGCTTCTTCATTTCTTTTTTGTCGTTTTTCATTGGGGCTTGTTTGGGTCTTCATCAAAAACACTCCGGAGTGAAAACCGGTGGCTCGGCCTCCGTGAGTGGGGATTTTTCTCTAGTCTCGGGTTTTCTGTAATTGGCTAGAGTTTTTTCATCCCTTTTGTAGGCCTCACAGTTAAAGCCTCAGGTAGAGTCTAGTTCATGTTATTCGTGTCTAGTCTGTAAAGTTCTTGCTTCTAGCGCCTTGCTAGTAGCCTCATTTTTTATATATATATCATTCTCTTTGCCGTTCAAAAAAAAACAATCATCACTATCAACTCTATCTATTTGATATGAAACATGTTTTCTTTTTTAGTATGATATTTTCATTAGATCACAGTCACCATGCTCATTGTCGTTGTGATCATCATCATTTTTATTATCATTTATCTCAATGATCTTTTGAACTTTTGGGTTCTTAGAAGGTCTACCGCTTTTTGTCACAGATAAGAATTCATAAAATTAAAGTTGAACTATTTTGGCAAAGCAACTTATTATGTTTGCGAGCACGACTCATTCATCCGCCTTTTTATTTTTTCAATATATATGTCGCATCGTACTCAGAGGCGGACCCATGTGTGTGGCAGGTGGTTCCCGGGAACCACCTTGGCCGGAAAATTCTGTTAGAAGCGATATAAAAATATTCTTAGGACCTACCTTAGAAATTACAGAGGAACCACCTTGGGTCTCTTAAATTGAAAGAAGAAAGAAAGAAATGAAAAAAGTAATAGAGATTCAGTAGGAGGCCCGACGTTACTGCCGGAATTAGCGAAGAAGATGAAGAAGTCAGTAGGGCGAAAGTTTTTTTTTTTGATATTGCAGCAAAAGTAAACCCTTACTCTTATTCTGGACTTAACAATTTACTAATACCATAAAGTTTACTTTAGTTTTTAGTTTTTGGAATTAGCAACTTTTTTTTGTGCATCTGAAAATAGCAACACTAGACTCATTTCTTTATTTATTGTTTGTGGGTGGGTGATGCAATTGTATATGTTCCCAATGATCAATGTTATCTTTTAAAAGTTTCGAACATATACTTAATTTTCAGAAAGTTAATAGTCACAACTATTTTGTTAATAACTCCATATAACTCAAAATAATACAACTTTCGTAGATTTGATTACATTTTCTACGTTTTATCAATACGATAACACATTTTATACATCTTGTTAATTCAGTTTTAGCAAAAGAATTGTATCGTAAACATTAACGAGTCAAACTATTTACACTATGTAAACCACATATTAGCTTACATCGTCTCAAACATGCCTAGAATGATACTTGAATTCACAACGTTTTGGTTGATAGTCACTCACATGCCATTAGCCAAAAGGTATGTTAGTGTATTAACTACTTGTGTTATATTGTACCAACAAAGACATAATTTAACCCGACCCACTGACTTATTGACCAATTGACTTATACTAACCAATTTAGTTTGTCGTCTTGACTAAAAAGGGAACCACTTTAGGTTTCATCCTAGATCCGCCACTGATCGTACTTACAGATATATGGTTATTGCTTATATTTTGTAATTACGCTTGCGATTGGGAATTTTTATATTGTTCAAGATGTAGCTAATAACTCTTTTCGATGTAACTTTTCGATTATCTTTAAAGGTTTTTAGAACTACGGTACACGAGTGCTTATATTTTGTGTTTATATTTTTCAAATGTCCAAGATGTAGCATATAGCCTCAGTACCATCTTTTGCGATTTTATATATTCTTTAGTTTTTTGAAGGCAAATGATGTGAAGATACAGTTGATAAATTATTAGATTTTATACATATTATACACATCTATATCTATATACTCTACTACATATACTGCATTTATCACCATCTCTTCAAATTTTTGAAGAGATTAATTTGAAAATGGGACCAGTGCGACGAGCCGTGGTTTGAGCCGCATCGAAGCTGATCTTAATTTAGAAATATTAAATCTTCCAACTTATACAATACTATTGTATAGTACAAACGCACCACCACAACACGTGGGTTAAAATTCTCGTTTATTGCATTTTTTATACCATCAACTTTCATACAAATGACATAACCTACTGAATAATTTCTACCATATATCGCATTTCTTGTCTATATGGAATTCACAACACATTCAACAAATACCCATGTGGTTGCTTATTTCTAGCCTAAACCTGACATCTGATTATGACTAGCTACGTGATCAGTTAATGACCGTTTTTAATCACCGATCACCGTATGACTGATGAGACATTGGTTCCCAAAATTCTTCTGAAAATACCATATGTGCTTCATTCAGATAATTAAAAACTGTTTTAATGAAAACTCGGGAATAGGAATCTAGTGTGAGGTTATCCATTGCAACTCCACATGAAGCTGACCGTTCGTAGAATCGATAAGATCGTAGAGTTTGTCGATATGGCCATCGTTCACAACATCTGTAAGGTTTATATCTACATACCCCAGAGATTCCTAACGAAACAAATGACACATTCATGTTAGAAACCTTAATTAAATCTTCTAGGGAAGGTTAAGGATAAGTTAACGTTGTACCTCCGGAACCTTCCAAGAAGTACTAATGACTTCCATAAGCAATATTTCGTTAATAGGTGGCTTTTCTAAGCTGAACACAAATACGGATCCCCATTCTGGAGACTGGTTATTCTTCTTAGACTGAAAAAGTAGTCCCAAACAAAAAATAAAAGTTAAGAAACGCAGCTCTAGAAACAAATTATATAACCACTAAAATTCATGCCAATTCTAAAACAAACCTCCGTTTTTCTTTCTTCACCATGGTAAAGCACACGAACAAATAGATTCGCGTGATTTTTTAGTTTAAATTTTCCGCCTTTGTGGATTATAACCTTGAGTGTACCTTCATCATAAAGATGGGTAGGGATTTGGTGAAGTGGGAATGGTTTGTACACCATTTCGATCAAGACTGTCCCAGGCAACTTCTTCACGTATTTGCCATTGAGCAAAAGGAGTTCAACAATTACAGTCTTTGGCTCTTTAGGTATAATATCTTTCAATCGAACAATATTCTTCCCTAGACATGTATGATGACGCTCCTCGGTCTACAAAATAAATTAGTGCTATCATTTCCTTGGCTTCTAAAAATCAGTACTCTTATTGTTCGAGAATAACCATCGTCCATTACGGTCTTTTGAAAGTATACTATCATGTCCCTAAATCATACCTTTTCCCCATTGTGAACGAAGATTTCCAGAGATTCTTCATCAACATGCTTAACAGCTAGATTGAATTCTTCATACCATTTAGGATTCAAGTCATTACGTTTTACAGTTGTTTTCTTGAATGATGGCCAACCTTCAGTTACTCTCAATATGACGTAAGGGTCACAAGCACCGGAACTACTTTTAGCCATAAGATCCATTGCTCTAAGAACTTTCACATTCAGGATTCCCTGCTTCATTGTTCTGCAACTTAATTTGATATGTTTATACTTCAATACATATTTATTTATGCATACTAGGAAATAACAGAGACTGATAATTACTTGGTAGGATCCAATTCTGGTTCCTCAAACATATCCGGTGATATATCTCTCTCTTCAACCTATAATAAAACCGAATGTTAGCAAGTATATATGTTTTTTGGGTTCGGTTGAGTCACAAACATATCATTCTAACAAAGTGCTGCACAGAAAGGCCGAGCCAATAAAACCAAGGAGCACCAAGAACGGAGAATACTTTTTTAGCAGTGGCGTAGCCAGGAATTCTTTTCAAGGGGGACCAAAAGATTTTAAAAGACACAGGAAAGTTAGAAAAGAGTACAAAAGATTACGGAGTATAATATATAACTATTTAAAAAGGTTGCAACATATTTGTTCATTAGTTGCACATGAAACTTATTTGCATCATAAAAATCATGTAAAAATGAATCTAAACCAAAAGTCTTAGCTATAGGACTTAATATGGAGTGATGGATAAGTACCAAATGTTAATACACGAATGTAAACTCGGCTTTTGACTACAACACATATGCATAACCAATCTTGGCAAAGTGACATAACATATCCATAAATTTATTTTCAGACCGAAATTGCCAGAATTAGTCTTGAAGAATATAAATTAAAGCATACAACTTTAGAATAACCTCACTGCATACATTTTTGAAGATCTAGAGAACCCTGAATGCATGTTCTTCAAACTATTGTTATAAACAGTGACAAACCATTTGTCCAAACAGTGATCGGTGTGAAATGGATTCCGCCTATTTATAGGTCACGAAGTATAATTTATTGTATGAAAGTGTTATCTTATAAGTGTAAAATCTGAATTTTATTTTTTTCTTTTTGGTGACTTCTTTCTTTATGGTGCAACTTTTGTGATGTAAAAAAAAAAAAAAGAAAATTATCAGATTTTACACGTATAAGATAACACTTTCATACGATAAATTATACTTCATGACCTAATATTAGGTGGAGTCCATTTCACGCCGATCACTGTTTGGACAGGGGTTTGTCACCGGCCACATGCATAATGCATTTAAAGTTTGCCCACAACTTTTTATAGGGAGAAAAAAAAATATTTGGTTTTAGCTAGGAGTTTAGATTGTCATGGGGATCCTATAACTCTAGGGAAAGAAGCAAGCAATTAACCAGCAACATGGTTAATTTACAATGTAAGATTATTAATTCAGCCAAAGAAATTAAACTTGCCTGGCTTTTAAGTGCAATTTCAAGTGATTTCACAATCTCGGTCATTAAAGGACGTTCCTCGCGGTCTCTTTTCAAACAGTTGTAAGCAATTGTTGTAAACACCTTAAGAGAATCAGGATATATCTCATCCTTTATATTAGCATAAATAATAGCATTTATTGTCTTTTCTTCATAGGACTGCCGCGCCAATCTTACTAATGACTGATGCTTGCCTTTGTTGTCCATACACAACCTCCCACACAATATTTCAAATAGCACGACGCCGAAGGAGTAAACATCCGACTCCTTTGTTAAACACCCCGTCTCTGCATATAGCGGATCACAATAACCAAGTGTGCCTACAGCATGGGAGACAAGAAATGTGATTTGTTGATTAGCTGGACCAAATTTGGAAAGGCCAAAATCTGAGATCTTGGCATCCCAGTTTTCATCTAATAATATGTTGGAACTTTTAATATCGCGATGTAATACTCTTTGTTGTGTTCCATTTGCATCATGAAGGCATGCCAGTCCACGAGCCGCCCCTATGCATATCTTGAGGCGTCGAACCCATGTTAGTTCACTGCTCTTGAGATACTGGTCCAGACTTTTCTTAGGTAGATACTCATACATGAGGATCTTCTCGCCACAATCGTCACAATACCCTAAGAGAGACAATATTTTTATGCTTGTAAAGAGAAAGCATCATGATCTCCTTCCAAAACTCGGGATCTCCTTGCCCGAACTCACGATCTAAACGCTTTATTGCAACCATGGTGTTTTCAATTTCTCCTTTATAAACTTTGCCAAAGCCTCCTCTCCCGATGCAATTCTCATCAGCAAAGTTGTTTGTAGCAGATATAATAGCTTCTAGCTGTATTTTGAGGTGTTCAAACTGTTTTAAGGGAGGTGCCATTTTGTGATTGTGTAAGAGTTCAAAAGCGTTGCACTTGTAGTAATTGGAGATGAAGGATATTAAATTATTGATCTATTCTGGTCCGTAAGATTACTCTTTACAAAAGCAGTCAGTCGAGACGACTCATAAAAGTTGCTTTATTACAATTACAATCGACCAAACCAACTTTAGATTCTATGTCTATATTTTTCCAAAAAATAAAATAATTTAATGAACATTTGCTCAAAGCTACTGTTAAAACTCAGCTCAGTGTTTTATACCAGCCACTAGCAATCTGTTACTTCCTGGTTCATTAATATAACAAAGCTTGAGTTTATATAAGGTGTTGATCTTCCAGTAACACGGTATTAAATAAATTTAGGAAAAATTATATAACATGTCGGCCAAAGCATTGAATAACTAATTATTTAGGAAAATTTTTATAACGGCGCACAAATTTTACCCATGATTTTTAACATTCCCCAAACAGCATTAAAAAAAAAAAAAAAAAAAAAAAAAAAAAAAAAAGGCGTAACCATGTAGTTATAACTTTCACTAAAGCAATATATGTTCGGACACAAAGTTAAATGATAAAAAGGAGAGAAAATATATAAACCATGCTGAGGTCCTATAAAATATTAGAGACTAAATCCTATGAAACTGCATGTACACTAAAGTCGCAATGCGATTAATTACAGCACCAATTCTAGCTAAAGCTTCGCCAATTCAACTCCACACGAAGACCAGCATTCATATTCTTCAAATTATAGTTATTCCCTATGATCCTGTAGCTAACTAATTATAGTCGTTAGTGTTGTGTGTGTTACCTCAAACTAAAAATTCGCGTAGATGAATATCTTAATGACAATTACTGAAACTTCATTTCCTAAGTTTAGGATTTTCCCGTTTCGCCGGGAGTATAATTGTTTTATTTACTTTAATCCATGAAATGATGCCATATCGGTCTTCAAAGTATTTGATCGATCACTTCACATTGTTTCTTCAAGGTATTTGATCACTTCACACTGAACATCGAGATGTTTTTTCAAGCTTGTTTGAGACTTTTCTCTTTTCCTTTTATTTATTTCAGTAAAATCATGTAACAACAATGCATGTCAATAAGATATTTATCTTGCACATCTCACGTTAAAAAGTTCAAAAGTCATTTTTCTTGGATTTTAGCGAAAGTATATACTCAAATTCATGATGAAACCATATTTTATTTTCTTCAAGTTATTAATATTTTTCTATCATTTTGAATAATATGAGCCTCATCACAATAACTTTGAACAATTGAAAATATCATACGACAGGATGAAGCGACAAGAAAGAAATTACGTAGTAAATTCTATGATTTGACGGAATCAAAATTCTCGCAATTTGTATGTTTAAATATTAAAAAGCTTGAATGATTCTCATAATTTGACATGTCAACACGATAAATGCATGTAGTTAAAGTTTGTATGAATCATGAAAATCCTACTTTTTCCACTAAAGAAAAATCATTAGCCTTTCTAGGACTATTGGATAACATATGGCTTGACTTGGTATTGGAGGGTAATCACTAGATGAAGATTGTGCATTCATTAGTTTTATAAAAGTTAACTCGAGTAATATTTGTAGTTTAGAGTTTATGCATTTAATCGATTTTAAAATTTAAAGCAAGAAATTAATCTATTTATAGCCAAGGATTTTAATTTTATCATCATTATTTTTTTGACCAAGGTGTTGTAGACAAGAGTACGGGAAATGGGTAGCTAAGTCGATGGAGTTATGCCTAACTTCATAACATAGGTCTCACACCCATGCCATGCATATATATGTAGATGCGATCCTTTAGTCTCCTTCTGAGCCATGAGCCTTAACTGTTGTTTGCATTAAGAATTTCGAGTTTAAGGCATCGATTATACGAACCTATAAAAAAGTTTATACATTTAAAACTCCATTAATTTATAAACCTTTTTTAATCATAAACCTATTTTCACTATAAATAAACATAATCATAAACTTTTTCATATCATAAAACACTCTCAATACTCCCAATATACATAAATTTTATCCTTCTTCAAAATCCTAGACCTATTCATGTCACATAGACATGAAATGGTTTCTCATTATGATACACAAATTCTTAGACCTCTTCAAAAGATTTTAGAACTATTCTTGAAACAATATAGTGGATGTTCTTATAGGTAAAGAGTATTCTGGTAAAAGTATTACTCCAACAAATGTTTAAGAATTTCGAGGTTATGATTCATTATTGAAATGATAAAGTGGTTTATGATAATATTATCGATTGTGTGTCTGAATTTTAGAATTAGGTATTGTATCCTTATAATGTAAAGTTTTCAATTTTAATAACGAAAGCCTTTTTTTTTTTTTTTTTTTTTTATCTCACAAGAGATTTTATTTGGAAAATCTGTAAGTTAAGAAAAAGCAATGTAAGTTCGTTGTTTAATAGAAGAAATAGCTTATTATACAGGTTGCAAGCAACTTTCGGATATGCTGAGAAGAAGCAACTAGTTATGAATAAGAATAGATATCGCATTTTATGAACTGTGAAAATGCATAAGCTAATTAAACGTAGGATTGCATTATTTTTTTACACCTAGCAGTTGTTGCTACCGGGGCATTCTAGCTAAAGATCGACATTCCAACTCCACTCGAAGACCAGCATTGCTATTCTTTGAATTTTTAAGCTTGGAGACAGAGACGGAGCCAATAGGGGGAGCTGAAGGATGCTTGCGCGGCTACCCTCAACCAACCCACCTTTTATAACATGGATACAATCATATAGAGGCGGGCAAGGCTATTGTAGGTGGTGTCGTAGAATCACCTTACACAACGAGTAAGTTTAGAAGCAATGTCTACAGAAATGTTAGGATCTCCCTTAGAAATATGAAGGGAACCATTTTAGAACTATTTAACAGAGGGGTGAAAAAAAGAGTGTGAAACATGAACAAACTTTGCGGGATAAATGGTCGGACATGCTCACCGGAAAAGACAATATTAAAGGGAGGTGATTTGCACACTTCAAAATATTATTGGGCACTTATATGTACAAGCTGTTGAAGCAGGATGTTAATATTGTACAAATATTTAATGCATAAATAGAGTGTCCCGATTATTTTTAAAAGTGTGTAAATCAATTCCCATAAAAGATACAAGCACTCTTTTGCATTGAAAAGAGGTTAAAGGTTAATTATGTGTGAGTGAATTTGTTTTTAGTGACTAATCATGTGGGTGTCACGTGGGTCTAGTATGTTGGTATTGGTTAGACTTTAGAGTTAAAGGCATTTTGGTTTTCTCTTTCCGATTTCTTTGTTATCGATTACTTAATTCCATATTATTTCGTATCTTGTTTTCTTATCAAATTAAAGAGATCAAATAAGCAAGATGCTTTGATTAAAATATTTTCATTGTGTGGTTTATGTAAAACTTTTGCATCAACAAACACTGATTCATAAACACAACCAAATTAGAGAAATGATTAATCTATTTCACTCTTAGCGCAAACAAAAATAGAATTTCTCTCCAAGAATTTATACACATTCTTAAAAGGGCTAATAACCTATTAAAGCATCATACTTGTCACAAATGTCAGTTCGACGTAGCGAACAAAAAAAAAATACCTCTTTTAGACATTAAACTTGAAATTTTTGTCTTCAATGGAGTATTATGACCATTTTACCCTTCCAAATTACATAAATGGTCCCTGTGGGTTTGCAAAAATTGCATCCATCGTCCCTAGGCTAATTTACATAAATGGTCCCTGTCATTTAGAAAAAATTACGTCCATCATCCCTTACAACATTTAAATCACTTCACATAACGGATTCCATAACGGATTCAATAACTACAAAAACAAATCAAAAACAAAAACAAAAAAAACATCACTGCTATCATTCTAACATATTTTCCATAAAAAAAAGTTACATTACAAGAAGACATACAACAAGATCACATACTTAAAACTCGCTTATAGATGCAAGATCACATTCTTCATTCCCTTTTGATTGCCTTTTTGCTTGTTCTTGTGTCCATTTTTTGCAGACTAAATTCACCAAATCTTTTTTCAGCCTTTGCCGATTCTGTTTGTACAACTTATTTGGTCTCGGAACCGAACTCGTTTTGTTTGTTATCAAAAAGACTAATCTGGTCTGTTTAGTTGATGAAGGTAGTTCGGTGGTGATGATTGCTGTATCGTTGTGGCTTGACTTCAGTAGTGAATTGCTGAACAACTCGGGCCGTCTTCTGTGAAGTGATATGTATTTGCAGCAAGCTTCGTTGCACCAAAACAAAAAATTGTTTGTTTATTTAATAATTTGAAGAAACCAAGTAATGAAGTAGATGCTTAGGGATAAACCAAATGTGTTTAGTCTGGTAATGCGGGTGAAGACAATATGCAGAACATATAAAGGGGTGATATGAGATGAAAAGAGTTCTTGGAGTAACTAGTAAACCGCAATAAAATGAAGAAAGAAACTTGGAGTAACTAGTAAACAGAAATATAAAGGGGTGATATGAGATGAAAAGAGTTCTTACTTTAAGCGAGTAGCACCGAAGCTTTCTGCAAACAGCTGAAGGTCTGCTACCGTGTGATGGTTGAAACCGGCAGTCACGGCAAGAGCACAAGCTTTACTTAAGTCATACTTCAAAGCAACAAGTTTTAGATCAATTGTACAAGCAGCTTCTCGGTGAGACATCTCAAGGTCAAGGGTGTATACTTGTTCTAAAAGCTCTGGTGTACTAACAAAATGCACAAACCTGGAAATAGATGTTGTTAAAAACCATGAACAGATCATGCTTGATTCTATTTGCTCAATACCTTTAGTGCGTGCAAATTGATTCAGATGCACAAAACATGCATTTGTATCATATGTTTCAAGTCTGTGTTTTTAGTTGAGAACAACTGAGACATTTAGTTTGTACAATGTTCTTTCTGATAACTGAACTGGGTATGTGCCATTTTTAGGTAGTTTCTATACGGTTTCGAAGGTAGAAACACCAACTTTTACATCTAACAAAAGGAAGGGCAGGGGACTGCAAATGGTTCTGAGACTAACTTTGTAACATCTAATGCACTAATTACATAGAAATCATGACAGCATAGGAAGAGAAACAAACAACAATTACCTGCTTAACTAGCCTTCCCAGTTGAAGTTTGAAAGATCTTCAGGTGGTTCGACCCAAAATCAGAATCACAGATTCATACATTCCACAAATAAACATTAATCACAATCAAACCCTAAACCCCAAAATTAATGACAATTAACCAATCAATAACACAATTCAATCACATAATCACATCCAATTCTAATCAGTTTCAATCCAAAACACAATTGACCATAAATCGCATCAAATTCAAACCTAATTGAATCCAAATTCATTCAAATTAATCATTTCATCACCTCAATTGCATAATTAAGCACAGATCTCACATCTACAAACCCTAAAACCCCATACAAAGTCACTCTTCATTTAAGTACGGCAATAAATACCATGTCTACAAATCAAACATCTTTACATATATTCTATCAATCTAAAAAATAGAGATGCATTATCGAAAATGAACAAAAATTCTTCTTCTTAACAGGTTTAATTATTTTAATAATACACTTATCGTCCTAGATACAATGAAAGCCCTCAAAAACCTCACTATACTTCCCCCTCCCAACTTTCCTCACAACTACATAATTATCCTGCTCCTTGTATTCATCAAAATCAATCAATTTAATCATTTATAATAAAACATAAACTTATAACAAACTAAGTAACTAACTAACCCCCATTGAATGGTCAACGCTTCATAATCCCAATACTCTTTCGGTCTGACAACGTTAACATCAGTATAAACCCTAGCTTTGGAGGAGGCGCCAGGGCGGCGGATGGCTTTTTCGATCTTCTCAGCCAGGGTTTCTTGTAGGGATAAGGAGCGGATGTATGGTTAGTTGTGTGTGTTAAAATGAGTTAAACGGGTTATTTATATATTTGGGACAATTGATGCAATTTTTATAAATTTAAGGGTAAGATGGTCATCACAAATTTATTTTACTCAATTGAAGACAAAATTTTCAAGTTTAATGTCTAAAAGAGATATTTTATTTTGTTCGCTACGTTGAACTGACATTTGTGACAAGTATGATGCTTTAATAGGTTATTAGCCCTTCTTAAAAAGCATCAAATATCACTACCGAAATTTACCATGCTCTGATCATTTGTGATATATTGTATCTAACTGCTGCAAAAAGATATCACAGAACCCGTATGTTAAACAATTCAAGCTTTAATCCAACTTCTAAAAGAAACGAATTGTATGTTACTACCAATATTTTTTAGCCCCCGATAACTATGTCTATAACCTCAAAATTCAACAACTTTTACGCCAAAAACTAGCCACAAACGAAGTGAAGCGAGTCAAAACCCTTGCTACACATGGTTCAAAATCCTAAATCCACCAGTGGAAATAAACATCATATTGAAGTAAGTACAGTAGATCCTTTGAACTTTTCAAGCTCAAGCCCGAGCTCCAAAAGTTATCAATAAGTATTATGCAGTAACAAATCATCGGGCCTTGATTTTTCATATTTGTTTACCACATCCCCAAGGACACCAACACCGTATTTAACACACTGGGTTGTTTTCAAAAGGGTCCTTAAGATGACATTCATGATTTATTTCAAGAATTTGCATGTGTTGCATTTCTAGGTTGTGGTAAATCAATAGTGTGGGAGTTCTGGAAGGGGTAAGGAAAAGGAGGAACGGGATCGTTTTTATGTTCAACATTGAAATTCTTCATATACTTTATATTTTAGTGATTAGTCATTTATAGATTGCATAGATCCTAATGGACCGAAACCCATAAACATAATATATAATTTAGAACTCCTCTGTCGTCCGAGCTAGAAATATCACAAAAGTTCGAACTAGATATCTAAAACTAAATCATGAAAGTCATGACTAAAAACTAAAGCATGAAAGTCATGACTAGAGACATCACGAAATTCCGAGCAGAGAGATCAAGAAATAGCGAAAACTTGAACTTTGAAATATGAAGAAACGTGACAATTAGTGGAGACCGGTTATCTTCAACAAAAAAATCAACGTAAACTTGGTGGCTGATAGTAGCGGCATGTTTCACTGGAAATATCACCAATGTCGTCTTTTGTTGGCGCTGCAACACCCAACGGGCTACAATCCTCATTATTATATTTTTTTTAGTAAAGGGTTTTCCCGATAAATGTATTACTCTGAAAAAGCATATAAGTAGAAAGAATGCGAGTGAAGTCCCATATCTCAGCCCGTTACATAGTGTGTAAATCTAACATAACAAACACTTCTATCCTCACTGAAACAAAAAACAACTACCCACTAGAATAGAGATGACTCAACAACAAAATATAAACTAACGTCTAGATTTATGACGAATCTTTATATCAAACGCATCACAGAAAGCCAGTTGAGCTTCAAAAAGGTCCTCGTGTTCTTCATCATCATGAGGATCATCACCATAACTCTCCTTCCAACACTCATATATATAAGCTCTTTCCCCCTTCCGCTTCCACCTCATCCCTTCGAAGAACTATCAACTGTATGTTTTTTAGATGATAAAAAACTAGCCGTTTTATTAGAATCTTCAATCTCCTCACAATCACTTTCATCTCCAAGCCAATTTAGTTTCCTTATTATGTCCTATATTCAAATCAGCCCCATCATTATGCGAACTACCTATACTACTAGGATCATCATTATGCTACCTCACAATCACTTTCATCGTTATTTACATAAAGTGAAAGACAGGTTATAAGCATGTTTTTTGGGTTTTTAATTTTTATGGTCACCATCAATTACCCATAAAAGTCGGCATTTACTAAACCAAACGACATATATAGTCACCATTAACCTACTTAAATCAAGGAATTTCACGTTTTAAATGTGTTATGGCCAACATCAATTACCGATGATACTTAACTTAGTCAAATGTTCTCCACTGCAACTCCACATCAAGCTGACTCATTTCGTTTTGAAGGATATATGTATGGATGATCCGTTTATTGTTGATGACATCCGCAAGGCTTATATCAATTTTCTCTTTGAGTTCCTAATGAAACATAAATTGTAATTGCATTTCAAAAAATCAAAAGTCTATCTCATTAAAAAGTAAAGATTATACCTCACTATCAATGAATCTCATCGTAGGAGTGCTAATGACTTTCAGATGCAAAGTTTCATTTGTTGGTGTCTGCTTCAACATGAATGTAAGAACTTTTTCCCATATTGGATCTTTGTTATTCATCATAGTCTAAAAAAATAAAAAAATAAACCCAAAAATATCATAGAATATTAAGCTATCAAACTACGGGTATAATTCAAAAATAAACCTTGGTTTTCTTGACATGTCTCGGAAAAGTATCAAAACACGTGGATTCATGTGATTTTTTCCTTGAAGAGATCTGGCTTCATGGACAATGACGACAAGCAATCCTACATATATAGCCTTAAGAGTCCTTGCAAGAGCCACATGTACTGCACTTGTATATTCTGTTTCGGTATATGGGATTTAGCCATGTGCCAACGGTTCGAACACCACTTCAATAACTAGGTTGCCAATGATGGAACTACTATATGCTACATTGAAGATATAAAGATCAAGAAGCTCTTGGTATTCAGGAGTAAGATTTGCCAACAACAGAAAAGCCATCCCTACTATATTATGTCGTTTTCTCTACATAAATTAGAAAGGGGTAATCATGACGTTAACTTACCGAGGTACACAATTAAATAAATATATTGACATACGCAACAATTATATATCAATAATTAGAAAAGTAGTCGCGCATAGTGACAACGACAAATTAGTTTCCGTGGCTGTATGTGTGTTCTTTTTACCTAGCATGAGTAGTCGCGTATCGTGGTTATTATACATGATCAATGAAAAAATATTACTCATAATGGAGCTCTAACTAAAAGTAGACTATGAACACTATAAAAGTCATGTACTACTATTTGAGTTCTTAAAACATACCGAAGTTGCGTCCATAACCCATATGTTTAGATGTTGAAAATCAATATTATCAACATAGAAAGTGAATTCTTCATGCCACTCAGGATTCTCGATGTTGTGCTTCACTTTCTTTTTCTTCGCGCATGGAAGACTACTTTCAGTTAGTTTGAGTATCACGTAAGGATGAGAAAGGGGCGAAAAAACTTCTTCTTTTTAGATTCATTGTTCTTAGAACTTTCACATTCAAGATACCAGCTTTGTAATCCTCTGGGCACTAAACAATAAAACCAATAGTTATAGAAAGTGAATTCTCTATCTCATATCGTTTATTCAAGAAAATTATTTTACCCATAATTTAAGCAAACAAGCACTCCCAAACATCCCTCAGCTTTGGTTTTGCGAAATTAGGTTACATGGGTGTGTTAATTGCTGCAGGGCCGGTGTGGTGGTTTGTTGGTTTTGAAATTAAATATTTGAAGAATACTAAGAACATACTGTATTTCAGAATGTCAAAGGTAGGGATTTCTTAACTTATTGAATATGCTAGTTGCATAGCCTTAAATAACGATGTCAAGACCCATTAGTTTATGCAAAATACAATTAGATAAATAACTAGCACAAAAAAAATGCTCTTCCTATAAGAAATATAGCTATAAATTTAGGAAACTAAAACGTACTTGATGCTTAAGTGCAGTTTCCAGAGCTTCCACTACCTGTGTCATCAAAGGACGCTCTTTGCGTTTTCTATTCAAACATTGATAAGCTATTTCCGTAAACACCTTCAAAGAATTAGGATTTATATCATCCTTAATACTATCGAAAATACTTTCATCTATATTGTTTTTTTCGTAGGATTCTCGTGCCAATCTTACTAATGACCGATGCTTGTCTTTGTTGTCCATACACAACCTCCCACACAATATTTCAAATAGCACGACGCCGAAGGAGTAAACATCCGAATCCTTTGTTAAAAACCCTGTCTCTGCATATAGCGGATCACAATAACCAAGTGTGCCTACAGCATGGGAGACACTCCCTGTTTTCTTAAAGTTTTTTGAGTAAACTAGAAGTTGTGAGTAAATATATACAAAAACATTGTTTAAAAACATTGTACATTATTTATTAAATGATTGCAATTTTTTTTTTGGGTAGAAGGTCAAAGACCCGATAAATTATTGTTCCAAAAAACGTTTAGGTACAAAGGATATGGGTGAATCCCATATCTCAGCCCGTTACATAGGCGAAAAGCTTACATAACAAGATACTTCCTATTCTCTATATAAGAAAATAAACAACTACTCAAACTATAACATAAGACTCCTATGGAGCTAACATTACTTCCTACCAAGGCCTTGTAGCTTGATAACATACGTGTCATAATAGACATCCAAATTTCCTGGAAGATCGTAAACCTCATCCGCATAGTTATCATAATCATAGTCATCATAGTCATCTTCGCGGTCATGACCACCACCAAATAGGTTACTCAACTCATCAAAGGTGTTCACAACCTCCTCAGCATCACTATCAGAATCCACAATCTCTCCCACCTTAGTGAATGGGTTAACCCTCTTAGTAAAAGAAGTAGCCGGTAAATCCTTATTATCACCTTGATAATTAACCTTTTTAATAGGATTACCATTATCATCAACCAGAGTAGCTTTTCCATCGATAAGAAGCCTTTCAAACTCCCCAATTTTCTCAACAATAGGGGTAGGACCAACCGCGTTAGCTTCATTGAATCACTCACAAGCGGATCTTGTGATACATTACATGTCTCGAGAGATCCAACCTCCTTTGCATCCATTGTATTACCAGAAACCTCTACATCAGTAGGATTGCCACAATTATCAGAATCGATCGTGTTTAGTGCAGCAAAAGGATTAGATGTAGCAATCTTCGTCCCACTCGTACTAGCCACACTAGTGGCTTTCTTCTTCTCACTATCCACCTTCTTGGGTTCAGGAGGAGGCGCTTTAGGTTGATACCTAAATTTAAGACCCACTTTAGTAAAACATCCCTTACCTGGAACACTTGGACCACCATTCCTACCCTTATTCTTGTTAGTGGTAGTTTGATAACCATCATTAACAGTCTGTTTAGGCTGAGTAGGAAGTGAAACAGATTTAGGACAATCAATCTGCGTATGACCAAACAATTTACACGTATCACACAGAGGCGGTTTCCATTCGTATTCTACCCGAATCTTTTCAATAGTAGATCCTGTCCCATCAAGTAATGATATCTCAACAGTGATGCTCTCCCTAAGGACCTGATTTGCCTTAACTTCAATCAAGCACCTAGCAAAACTACTTCGACCCCATGATTCCAAGCACATTTGACTAGTATAAGAATCCACTACAACATTTACCAGTTTCCCCTGCAAAATTTTCCTCGACGACATTTATCACTGGGGAATCTGCACTAAACGACAAAAATAGATCCTACGTAGCACCAATTCTCGTAGAAAATTCAGCTAAATTGTTATGCACTTTTCCCCGGCGACATGTTGCCGGGGATAAAGTGGTTATATTTTGACCGAATATTTCTTCATAAAACGTATGGGAACTTTTCCTCGCATTTTCCTCAAATGACATGTCGCCGGGGATTCATTTGATTATTTAAAAATATGTAATCAGTGTTAATGACTCTTATGGTGACGTAGACAAGAGTTTCCCCAGCGACATGTCGCTGGGGATAACAGTTTGGGCTTTAAGTTATGCAATTGGGCTTATGTTTTGGGCTTTCTTATTAAGGAAACTCGGCTTATGTTTTTTATTGGACATTTTCCCCTGCGACATGTCGTCGGGGATTCACTTTGACTTCGTTGACTTTAACAAAAAATATATATACGTTATTGATGAGACTTGACGAAACAGAGTAGATATATAGCTATGGGAAAAACAAAAATATTAAATTTAAGATGAATTAATATGGTTCTTAATTCGTGTTTGTTAAATGTGATATTGTTTCTTCAGTTTCATTCTTTGAGCATATGTAATTTAGTATTGGAAAATAGGTGTTTGGACACCATAATCTGGTTAACTAAGAACATGGTCAAGTTTACAAATCCAGCATGTGCTTTGATTTATAAAAATACTTGACAGATACATACTACAAGAAGAACAACAACATCAACAACAACAACTATAAGAACAACTACTACTTTGATCAGCAACAACAAGAACAACAAGAACAACAACAACAACAACAACAACAACAACAACAACAACAACTACTACTACTACTACTACTACTACCACTACTACATACGTAGATTTTCCATGTCACCTAACAGCTCACGAAGTAATGCATCCGACTGACATGCGTGGTCGTCAGAAATCCTTGCCATTTGAAGTCTTGCCTCCAACAACCTTACTCTTGTCTCTAGCACATGTTTTTGTGATTCCAACAAGTTTATCCTAAGATCTTTTTCATGGCAACTCGAGCACTCTGTTGGTGCAGATCCAGAACCTTGAGAAGAGATTGTTCTTAAGTACTCGTCAAATGCATCCTTCCACATAAAATATCCGCACCCATTATCTTTTATGGGCTGTTACATAATAAGAAAATTATAAGAGATTACAACCCAATTATTTGTATATTTATATAAATAAGAAATGTATGATTGTTCACCTTTGATGAGGACATGAATAATATTGTCGCCCGAGATGAATGTTCTCTATGTGATGTTCTTAATTTTATATTTCTCGCTCCACAAGAACACATAAAGGATTAAATGACTCCATCTCTGGTTTTGGAATTTTGTGAAGATAAGAGGTTGTGAGGTTGAGTGGTTTTGAGGATAAGATTTGGTAGTTTTTGGTAGGATAAGATCTCAAGTTTTCTTTATGTGATATATAGAGCGGATCCGGTAGCTTTTGGTGGAAAGTTTTGGCGCCTTGTTTTTGGTGGGTATTCTTGCGCCATTTTTTTTGAGAAGTTGAGACCAATAATAATAATAATAATAATAATAATAATAATAATAATAATAATAATAATAATAATAATAATAATAATAATAATAATAATAATAATAATAATAATAATAATAATAATAATAATAATAATAATAATAATAATAATAATAATACGATACCATAGCACCTATACTCGCTCGTTTAACATGATACGTATACCATAGCACCTATACTCGCTCGTTTAACATGATACGTATACCATTGCACCTATACTTGCTCGTTTAACATGATACGTATACCAATGCACTTATACTTGGTTGTTTAATATGATACGTATACCAATGCACCTATACTTGGTCGTTTAATGTGTAACCATAACATATCGACTCATCTGTTGAACGTCTAATGTGTAACCATAACATATCGACTCATCCGTTGAACGTCTAATGTCTAACCCTAACATATCGACTCATCCGTTGAACGTCTAATGTGTAACCCTAACATATCGACTCATACGTTGAACGTCTAATGTCTAACCCTAACATATCGACTCATCCGTTGAACGTCTGATGTCTAACCCTAACATATCGACTCATCCATTGAACGTCTAATTTGTAACCATAACATATCGACTCATCCGTTGAATGTCTAATGTGTAACCATAACATATCAACTCATCCGTTGAACGTCTAATGTCTAACCCTAACATATCGACTCATCCGTTGAACGTCTAATGTCTAACCCTAACATATCGACTCATCCGTTGAACGTCTAATGTCTAAACCTAACATATCGACTCATCCGTTGAACGTCTAATGTGTAACCATAACATATCGACTCATCCGTTGAACGTCTAATGTGTAACCCTAACATATCGACTCATCCGTTGAACGTCTAATGTCTAACCCTAACATATCGACTCATCCGTTGAACGTCTAATGTGTAACCATAACATATCGACTCATCCGTTGAACGTCTAATGTGTAACCATAACATATCGACTCATCCGTTGAACATCTAATGTCTAACCCTAACATATCGACTCATCCGTTGAACGTCTAATGTCTAACCCTAACATATCGACTCATCCGTTGAACGTCTAATGTCTAACCCTAACATATCGACTCATCCGTTGAACATCTAATGTCTAACCCTAACATATCGACTCATCCGTTGAACGTCTAATGTCTAACCCTAACATATCGACTCATCCGTTGAACGCCTAATGTGTAACCATAACATATCGACTCATCCGTTGAACGTCTAATGTCCAACCCTAACATATCGACTCATCCTTTGAACGTCTAATGTGTAACCATAACATATCGGCTCATCCATTGAACGTCTAATGTCTAACCCTAACATATCGACTCATCCGTTGAACGTCTAATGTCTAACTCTAACATATCGACTCATCCGTTGAACGCCTAATGTGTAACCATAACATATCGACTCATCCGTTGAACGTCTAATGTCCAACCCTAACATATCGACTCATCCGTTGAACGTCTAATGTGTAACCATAACATATCGACTCATCCGTTGAACGTCTAATGTGTAACCCTAACATATCGACTCATCCGTTGAACGTCTAATGTCTAACCCTAACATATCGACTCATCCGTTGAACGTCTAATGTGTAACCATAACATATCGACTCATCCGTTGAACGTCTAATGTCTAACCCTAACATATCGACTCATCCGTTGAACATCTAATGTCTAACCCTAACATATCGACTCATCCTTTGAACGTCTAATGTGTAACCATAACATATCGGCTCATCCATTGAACGTCTAATGTCTAACCCTACCATATCGACTCATCCGTTAAACGTCTAATGTCTAACTCTAACATATCGACTCATCCGTTGAACGCCTAATGTGTAACCATAACATATCGACTCATCCGTTGAACGTCTAATGTCCAACCCTAACATATCGACTCATCCGTTGAACATCTAATGGGAATAATTTTTATGATAAATTAATACTACTCCCTCCGTCCCGTATTAAATGTCCACATTTGACTTTTAGTGGGAAGAGATTATATTTGATTGGTTGAGAGTGTAGTTAGTGGGATTTTTTAAAACTTTGTGCATAATAGAAGTGGACATTTTAAGTCTTTCTTTGACAACTTTTACCTTAAATATTTTTGATTGTGTTATAGTTTTAGATAAAATAATATGTGAACTTTTACCTTAAATATTCGAAGGAGTAACAACTTTTTTTTCAAATTTTCATCTTGGCACGTGAACTATATGTAAAAAGTATCATTAAATGAAACAAATTTTCATAAAGTGTTCAAGTTTAGACATTTTGATATGCTGTCATATCAAAAAACTGACACATGTCATTATTTTTAATGTAACAACACATCAAAATATGCATATTTAATCACTTTACTAAAGTTTGTTGCATTTAATGATATTTTTTTATAGTATACGTACAAAAACGAAGCTTTGAAAAAAGTTCGTTGCTATTTTGTGAACTAAATCCTTTTTAATTTTATTGCTAAACATTAAGTTTACGTATAAAATAAAATTAAGTTAATTTTAAAAAATAGAATTTGATTTTTTTTATCGCTAAACATTAAGTTTCGTTGACTTTAACAAAAAATATATATACGTTTCCCCAGCGACATGTCGCCGGGGATTCAGTTTGACTTCGTTGACTTTAACGTAACAACACATGTCATTATTTTTAACGATAAAATAAAATTAAGTTAATTTTCTCCGGCGACATGTCGCTGGAGATACCCACCCACCAAATATTTCGTTATCGCGCCAATTACGCTAAAAGACAAAAAAGTAACTTTCCCCGGCGACAAGTCACCAGGGATTGTCGCCGGGGAAAAAGTTTTATGATAAAGTAGATCTGGTTCATCTTTCACTGCAAAAAACGAAATAAAAATTATCCATTCCTCCATTGGCGATTTTTGCAGCAATTCGAGCACATCCATAAAATCAACCATCACCAACAATTCGAGCACCTCCATCACCACCACCGCATCCACCACTTCAACGTTACCCACTACAACCAGCGTTACACGAGCACACAAGCACATCCTTCTCCTATAAACCATAATTCTTTTCTTTACCCTCTAAATGATAATTCTATATCTTCTTTTTCTAACCCTCTAATTATTGGTGGTGCGTGATAAGTTTTGTTTTTGGTTCGACGTACACGACACAGGTGGTTTGGTTGTATATATATATATATATTTTTAATTTTGTTAATTATAATATGATTTGGTTAAACAAGATTATTATTGTTGTAAGAAGTTGTTAATTAGAAAATTTTGTTAAGTAATTTTTTGATTTTGGCGATGCTGTGACAACAAGAAGGAGAACGAGCCGAGTCCACAGGTGAGCCGACAACGAGCCGAATCCACAGTCAAGGTAGTTATAATTTTTTTCTCCTTTTGGTATCCCGGGTGACATGTCACTGGGGAATGTTTATTGTTTAAATTTTGTTAGTTTATAGTTATTATTAGTTGAATTGCCTTGAAATGTGCTCATTTATAATTATAATAAGTTGTCAATGATAAAACTTTGTTGATATAAGCCGTTTGTTTTCTTTGTGTTATTACCTTAAAACTTTGTTGATATGAGCCGTTTGAACCCTTTAGGAATATTTTAGGATTTTAGTGATTAATTTTGGAAAATCCCCGTCTAAAATTAATCATCCTATTGAAAACCCGTCTGAAATTAATTTATTAGAAATCAATTTCGGAAAGTCTTCCGTTTGGGACTGCATTTTGAATGTTTTGTCTCATTTAGGATATGAATGCGTATAATTTGTTTACTATTTGAGATGATTGACGGTATTTCTCCTTTACTCCTATGAATATGTCTTTAAACACATATTTGGGGAGTTGAGGGAAATGTCAGCCAAATTTTCTCAAATAGTAAATCGATTATCTGCATTCATATGAGACTAATCATTCAAAGAGTGGGTTAGATTGCCTTCCATAGTTCCACTCGGTGAACAAAATATCTGGTATTCCTCGTTTGAATGTGTTTAATTAAGTTGCATATAATAACTAAATGTATCGTTAAAACGCATTTATGGTAATCGATGATAAGACTTGGACAGTTTTACAGCGTCATGAACCATTATTTTTTATCGGTCTTCAAAAATTCGTCGATCATTGCAAGCCGTTAGTGAATAGTGCCTGGAAAATAAGATGTCCATGCAAGTCTTGTCGAAATATATTATGGGTACACATCAAACACCTTTCAGACCACATTATGAGACAAGGGTGGGACCCACGTTATAAAATATGGGTGGAACATGGTGAACCGGCTCCACCTATGCCACCGCCAGTAATAGATAACAAAAGACAACCTTTGATGAGTGACATGACAGCGTTAATTAATGATCTTAGCTATATTGCTCCGAATAATGAACACAATGAACCAACTCAAGGAGATATTGGTGAGACAAGTAACGAACCGAATCAAGCTACACGTAACGAGTTTGAAGAGTTATATGCCAGTGCCAACGAGGAGCTGTACCCCGGTTGTGACTATGCGACTCGATTAGACTTTATGGCAAAGTTTACCTATTTTAAGGCTAAAGGTAGATTGACTGATTCTATATTTATTGAAATGTTAGAGTTTTTCCAAAATGTATTTCCCATCAGTAAAGGATTTAAGCTCCCACCATCATACTATGCAATAAAGAAGACATTTAAAATTATTGGGTTAAGGTACGAGTCGATACGTGCTTGTGAACATGATTGCTGCTTATTTCGAGGAGACAAGAACAAAGATTTGGATTTTTGTCCGGTGTGTAATACGAGTAGATGGAAAGACAGTAACACGCGGGAAGAAAGTTCCTAAGAAGGTGTTGCGTTACTTTCCGATCATTCCTAGACTACAACGTTTTACAAGTCTAGTCACATCGAAAAGGATATGATTTGGCATGCTCTTTGGAAAGTGTACGGAGTCCCAGAAGATGCAACACCGGTTGATGGTGGAGCATGGAAGAAATTTGACACCAAGTATCAAGATTTTGCAAAGAACCAAGAAATGTTCGACTAGGGTTGGTCACGATGGTTTCAATCCGTTTGGCAACCTTAGTCAGGCCTATAGCATGTGGCCGGTGATATTGACAACATGCAATCTGCCTCTGTGGTTATGTATGAAAGAGAGTTCTTTTATGCTGACGTTGTTAATTCCTGGCCCTAAATCCCTGGGCAAGGACATTGATGTTTACTTGAGGCCTTTGATTGAGGACCTGAAGGTTTTATGGGACCGGAAAGGTGTTGAGACTATAGACGTTGCTTCAGGCCAGAAGTTCAATATGAGAGCGATGGTTTTATGGACCATCAATGATTTTCCTGCTCGAAGTAGTTTGTATGGGTGGAGTAGGCAAGGTTACAAGGCATGCCCTACATGTAATAAAGACACTCCATCTGTTCGTGTGTTAAGCAAAACAGCTTATGTTGGCCACAGAAGATTCTTAACGAAGCCCTATAAATGGAGGTGTTCACTTGAATTCAATGGCCAAACCGATAACACAGATCCTCCTAAAGAATTTGGCCGGGATGTAATCCTGGCTCAACTTGATAGATTGCCAATGCGTGTGAAGGGTAAACATCCGAGTTATGGAGGTGTGAAGATAAAACGCAATGTTCATTTCGAGCTTAACTGGACTAAACGGTCAATTTTTTACGAGCTTGAGTATTGGTCTTTTCTTTCACTAAGACACAATTTTGACATCATGCATATCGAAAAAAATGTGTTGGAGGCCATCTTGAACACTTTGTTAATGAATGATAAATCTAAAGACACTGCCAAGGCAAGACAAGACTTGCAAATGTTGGGCATTCGAAGTGGCTTGTGGCTCGGCCAAACCAAAAACCGGAAGTGCTTGAAGCCTCGGTGCGATTCTTTCACACCGAGAACCGAAAAAGTTTTGTCAAGACATCAAAGGAGTTAAACTACGGATGGGTTCGGATCATGCTTCAAGCACAAAGTGACCGATAATGATACCAATATAACGGGCTCAAGTCTCATGACCGTCATATAATGATGCAATGTTTACTTCCTTATGGACTTCAAAATTACTTGCCGATAAGATTGCAAAACCAATAATCGAGCTATGTTCCTTGTTTAAGCAAATGCGCTGCAACTTTGATGGAGGATGACATGTTGAAAGCTCGGATCAAGGTGGTCGATATTTCATGCGAGCTTGAGCTCATATATCCTCCTACTTTCTTTGACATTATGGTTCACTTGGTTATCCATTTACCTATAGAGGCTCTTGAAGGCGGGCCTATTCGCCCCCCGGTGGATGTATCCATTTGAAAGATACATGAAGAAGCTAAAAGGTTATGTTCAAAATAAAGCTAAGCTGGAAGGTTCAATTGTGGAGGGTTATGTTGCTGAAGAAGCATTGACTTTCAGTTCTTATTATTTTCAGGATGTTACCACGAAATTTAATCGTCCCGACCATAATGTGGACCCCCTCCCCCAACGTGTCAGTTTCAGGTGTTTCGATTGGTATGTAAACCGATTGGTTTACGGTCATTTATTAGGTTTGATGCCTAAGAGTTGAAAAAAGTGAAATGGTATGTACTTCACAACAGTCCTGAGATCGACACGTACCGGTCCAGTTCAAGAGGTACGCGTTTTTTAATTTTGAAACTTCTTTTTCTTAACTTATCATTTCGAAGACTTATTCTAATACCATGAACGTTTTTCAGTTTATTTCCTAACAAAGACATGCAAGAAGAATTCCCCGACTGGTTTGGGTCGCAGGTAAACTTAAGACTTATTTTGTGTACTTAACTGTAAAAATAACAATATCATATTTTGTGTTCTTTATCTAATCCTATCTTCTTCATAGATCCGTCACGTCACGTAGACAATGACCAAGACCCAGAGGTTAGCAGAACCAGCGAGTTATTCGCTTTGGCTAATGGACCATCATGGACTCCAATCTCAGTAAACTCTTGCGTAGTCAACGGTGTGAGGTATGTCGTGCACAACCGCGATGAACGTCGCACAACACAAAACAACGGCATTATGGTCAGCTTCAAGAAATCCTCGAGTTTAAGTATTTGTTGTTCAAATTTGCGTTGTTCCGAGTTAAGTGGTTCGACACTAGCAACAAAGGACGTAAAGTCAAAAAACTTGTCTTTAGAAACAACATGACACAAATCGTCGACTGCAGGCGTGAGGCATTTAAAGATGACCTTGAAGAAAAGACCAAACCCCACCGGAAGTTCGTCGAACATGTTAATCATAAAAATTTTTCCGACGGGGGTGTCATCGTGGTAGAGGACGATCCTGACATTATACATTTCGAGAACTCATCTGATCTCCCACTTTCTACTAGTTTGAATGACTTGGATAATGCGACCTTGCATATAGATGGTCAATCAACGGTGGTTGATGCACCGCCAGATATCATTGATGTTCCTGACGAAGACGATGATATTATTGATGATGAAGACGCCCTTCCTCATGATTTAGCAGATTCTAATGTTGAAGACCTCATCAATGTTGATGATGATGGTGTTAAGAAAGTTTATTCTAGTGAAGAAGAAGATTGATCTTGAGTTGTAACTTGCAAAATACACTTATATATTTGAATGAATGAATGAAATTGTTGTGGATTGTTTAAATGTGTATATTTATTTGGATGTGTGTGTATTTGGATGTGTGCATTCTTATATTATTTTGTTCATGAATTTCTATATGTATGATAATTGTACTTGTACATATGTTATCAGCAGATGTTGCACGGTCCCACGGCGATGACGGTGGTGGTGAGGATAGTCCCCCTCCAGATCGCGTACCCATCGGTTGCGGAGGTTGCTTGCCTTGAATTTTTATAACTTTATCACTAACTTGATTTTGCAGGCAAAGGTAAACGAAAGCCCAATTTGGGCGGGGAGGGAGCAAGGCGGTGAATACCGCGACAAGACCAGGAACCTTTGCTAAAAGCAATCGCAGAAGATAAAGGGCCCGTCTCGATCAATTTTGATGTGGATGACAAACAAACCCTAAACCCTCTCAGTCCCCATGCGGCTCACTGGTCTAACTACATCGGGGAGGTCGTTAGGAGTGTGCCGTTTTACTACCCTTCTTAGGAGAAGGTCCCGAAGGAGCGGAAGGCGGCGATCATTTCAAATATTGGGGTCAGTTATCCTTTTATGTTTATTTCATTATCGTGTTCATTTATTTAATTGTGTATATTTAACTAAATTCGCTTATTTATATATATCATATAAATAAATAAACAAATTTAAATAAATATATAAGCTATATCTCTAACTCTGATTTCGTTTTGTTGTATATGATTGCAGACCTTGTTTGACCCCAGACCGCACATGAAATCCTCCCGCTGGACAGAGATCTACGAAAGCATCAACATGCACTTGCAAAAAGCCTACAATACCAACAAGGCTTCTTTCAAGGCCAAGCATCGGAAGGCAGACCCCACCACCATGACTTACGATGTAGAGGCGATCAGGCGGGTACGTCCCGAGGAGATTACAGCGGCTGAATGGGATAAGTACATTCAGTTTTGGAATGATCCCAAGAACCTTGCTCGAGCCGCTCAAAATCGGCTAAACCGGCAAAAGAGCCTGGTCATATCTCGACAGGATCCCGGTCACTGGTTCGCCTTCAAGATGAGATGGTAATAAACATTATAATTAGTTTACATGCATATATACATATATATCTGATTATACGCTTTGGTGTGTTGTGATTTATCGTTTTTAATTAGTTTCATCTTATATGCGTGTGTATGTACAGAGGCAGGCCTTAGACACTCAGGAGTACCCTTCACTCATTGACACCTTCTGGCGAACACATACTGTTGACGGGGTATTCCCTAAGGATGAGGACCGCCGCATATATGTAAGTTTTGTTTCAAAACACACTTTAATGAATTATCGGGAAATAATGTAGCAACCCGACTAATATATTTACTATCTTGTGTTTTTGTCACTACATAGGAGGAGATGAAAAGGCTTGAGGATATAGGTGAGTACATGGAGGATGAGATCAATGCGTTGGCAAGAGGGGGTAAGCTTCGTGGGCATATTCCCGGTGTGGGTCGGGTATTGCCATCACGGGCCACATCCAGGCCAAGTATGCCTGCCCCCGACAAGTCGCTCAAGAGCATGCATAGAAAGGTAGACTTTATGATGAGTCTTTTCAGAAGCAACGCCAAATACTCGGATATGTTTAAGGATTTTGAGTCGGGTGGTGCTAGCGGGAGTGGCGGTTGTGGTGATGACGAGGAGAGTGGCGATGATGAGGATAACGACGACGAGAGGTAGTTGTTTTATATATTATTAGTATGCTACATTGGTACTTTAGGTAGTTGTGTTATATATTATTATGTTCATCTTGGCGACATTTAAACACTTTTTTCCCTATCTATCATGTTGAATATTGACTTTTAAGCCCTGTTTATGACAAGGAAGCAACGTTTTGTAGACTTATTCGGATTTTGGACGATTTAGCTTTATTATCTTCGGTTTTGGTAAAAGTTGTGATGTATTTGTATTGCGTTGATCCGTTATATTGTATTTGTGTTTTGGTACAAGTTGTGGTGAGTCTATCTGAGGTTTTGGTACAGGTTTATTTGGTAGATTTTTAGGAAAAATTCCGAAAAAATTGAAATCGCTTTCTTGTCAGTTGTATTAAAAAAAACAAGAACTTTTCCCCGCAACATGTCGCCGGGATAATACCCACTAAGCGTTAACAAGTCAACGAAAAACATAATTTCCCCACCGACATGTCGCCGGGATACTATGCTTATTCATTGACTTGTCAACATATAAACATATTTTCCAATGATGTGTCGTTGGGATAATTGAAATTAACGTTAGCTTTAATTAGGCGTGCTAATCACTTTAGCTTAACCCGAGGATTCCCCAGCGACATGTCGCTGGGGATAATATGCCACCGTGGCACTATTTCTTTGACTGAAAAATGAGTGGGACCCACGTCGTCGCCGGGGATTATCGCTGGGGATACAATCCCTGACGAGTTTTCCCCAGCGACGATTCCCTAGCGACATGTCACTGGGGAAACGAATCCCCAGCGACATGTCACTGGGGAAACGAATCCCCAGCGACGGTCGCTTGGGAAAGACCCCAAGTGTCGCTGGGGAAACTGGTCGATGTTGTAGTGATCTAACATTTTTGGCGTACCAATCAATGTTGCTAGGAGGCTGAGACCATCATCAGAAAATATAGCAAGGGGCACGTCATGGAATTTAACCCATATCGGAATATTAGTCAAATCCTGTTTAAGCAGATTAGTATTCAAAGTCTACGTTTTAAGAATAATTGGCACATTCCTAATCATCCACGGTCTGTTTTCAAGCACATCATCAACACCTTTACGAGTGCAAAACTTAAAGAAAAAGAACCCCTTTGCATTCATCATAACCTTTTGAATTTCGTACTTGGCCCATGTATTACGAACGTAATAATCAACAACCGGAAAAGGAATACATTTAGCAAAGAAATAACCATAAAGGGTATTCTCAAATTTCGAGTTTACCTCCTCAACGACTTTCATAGGAATGGAGAGATCCACCCCATTAGACTTTTTACTACACTCCAACCTACGAAAATTATATTTGCGCTTCGTCGAATCAATTGACGCAGCACCATTAACATTAACAGAATTCGTACCACTTGTAGCACCAACATACGGCATAGGTAATGTATTAACTTCAACAGATGGAATAGTTGGCATAGCACGGGTTAATTTGTCCTTAGGCGAAGAATGCAAATGATTGCATTTTGAGAATATATGAAAGGGTTTGTCTAACATGTGCCCTAAGGCACAAGTTAAGCACACTAAAAGGAAATCGGGTCCCACAAAAAAAGACATAGGGCTCCACAAAAAATGTATTTTTCTGTAGATCCCTGTGTCCTTTTTTGTGGGACCTGATGTCCTTTTAGTGCGCTTAACTTGTGCCCTTAGGGCACAAATTAGATATTCCATCTTGTAAAATGTCTAATATAAATATCGAAAGTAGAAATGATGATTGGGAGTTTTAAATAGAGTTAACAGGATTTTATTTTCGATTTAGAATTATAAGTAGTTTACTGACACGAAAATGATTAATTAGAACATCGATGAAGACAAATTGAGGAAGACAACGTGGAAGAACTACATAATCTAGATCGTTCTGAGAAGGATGTCTTTGTTGACTTTCTGCATCAAATTGGTCTAGGGGAACTTAATTCACATGTTAAATAAACGGGATAATGACAAAATACCCTATTTTTCAAGCCTACTTCACAAAATACCCCATTTTATACTCAAAACCCAAAATACCCAAAAAATCCGAACTTTTTGAGAAAAATCGCAAATTTGCGAGTTTTTATGAATTGGAAAAATATCGAAAATTTTCGATATTTTTAAGAAAAATCGCAAGACTTGCGAAATTTCTTAAAAATATCGAAAATTTTTGATATTTTTAAGAAATATCGCAAATTTGCGATATTTGAAAGAAATATCAAAAATTTGCGATATTTCTTAAAAATTTCGCAAATTTGCGATATTTCTTAAAAATATCGCAAACTTATGGATAAAACTTAAGAGATTTTGTCGGGTTTATAGATTTTCAAGATAAAACGTGTTTTATTATTATTTTAGCTCCCTTCACTAAAAAAACTCAAATTCTCACTAAAAAACTCAAATTCTCAAGTTTTCCATGAATTCCGTCAAAGAAACCGTCAAAATACGTGTTTGTAAAGGAGGTACATGGGAAAGAGTGGATGGTGTGTTGGAGTATATGCTGTTAAATTGTGTAAAACATACACTAATTTTACCATTGTTGTCATCATATTCATGTTTACTAGAAGCGGTATCCGAGAGGCTAGAAATGGATGCTAATAGTGGTTTTATGGTAACTTACAATTAGGATAATGATATTGTAGAGGTATGTGATGATTTGGAAGTCAATGAATTTATGAAATTTGTTGTTAAAAGTAGTAGAATTGTTACGTTGTGTATTGTTGAGTCTAGTGTAAATGGTAGGCAATTATCAACTACGGGAAGCAATCAACAAAGCAATTTTATTCATGCTAACGCGTCAGTAAATGTATATCAAACCGACTATCATGCACACAAATTCACCAAACACAAAGGCACTCGTAGTAGTTTTATCAAAATTTTCATAGTTTTCAACATATGCATGGATTTCCGGGAATCCTATGTATGTGCCTGGAATTCCTGTGTATCATACGCAGGTTCCTCAAAGTGATTCAGCTAATCGTAAAAGGAAACAAGTTGTTGGTTCACCAAAAAACAAAAAGACTAACGAAAGGGATTTGCTAGATGATGATAAATTACGGCCTTTCAGAGAAAAGGTAATGGGTTGTGTTTTTGGGAAAGTGAAAAGATTGTCTGGTGAGGATGAGAGTAGTGAATCTGATGACGAGAGTAGAAAATCTGATGAGGAGGTTAGTGAATCCAATGAGGAGAGTAAAAACTTTGATGATGAGAACAAGAAATGTAAGAAGGATAAATTTTGGAATATGCCTCCCCTACTCAAAACACTAGTCCCAGATATCAACTCGAAAAAAGGTATGTGTTCTGGAACATCTAGTCTTGTTCGTCTGCATGATACTTTTGATAATAAAGAACATATAAAAGTTGTTTTGGGTAGAAAAGCTCTTGAAGAAGGATTTCAAATTAGATACCCAAGATCAGACCCCCAAAGGGTATATGAAAAATGTATTGATGACACATGTGAATGGGTTTTTCGAGCCTATATACCCAAAGACTATAAATTGTTTTATGTAACAACATTTCACGACCATCATACATGCACTAGAACTCAAATTCACCCACATCATCGTAATGCTTCCCCAAAAGTCCTTGGTCATATATTGAAGGAGGTAATGTCTGAGAATAGTAGGATTTATATGGGGAAAGAGATTATGAAAGATATGAATGCTAGGTTCAAAATTGATATATCATATTCTCAAGCTTGGCGAGCTAAATGTTATGCATTGCAATTGTTGAGAGGGACTCTAGGGAGTCGTTTTCCGAACTCCTTTGTATTGCCACAATTTGAAACTAAAAACCCGAGGACTATTACACATATTGAAACCGACGATGAAGAGCAGATTTGAGATTTTTTTCTTTCCATGGGTCTTTGCGGTAAGTATTGTTTATTACAAACAAATAAATATATTATTCATGCTATCTATTTATTATTCTAATTATCGAAAGATTTTTATGTAGATTAGTACATTTGTGTCACACATGCGACCATTGATTATAATAGCGGTGCACATCTTAAAGGGAATTTTGGGTACAATGTATCTAGCAGTTGCAATGGATGGTAATAATCGATTACGCCGCTTGCATACGGAGTGGGTAAGTCGAGACATTTAGATCTTGGGATTGGTTTTGACGAAACTCAAGGAATGTATAATTGGTAAGCAAGATAACTTAACGATCATATCTGATGGAGCTGGATCCATTGCTTTGGCCATTCAGAATGTATTTCCCAATGCATTTCATGGTCGTTGTTGTCGCCACTTATTGATGAACTTACGTGCAAAGTGTCCTCGATTTATAAGTAAGGAAACGCTATTTTGGAGAGCATGTAAAGCATATCGGATTTCAGACTTTGAAGAACGTTTTAGCACTTTACGTGATGTATTGCCTAGAGCCGCTAATAAACTTGATAGGATTGGTCATGAAAAGTGGGCAAGGGTTCACTTCCGGTATGCGTTATAATTACATGACCTCCAATAGTGCGGAATTAGTGAACGATTGTCTCGACATTCTCGAAAACTCCGATTTGTATGATGATTGATTGGTTCATAAAATCTTTGCAACAATGGTACTTTGAACATCGACAAACGGCGGTAAACACATTACCAAACCATGCCTATTTATGTTTCTTTTTAAATATTTTACTCACATATATTATACCATGTGTAGATGAACATAAACATGAATTAACACCCTGGGCGGAGGCCAAGATAGCTAAAAGAATTGCAAAATCCACCACATGGACTGTAAGACCCGCTGCAAACTACCTTTACAATGTTGTTGATTATAACAAAAATGGGACAGTTGATCTTAATACTAGGACATGTAGCTGTGGACAATGGCAATTATCGGGTTTACCTTGTGGGCATCTTATTGCTGTTATGCGATATTTGCGCCAATCAAGTGCCGTCGGTTTGCATTTCCGTGTTTCAAGACTAGTGTTTGGAGGGCTTCATACAACGAGGTTATATACGATGTTGGGCATCCTTCGAATGGGAGAAACCAGATGGTCTTATAACTGTCCTTCCACCTGTAATGGACAAACGTCAGCCATGAAGGCCGCGTAATCGTGATCGATTTAAATCTAAGGGTGAAGAAACTACACAAAAATCATGTACACGATGCCGTAAAGATGGACATAACCGTCGTGATTGCCCATCAGATATACCATCCCGTATTTTATTGCGACAACATCAAGTGTAAAGTCAGGTTCTAGCACATCAAGGAAAGGTTCAAAAAGATCTAAAGAATCTAGTGTGTATGAAGAAATATGATAACGTATTGTATTATTGAACTATGTTATTTCTTTTAGTGTTATTGAACTATGTTATTTCTTATTAAGTATTTTTTGCCAATATGAAAAGTAGACATTACATTACATCACAATGATAATTAGACATTACATTGCATGAAAAAATTTGACATTACATTGCATGACAATGATAATAGTTATTAAATTATTATAAAGCCTTTTGATTTGGCACTTGAACTAGCTCTACAAGCCTCACAGTCTTCGTTTACCTCCTCGCTTACAATGTAGATATGAAGGAATTGCGTCTTTCCGTGTCCAATATACATGTATAGATCCATGTAATCTTCTTCAGTCCATAGTTGTTGTAGTCCAGTATCTAAGTCACAATTAGGTTTTTGAAAATAGCAGAAATAATCGTTTGAGTCGATATTCTCAACAACGCCAGTAGCATCACTTATTTTCTTCATAATATTATACATGTCTTCCCTACTAAAATCATCAATGTTTAAAAAGTCTACTTCATGTATCTTTCCATGCAAGTATTTTCTTTTTGGAAAACGAGAAACGTCCTTCATGGTGTATTAACAATGAAAACAGGTAAGGAAATTCATCTGTGCATTATAAAAACAAAATTTATTGGTTAACTACCTTTAAAATATAAAGCATTAAGGTAATGTAGCAAACATACCGTAAGTATTTCCAATGTATGATGGTGTACCAGACTCTCAAATACAGTAAAACTTGGGTAAATCCATGATGAATGTTTATAAAATATGTGGCATACTCTTATATATATATATATATATATATATATCCCTATATTTGCGATATTGCATTTTTTTGCGAGATAAGATTTTTGCGAGATTACAACTGAAAAAAAGAAAAACTTTATTCAGGGATAAGATATACGCGATATTGCATTTTTAAGAAAATTTGCGATATTTCTTTAAAATATCAAAAATTTGCTATATTTTTTAAAAATATCAAAAATTTGCGATATTTTTAAGAAAATTCGCAAACTTAAGAAAAAAATTCGCATTTTTTGGGAGATAAGATTTTTGTGAGATTACAACTGACAAAAAGGACAACTTTATTCAGGGATAAAGTATTTGCGATATTGCATTTTTTGCGAGATAAGATTTTTGCGAGATTACAACTGACAAAAAGGACAACTTTATTCAGGGATAAGATATTTGCGATATTTCATTTTTTGCGAGATAAGATTTTTGCGAATACAACTGACAAAAAGGACAACTTTATTCAAGGATAAGATAAGTATTTAATTAACTTATAAATACCCCTTAACTTCAACATTTTTAAGCACAACAAAATGTCTCATCGAAACACAAGACATTCCCAACCATACCATAACAAACCATTCACAAGTCCTCAACATAACGTTGGCAGTTCTTCATCACAACCAAATATGAACCATCATTCGCTCTGCTCATCCATTTAGTGGTGAAAATGTGGTTAGGATAATACCGGTCCCACCGGTATTCTACAAGTCATGAGCTCGTAAAATAGCGAGATTGGGAAGGTGGTCATGACCGTGAAATACCGACACGAGAATACGTTAGGAAAATAATTGAGGATGCGAGTGAGGATGATCATTTTACGTGGCCCATGGCTTAGCACGGTTCAATATCTAGCTGTTGAAGGGAGTATCGCAATTGGTTGTTTTGGCGATATGAAAACCTTTTTGAAGAATGGGAACCTAACAGTAACACTCAAAGATCCTTCGGGTATAATTTATGGTACAATTCATTACAAAGTCCTTAAAGAGGAGGGTTATCAAAAGGCTATTACCGTAGGAGCTGTTTTGATACTTCGTAATGTTTCAGTGTTTTCCCCTAAATTTGGTGGCCATTATCTTAACATTACATTGAAAACATTGTTAAGATTTTCCACAAGGATACGATCTTTAATTTATGAATGTTTACGTTTTATTTAAATGCGTATGCTTTTAATTATCTATGTAACGTTTTTAATTTATGAATAAAAGTTTAGGTTTTTAATTGTCCATTTAGTCTGATTCAGTTCATAGTTGTTGTTGTCCAATATCATTTGACTCGATATAGTCATAAGTTCATCACAAAATAGACGAAATTTCATTTCTAGTAAAATACTTCTACCAAATAACTTCCACTAAAGTATTTCTAGTAAAATATTTCTAGTAAAACATCAAAAAAAAAACTAAAACAGCCAAAATGATCTAAACATCAAGAAATGGGTCTACACAGGTCTTTCAAACCTAGTTTCATAAAACATTAATGCCATATCAGCTCTAAATTCGTGACATTGCAATCCCACATCATCACCAAATTGTTCAATATCGATACTTTTCCCTTCTGTAAGCATCTTAATAAACATACATGTCATGACACCACAATATTGTGTACCATACTCAAACGTCTGCTGAGGTGCGTTCTTCACATAGTTTAGCAAGATCTGAAAGCACATCAGATCATGTTTTGTTTTTTCAAATCAACCCCACATTTTTCAAGTCTTCTATTATGAATGGTTTCCATTTCTTCAATAAGGTTGAAATCTTTTTGCGATTCGCATCACCCTGAAGACTGTCATAAACGGTCATAGTATAGTCATCCAGATTCCATGAAGCAGCAACCAAATGTTCGTTGTCGATATTTATCGGAAAAAAACCTACAATTGAAAAAAAACAAACAAAAATAAGCTTAAATCAACAAAAATCCGCTAAAAATAGCTCTGTTGTAAAAATCGGTCCAGGCGGTCGATTAATCCCCGCATAATCGCTGATCGCTCACTAAACGCCTTGATTTATCATAATCGGCCTATTAATCGGTTTGGTCAAAGATCACTTAAAAATCGGTCAACAAACCGATTAATCGTAGAAAATCGGTCTAATCGGACAAAATCGCTTAAAATTAGTCAACAAAATTGCTTAAAAATCAGACAAAATCGCTTAAAAATGGGTCAACAAACTGGTTAATCAGTCAAAGATCACTTAAAAATGGTCTACAAACCAAATAATATCTATGTTTAACTTTAAACTTTGAAGAATTATGTATTATTTTTATATTTGAACACTTGAAATATTTGAACTTTGACGTCCCATGCTTATCTCATACATATAATATAATATAATATCTAATATTACAATTTTGTGTATAAAAATTCCAATTTGATTAATCCCGGATTAATCCCCGCCTAACCGATTAATCGCTAGGCCCTACCCAACCGCCTCACTAGCGCCTAGCGATTTTTACAACCTTGAAAAATAGTAAAAATCACCTAAAATCAGCAAAAATCAGCTAAAAATAGTAACAATCAAGAAAAACAAAGAAAATCTTTAAAACCAAAGAAACCAAAGAATATCATTAAAAACAAGAAAATCAAGAAACCGCAAGAAACTACCTAAAAACAGCAAAAAACAGCTCAAATATGCTAAAATCAGCAAAAACAGAAAAAACAGCAACAACCCACCTAAAACAAAGAAAACCTTCAAAAATCAAAAAAACAATTAAAAAAAAAAAAAACAACTAAAACAAAGAAAATTCAAAGAAAATCAACAAAAAGCAGTAAAACAACAAAACCATTAAAACAAAGAAAATTCAAAGAAAACCGCAAAAATCAAGAAAACAAAGAAAACCTTCAAAATCAACTAAAACAACAAAAACAAAGAAAATCAAAAAAAAATCAAAAATCAGCAAAACCATCAAAATCATTAAAAAGAACTTAAAAATAGGAATAAACAACAACAATAGCAATAACTAAACACCCTACATGCTACAACAAACACTCATAATGATGGATACATCATAACTTACTTGTGATTTTGTCCCATGATGGATACAACGGATTTGTTCCATCTATCGTTGCTCGAATGCATCCACATTGCTACCATGCCCATCGCCACCGCTATCCATATGGAATGCAACTAAATCACTAAACCCAATAGTCCAATTTGCAGCGGAATTCCTCCTCCTCATCGTAAGCTCTATAAAGGCATTGATGTGCTGTTCAAATAATACAATAATGAACACTTGTAGATACTTTTATGAAATATTTTTTAAGAATCTAAAACTATACTTACTAATCCTTCAAGCTTCCTGCCTTCTACGATGCCCGGGGTAAAGAACATCCCAAAATGAAGGTTCACATCTAATTCCTTTGCGTAAACAATCAAGGTAACAATCTATCTTATTCTTCGCAAAATGACAATATAGGGATATTTATTCCTTTGAATCTTGCTCAAATCCGCAAATCAAGGTTGGCTTGCTACTTTTCTCGATTCTTATGAATTCCAACTCCTCTTCCGTAAATCCAAAGATCTTGGGCGCATCCGAAGCATCTAAATGTGTATGTATGGTATCCTTCACTGCATCGACATGGTCGTAACCGGCGGTGGATCTTGGTGGTGGTATGGTCGAAGACACACGTTTACGTGTATAAGCGATCATCGGTGACTTAAACCTCAATGGAGTGCGTCTCGGCCGTAATTTGCGCCGGTTAGCCAACGGGAGAGATTTCTGCGTAGTCGGCGCCGGTGAGGTATATAACTGTTGCGGTGATGTGTATGATGGTCCCGGTGACATGTATGTTGCTATGTCTCTGTCCGACACGACTCCAAAGTCACGTGAATCACCCTGCAAGTTATAAAATAACAAATTATTAATAGCAAATAACAATTTCCTAATGAACTACCATTAAAAAAAATAAAAAAAATAAATAAATGATAATAAGCTATTCTAAGAGACTAAATAAGCAACCATTAAGCTAATTATAAGCTATACTATCCTAAGCTAACTAGTAACATTTAAGAAGCCTGAATAAGCACTAAGTACCACTGATAAGCACAAAACTAGCTGAAATAGTTGCTTAATAACATGCTGGTATGGACAGAAAATCAGGCCTAAAGGGGCTATTTCAAGGGCTCAATAAGCTGTTAAGAAAAATTAAAAAAATAAAATAAAAATATAAGCTAGTAGATAAGCATCTAAATAAGTATTGTACCAAGTTTTAGAGCATAAGGACTTAAAACAAAGAAATTAAAATCAAAATAAAAGGGTCATTGGGAGATTTTAGCAAATGCGATTTTGAAAATGGGTGAAAATGAGATTTTTGACTAAAGAAGGTCTAAGACCAGATTCTAAGCATGTAAACCGACCTATAGTGAGCTACTTTGAAGCAATTCAAACACCTAAGGGAGCTTAATCTAATTTTTATCCTAGCTAATATGTAAAAGCAGCTTTTAAACTAAAATATTTCAAAAACTAATCAAAAACTTGTAAAACTAACTGAAAATGATTAAATTCACTTTAAAACTACTACTAACTAAGATTTAAGACTAATCTAATTCAGATTTTGGGAAAAAAACAAGTTTTAATTAAAAAAGGAGTTTGTGCCAAACACCCCTTAGAACAGTTGATAAATGACAATAAGCAAATAAGCACAAAAGTGCTTATTTGCATATAAGCAGATTAAATTAAAACTGATAAGCAAAAAGAGAATTTTTTTCATTAACTTAAAAGACAACTTACAATATGAAAACAGAAACTAAACTTTTTTTAAAAACTAAAATAACAAATTATTAATAGCAAATAACAATTTCCTAATGAACTACCATTTAAAAAAATAAAATAAAATAAAAAACATACCTCCAACACAAGCAATCGAGACTTTAAAGTATCAATAGTACCCTGTAAACTAGAAACGGTCTCGGTGAGAGTACCAACACGTGCATCACCCTACAAATCATATAATAAAAATTATTTAATAAGAAATAAAAATTTACTACTGAACTAGCATTTGCAAATAACACACCTCCAATGCAAGCAATCGAGACTCTAAAGTCTCAATAGTACCATGTAGCCTAGAAACAGTCTCACTGAGAGTACTAAAAGTGCTCTTCAACTCGTCATATGTAGGGTCGTGAGGTGATGAATCTCTCTTCCTTTTCTTTTTCTTTTTCTTCACTTGCTCACTTAGGTCGTCCTTTTCAACCTGAACTTGCTCAATTAATACCTCACTTTGAACATGTTTTTCTTCAAAATACTTGAAAGAGTCCTTCCACCAACTTGTGTCACTCTCGGCTTTAGTAGGTGTAAGGGTCTCCAATGGTTCGTCTAACCTATTATTGTCAAACAAAGTGCAACATCTCGTCCAATTAAACGGTAGTAATGATCTCCAAGCCAAAGCCCTCGGAATTATATCCGGCTTTTTGAAGGCATAAACATGTGTAGCTGGGATGGCCTCCAATATCCATATCTATAAAATAGAAAAACAACATAAAAAACAACTAAAAAAAACAACATAAAACATGTACAAAAAATTACCATATGTAAAAACATACCATAAAAGCCCAAACAAATCCAGTCAATATGTATCGGATCTCTTCCCCTTTCTTGCGTTTCTCATTATGAAGTGGTCTGCGATTAGATACAGCAGCTCTAAGTTTCTTATAAGTTTTATCCCAAATATACGACCCCCATGGAAAAATATTCCAACAATCTTCTAAATGCTCAACCAAAACTTAAAGTTACTAACATTGTGTGACGATTGGTGGCCCAAGAATCCGTTATCTAACAACACCAAAAGACATATCTTAACTGCATCATCGTCTTCCAAAACTATTGACCGATCTTTCATCTGATTAAAGATATCCATAACATCCTTTACTTTAACCGTAACGTTTTCTGGAATATCAGGGAACATCCTTGTCCTAAATGGATTTTCCGTAATGTCCTTAACCCACTCTTTCATATACATATTCGAACCAAAACGTAAACCTGTAACTAACAAAACTCTTGGCGTCTAAAGCGAATCCGTTTACCTAATATATTGAATGAGAGCTCGTTTGGTACGCTTTCAACCTCACTATCAAGTATCGTATGAATCAAAAGTTGGCTATTCTTTTTAAGGACAACGTCGAGCCAATGTCCGAAACATGCTTTCCTGAATTTTTCAACTTGGGCATCGGTTAGAGCTACAAGTATGTCCGAAACAATCGTAATTTTGGCCTTAATCGTTATGTTTGGCTGGTTAAGAAAAGAAAAAAAAATAAATGTCTTAGCAATCATAATTCACAGCTTATATCAGTCATGAAAACCTAACTACGATCACATATCAGTCACGAACCCCAAATTTTCATAAGTAACCCTAATTGGGAAAAACCCCCAATTTGAAAAAATTGTCCAATTCAAACAAAACCCTAATTAGAAAAACAATAAAGATAATTCGAATACTAATATAATTTTTGCACGATTAAAACTTACCGGAATCGAATCTTTATTCATGATTCGATATAAATTTTTGCACGATTAAACCTTCAATTCGAATAGTTTTTGGGCTTTTCTTCAATTCGCAAATTTGGGGGTTGCGATATCTCTTCAAATCGCAGGTTGGGAGGGTTTTTTTTTTCAGTTCGCAGGTTGGGATGGAGGGGGAAGAAGACCGGATATGTTTTGCGATTTGGCATGGGTGGGTTTTTAGTTTTATAAAAATATCGAAAAATTTCGATATTTTTAAGAAATTTCGCAAATCTTGCGATTTTTCTTAAAAATATCGAAAATTTTCGATATTTCACAAAAAACTCGCAAATTTGCGATTTTTCTCAAAAAACTTGAGGATTTTTTTGGGTATTTTGGGTTTTTAAGTATAAAATAGGGTATTTTGTGAAGTAAGTTTGTAAAATTTGGTATTTTTGTCATTATCCCTAAATAAACATCATATCACGTATGACTCATATTAATTAGGATGTCTTTGATGACTTTAAAATAGGATGCAAAGACTGTGTACTGACGGGAACTTAAATTCAAAGCTTGGAAGTTGCAAGTTCACTTCCAGTTCACCAGGTCCGCGTCAACATTATGTACGTCCTCGTTATAGTTGTCATTGTCTTCACGACATCAAAGATTAAAAGCATTCATTCAAGCTCACGATTTTCAAATTAATCTATTTAATTATAGTGTTCAAATTGGGCAATGTTATGTTATTCAAGTCAATTTTTAGTGTTGTGGCAGCTTGTATTAAGAGCATCTTCAATGTATAGACTAAAAAATTGCACTCTCATAATGCTAAATAAGCATATTTAAAGAATATGCTTGCACTAAAAAAGTTTTACTCCAATGTGTTAATACTAAATCTTGCACTAAATATACTTTAAAACAAGTAATAGTATACATAATTATATAATAAATAAATATCAACCCAAAAAGCCTCCTGCTGAACTTAAGCAAAGCCGATGCCACTAAGAAAATGGCTGCTGATGTGCCTAGTACGAGTGGAACGAAGGTTGCTATATTCAATTGATGCTCTTAGATGCTGATGACTTTGGTATTCCTACTAAAGAAGTGAATAATGATGTGGATGCTGGTAGTACAATGAAAGAAAATAAGAATGAGTCTCCAAAGAATAGTAATACATTGCATGACCCGCTTGTAAGTGATTCAATGGATGCCAATGAAGTTGGTCCTACCCCTATTGTTGAGAAAATTGGAAAGCTTGAAAAGCTTTTTATTGATGGCAAAGCTACTCTTGTGGATGATAATGGTAATCCTATTAAAAAGGATCTTCCGGATATTTCTTCTACTAAGAGGGTTAACCCATTCTCTAAGGTGGGAGATATTGTTGATTCCGACAGTGATGAAGAGGAAGTTGTGAACACTTTTGATGAGTCAATGAACCTATTTGGTGGTGGTCATGATCGTGAAAATGATTATGATGACTATGCGGATCAGGTCTACGATCTTTCAGAGAATTTGGATGCTTTATATGACACGTATGTATCAAGCTCCAGGGCCTTGGTAGGAAGTAATTTTGTTTCCATAGGAGTCTAATATTGTCTTTTGAGTAGTGGTTTATTTTCTTCTTTAGAGAATAGGAAGTATGTTGTTATGTAAGTTTTTCCGCCTATGTAATGGGCTGAGATATGGGATTCACCCATATTCTTTGTACTTAAACGTTTTTTGGAGTAATATATTTACCGGGTCTTTGACCTTTTACCCAAAAATAAATAAAATAAAAAAGATAAACAAAAATATATTAATATCGGGTTCATTTTGAACGTGTTAACGACTACATGTCAAAAATATATTTTGCATGAATTACTTTTATTATATATGTGAATTATCAAAGGACTAGTAGAAGTAATAACTTCTTAAATCAAATAATTTAGTGCAATGAATAGTATTGTACTAAATATAGTACTTTTTGCTTGATTACTATTTATTGCAATATTTTAGTGCAAGGTTTAGTGTTTACATTGGAGAGGGATTTTGATATATTTTGCATTATTTTAGTGCAAAAAGTACATTTAATGTTTACATTGAAAATACTCTAACTGTTACAAATAATCAATCACTTTTTTGTTCACGTACTAAATTTGTACAAAACCCTTGTGAACAACGTTATGATTTTTAAAGTTCTCCAAGCTTATAATGTAACAAATTTGTGCACATTTTTGAGTGCAAAGAAATTTAATTTTCCTACAGCCTTTTGAAAACGTGTATAAAGATTGTATAATTAGACATTTTTGGTGTAGTCTTACAGTGGTTTTATAGACACAATGAACATATTTAGAGTTTCGAGTCTATAATTGGGCATGTGGACATCCTTTCACTATTAAGGCCCAAATAAAAAAACTGAAAAATGATTTACGTTATGTCCATGAAGTTTTGCCTGATTAGCATATTAGCAGTGGCCCTGTTCCATATATCTTTTCTCATTCGTTGTTTACCAGTATCTGACACCAACTTTGAATCTTTTGATATAAGAAATAACTTACTACTATTATACAGTGAACAAGCAACTAGATGTTGAAATAACTTTTTCAATAAAAACATTCATTACCGTACAATATCAATAGATTAGAATGAGAAAGAACATATAAACTACATTGTCTTGTTTTACAATATACTGAAATGAATACGATCAGAATTGAGATTCTCTCATCCTAAATCGTACGAAAATGTAAACTTAAACTTGGGGAATGCAACACTGCACCCAATATAGTTATTGCTACTGTGGCATTCTAGCTAAAGATCGCCATTCCATCTCCACCGCAGACCAGCATTACTATTCTTTGAACTTGTAAGCCTGTAAATCTTGTTGGTATGTTTTTGTTCACGATTTCGCAAGGCTTATTTCAATGTAATTCTGACTATTTAATTGAAACAAACATCATATTCAGATAAGTACAGTAAATCCTTGAAAATAAATATAGGAAGTTAGGATCAAGATAATTAACTAACCTTCCGTAAAGTCATTCCAACCCGTAAAGGATTGCAACCACGAAGAAGAACCATAGACATACAAAGTCAAAATTCTATCAGTTGGTGGCTTGTCGAATGTGAACTCAAACTTTTCATTCCATACCGGATTTTTACTCTTGTTCGCATGCTGCAAAATCCAAGTTGAATTAGTGTAAGGTTTTTGCACCAGATAGTATAATTATATATGCTATAGTTAATAAAAAACACAAACCATAGTCTGCCTTATTAAGTCATGTCTGCTACTATCACCATCTAACTTCAAATAAACGATGGGATTTTTCTTATCGAGATGCTGGCCTTCATGGATTGTGACTACAAGGCAACCTCCACCCTCATTAACCTTGCGTACTAAACCACCAAATGGTTTGTACGTTATTTCAACCATGATTTTGCCATATGACTTGCTGTTTTGTGAATGCATGTTCTTGAAGAGATCAAGACTATGAGTCTCCCGCTCTTCAGGACGAAAACGTTTCAATGGGACAACATGTATCCACTGTTCATCAGTACCCTCATCCTGGCTAACAACAATTTCTAAAGCTTGCACTTCAAGATTTTTCACAAGTAGAATGAATTCTTCATTCCATTCAGGATTCACATCTTGATCTACCACCTTGGTTTTTTTGGATGTAACATCCTCCTCGTCTTTGGTTAGTCTCAGATTCACATACGTGCTGGGAGAAAGCACCCTGAATACCCTTTTAAGATCTATTGCTTTTATAATTTTCACATTCAATTCTCCAACGGGCTGCTCCGTAAACTTAATGTTATTCACCTGAAAATTTTCATCCAATAAGATTAAAAATTTTATCCAAAGAAAACAGATTTAATTTAGCACCAAAGAAAAATAATATAAGCTTACTTGACAATGAAGTGCAGCTTCTAGTGCTCTTACGACGTGGATCGCTAAAGGACGTTCTTCAGGGTCTTCCTTCAAACACTGCAAAGCAATGGTGGTGAACAACCCAAAAGAAGTAGGATTTATCTGATTTTTATACTACCAAAAATTATTTTCTATTCTGTTTTGTTCATAGGATTGATCCACCACTTTTATTAAATACGGTTTGTCTGTAGACAACCTCCCACACAATATCTCAAACAACACGACACCGAAAGAATAAACATCTGATTCTTTCGTTAGAAAGCCAGTCTTACCGAAACCGGATCGCAATACCCAGGTGTGCCCACAGCGTGTGTGACAACAACTGACATTTGTTGATTAGCCTTACCAATATTGGACAGGCCGAATCTGCGATCTTGAGTTCCAGTTTTCATCCAGTAGGATGTTGGAACTTTGATATCACAGTGCAATACTCTTTGTAGCGGTCCGCTTCGCTATGAAGGCACACGAGTCCACGAGCCACCCAATGGATATCATAAGTCGCTTAACCCATGTAAGCGTATGATTGTTGAGATATCGGTCAAGGCTTCCTTTAGTCTCGTATTCATACACGAGGATCCTTTCACCAAACTCGTCACAATACCCTAACAGAGACACAATATTTTCATGTTGGTAAGCGGAAAGTATTGTGATCTCTTTCCAAAACTCAACATCTCCTTGCCCATGTCTAGTATCCAAACGCTTTATAGCGACCATCTTTCGCCCTTGAGAATGGGCAAGTTTTCCCTTATACACACTTCCAAATCCTCCATTTCCGATGGAACTTTCATTGGAGAAGTTGTTTGTGGCAAGTTTCAAAGCTTCTAGTTTTATTTTTAGGTGTTCAAACTGTTTCAGGTGATGAGACATGGCTGGTTAAAACCAAATTTGAAAAAAAAACCTAAAATATTGGAGGAGTATGTTTATAGATTGTTCAAAATAATGAAGTGTATTTGTAGTTGGAATGTTTGTAAGGGCAACTGCTTAAATAGAAGATATGCATGCATCCATCCCTTGGTCATGGAGTAGACTAAAATTGTTAAAAATTGTTCAAACTTTTTTGTTTTTGAACGGCTAAAATTTGATAAGTGACACAACATTAAAAAATTGTATTGCCATGATAGCGTCATTCATGGCCATTGATTATGACGGTATAACTAGGAGCATTTAGATCATTTGAAGTGGTCATTAACATGACTCGTTATTACTATTGTTACCTCAATATCACATTATTATATATTCTCCCACTATTATTCATCTTAAAATAATCACTGCTCACCGCTTATCACTATTTCAATGAAGAGCTATAATAAAATATACACACGGTCTATGATCTAGTGGTATGTGAGTTGACCACTAACTTAAAAGTTATAGATTCAAGTCTTCGCTAAAGATTTGTGAGATAGGTGTTATATAATGTGAAAAATTGTTGCTAAAAAATATAATAAAAGATGCTTTTGGTTTACTTGGCCTCATGACCACGACTATGCTTGTTTTGCTCGGTGCGACGCCAAACCATTACCCTTTTCACCCGCCTAATATATGATAAACCTTTATAAAGTTTTTAAACTTATAAATCATGTCACATTCATGACTCATAATTATTTCGATATTATAAACATATATCCACGTCTATCATAAACAAAATGCCTCCATAATATTACAAACATTTCTAACTTTATTAAAATGTCTTACATAACCCATATGTATAATTACTTGTAGTTCTTAAGCACACATACTTATAGTTGAATGGGAGCGGTTTGACACAATGTATTATACTTGGGACTTTTACGTATGCTTACAAAAAAACTAGTTAAATTTTCTATATTTTAAAGGCAAAATGTCCACAATTAAAAATGTATAAAATTATAGAGTCCACACTTTTTCATGTGTGGTAATAATAGGTGTGACAAAATTTCCTACACATATAAGTGTTAATATATTATTCAAACGTCATGGTTAAAAGTCTAAAACTATATTTTGAATGTCCACAAGTGACAAAAAGGCAAATTAAAGATATTTATTGTTTATAATCAAAAGTGTGGAAACATATATTTGTGACACCTATAAACGTAAATTTTATTGTAATTGTACACATTTATATATGCGATTATTTTAAAATTTTTATACACCTATAAATATATCAAAATTACGATCCATATAAAAAGTTCACAAGTTACCATACGGTCGGGAAAGAAGTATGGAGAATTCAGCTATTTTTGTAGTGATAGTTTTACATGAAGAGAACATTTAACAAACGACTCTTGGTGAAGTGTTTGGCATAAAATCTGTTTAAGGTTTGTTTATTTCATAAATTAACATTCAGAACGAGCTACACTTTTGTGTTCTTTACTTTAATGGATTTTTTTTTTTTTTTTTTTTTTTTTTCATGTTGGTTTATATTATACGTTTGTGTAAATAGGTTATTAATTATGTCGAGAACGTATTATGTATGTTCGTCGGCACACCAACTTTTAATTTCTTAAACAATTCCTACTGAATAAGCTAGAGCTAGCTAGGAAAACGACCATGAATATTCTCAGAAGAAGCAGCTCTATGATTTTATCAATTAAAAACTCAAATTCATCTCCTTGTATATTGATTCTTTTTGTTTTCTAGAATGATTATTCATGTAATAAACGACCATGAATATTCTTAAGTAGAATGAATTCGAGCAACAAAAACGAAAATTATAAATCATGTGTGATAAGGTTTTACCTCACAGATGTTTCAATGAAGACTTGAACCACCACTTTTTTTTGGCTGGATATTGTTTGAGCACGTGAAGCCAAAAAAGCTTGCGTAAATCATGTGTGATAAGGTCAATTACATATCGTTAAGCCAAAAAAGCTTTGGTTAGATGCACTGCTCCAGTCTACGGATATTGTTTGAGCACATGAAGGTGGAACCAAGTTGCCAAGTTGGCAAGTTAGTAACATAAATCCAAAAGCCACCATATTAGAATGTGATTGGGTTCTTCTTGCCCACAGTTTCATATGAATTGTTTACGTTATATCCTTGTAAGAAAGTGCTACGTTATTTCGCAAAAACAGTTTTAGCAGCGACTTTTGGCCTCCAAAGTCCAGAGATAGGACTCTCATAGAGGTTTATAACCGTGCTTATGTAAATAATGATCACTCCTGAATCGTGAGGCTCGAATGGCGATTAAGTAAATTAGGCAGTTTGCATATAAATCATAGGAGAAATCGCCTTTCAGATTATTTTTTAAGTTGCAACATTCTAAACGAGAATATAAAACGACAAAACCTACAAAATTCAGTTTTCACCAAGATCTAGTTTACACTCGATCAAAGTGTTAACTGGCAATAGTACATATATGGGCTCAACTATATCTGCTGGAATGAATTTTACATACGGGTGTTTGAAATCAAGTTTATATATTTCATCTTGTTTACTTGTTAGAGCTCTACTAATTCTCAGCCTGCAGGTTTGTAAGAAATAAATTCCACGCTCAAAATAAGGACATGCTAGCTTATGAGCTATGTGTATGCCTATTGACTATACTTGTTAGATTGGCTCGCTCAGCATGAAATAGTTGAACGGGATATCAAGCAAATATTAATTTTGCAGAGTAGATGATGGAAGTAATTAATCAGGCAATCGAGTTGGATCTGGAGCCTGAGCTCAAAATGTTATCAACATATTATGCATTAACACATCGGTTTGGTTTGATTTTTCATAGTGTTTCAGTTCCGACATCCCAAGGCGCCCACACCACATATAACACTGGGTTGAGTTTAAATTAGTACTTAACAGGACATTCATGTTTTCTTTTACAAAAATTGCAAGTATTGCATTTCGAGGTTGTGGTATAATCACCAGTGTGAGCATTCTTAAAAGGGCTAGGATAAGTATTGTTTTTATACGATCATAAGGCTTCGTGGATTGGCGTTAGGCTGAAATTAAAAAAAGCTGATCAATAAGTCTTAAATTTATGATTTAAAAGCCCTAGAGAATTTTTTTTATTATTTTATTATTATTTTTTTTATTATTGCACATAACTTGATGCATACAGGGCATTGCAAATCCAAGGAGCTGAAATTGGTGTAAGTTTACCTTGTTGAAAATTTCATAAATTTAAAGGTACTATACAAGATCATACTTGTCACTAAGATTTTATATGTATCGAATAATTTTTTTGTTATTCTATGTACTAAACTTTATTTTATTTTATTTTTTAGTACTTTGCCCTCGTTTTTGCTACTATATATATCGAGTTGTCATAAAGTGCACAAAAATACAATAAAATCAAGTTTAATATATGAATAGCAAAAATTTATTCGATACATATAAAAAGTGCAAGTGACTTAAGATCATACATTATGATGCCTTTAGCCCTAAATTTAAATTGTTACAAATTAATACTGTCACACATCACAAACAAGACTATGCAGTTCCAACAAACTATCTTCCATTAGAACACTGTTTCATTTTGTTTTCAATTCCATTGCAAAAATTTCATGAAGCCGTTTCGGAATGATAGAATACTATTGCAAATGGTCATTTGCAATATTGCAATAGATTTAGACCGTCACATTAGCCCAATTGTGTTGTAGACTTGTAGTTATAAAAATAAGAGCGGATTTTAAATCAAATGATAAACCGTCTTTATCATTTAAATCGTAAAAGTGAAATGTTGACGATATGAAGCATAGCAATTTGGCTTTGGTGGTTTTCTGGGAGGTTATTATCCATGGTTGAGGTGTGTGTCTATATATATATATATATATATATATATAGGGAATATACGAAAGCTACATTCAGATACCAATTGGCCACAATTTTGTGCAGATAAACGCGGCCCTCGATTCTTTTGTGGTCCCGATTATTCTCTGGGGCCCGATTCATTGGTTATGATTTTATATGAGTGAATCAGAATTAATGGCTACAAAAATTGTAGCCAATATATCTATATATATGTGTGTGCTTTTATAATTTCTAATCTTTGCTAGTTATACAATGTAATTTTGTTGTTTGCAGTTTAAAGCAACTGCATGTTGAAGCAATGGTTCAAGGTAGACTTGCAATTTTATTCTTTATTGAGATAACAAAATAACATCACATGCACACCATATTACAATGTAAACTCGATACTTAAACAGTAATTTCAATTTTCATCCAAACTAATTAACGTCTCATTTCTCCAGGACCAACTGGTGGCTTTACAGCAGCGCCTTGCCATCCTAAAAATATTGCAGACAAGGTAAATGTCATTTTGGTTACATTTAACTGCTAACGAAAGATGAATAGAAGTTTATTACCAAGAGAAGGATCTATTCCACGGTTCTTAAGCTCACGGTACTCCTGACAAAGAGCGCAATACAGACAAAAACAATGGACACAGCAATCATGGCAAGGTTTCGGAGGCAACATATATAGCTGCCTTAGTTTAGAACGATAGAAACATGTAAACAACCCATGACATGAGCCAGCTAGACAAAGACACAAACAGAAACCTCCGCTTACACAGCAAGCTGTTTTTACATGACAGTAGAGCTAATTATTTCCATGTTGAAAGGTATAACATATCTTATAAGAATCGCGTTTGTTTAATAAGTACTAAATGCGAACATCTGGATGAATAATCCTACAAAATCATATCATCGACTAAATCAATTAACTGACACGTACCATTATTTCCCTTGTCGACAATCTCAGCAATACGACCAAAAACAACGCACGGGCAACAATACGTCAAGCAACCTATAGTATCCAAAACCAATACAAATCTGAATGATACAATTTTGCATACCAAATTTTGATTAATTCATATGGTATACCAGATGCATATAAATAAGTTCTAGACTTACAAACAGAACAATCCTCAAAGCAACCACATAGTCCGGTAGTCCATTTGCCTGGGGCAGCCATGTTTCTGTTTTTGACACTGGCTTGGTAGTGTTTTAAGTGATGTAGCTTGTGTGTGCCTTGCTATTTATAGAGCCAAAGTCGTGATGTAGTGGCAGCCTCTTCAGATTTTCTGTTTGATACCCACAGATGTTGGTACCAAGTTGGTATATAACTAGATTATATTATTGTGTTGGTAAATATCACATGATGAATATTGTCTTTTTGGTTATAGTGTTAATTTAACCTCAACGGACAGATGAGAAGTAAAGGAGAGTACAGAAATGTGTCACAATAAGTACCAACCAAAAGGACCCTTGGCTTAGGGTAGTCATGAGTTCAAGTATTGATATAAACAAATAAAAAGTTATTAGAATTTTTTAATAATTTATATATTGTTACCGATCGAATCCATCATGCATTTTGCATGCAAAAAACCGTTAAGTACTATTTGGTTAATTTAAATTTGCATAATGGGCTCTTTGTTGAACAAAATTTTGTGTTCAGTGATATCTTTGGTTTTTGCATTGAACAAACTTTATTTTTTAGTTACGCATTGTACGTGATGTATAAATATAACATACCAAATGATCATTCAAAAGCTTAGAATTGTTTTTTTCATCCATACCTATACTATTAAACTTTCCTCGCTCTTACTTAACTTAATTGAGGTTTTCCACAACATCATTTTTGTTGAAAGGCGGTTTTGTTAAACTAGCAATAATCTAGGGAAAAAAATAATTTAGTGAGTTACATAGAATACGCAAGAACTGGGTCAATAGTCTAGTTCAACCAACATGGTTTTATCTTCCTATTCCTATGAGAAATGTACCAGTGAGTATAGAGTTTAATGTCATCACGTATAGTATCTTTCCTCGGAGGTTAAATACATTGATGAGATTATATGATGATATGTGATAATCTCATCAATGTATGTCTTATATAAATTTTAATGCTTTTACACTTTCTATATATTCAACCATGAAAGTTCAAACTAAACTTAATGATAAAATACTAGAGTGACCAATGGGAGAATTAAAGGATTTAAAAATGCACAAAACAGAAAGTCTTAAACTTCGATTGTGATGTTGCTTGGAAGAACTTGGAGAGTTGGAGACGGCTAAGAAGGTTTATTTTCCACAAGAAAATGCACTTATTCGTCTAGTATAGCTCATGTGACGTTTCCTTGTATTAGGATTTATATGTACCTCGGGGTGGCATGTGACACTAGGAATCTGTAAGTCAAATTATCAAAGATACTTTAAGTAATATTTCACTACTCGTAACAGTAAGAGATTAAAGAAAATTTAAAGAATTAACTTCTGAAATCACATGTTAACTAGACTTGCTCATTGGCGGAGCCAGCCTAAATTTCTTACGAGCGCCAAAGGGTAAATCACATAAAACTTGGGACGGCCGGTTAATTATTTATCTTGAAAATCTAAGATTTATAATGTAATTTGTTTAGTAATATAAGCGTATTTTATGTATAGATGACAAACTGGAGGGAGGCCAAAGCCTTCTCTTGTTCTCATGTGGCCCCGCCTATGAAATTACTTTTTGCTTTCAACCTGAATTTTTATACGCCACTACTATAAATTCCAACATTATTTTTTTAGTATACTGTAAAAATGGTAAAGAACACACAATAAACTTCTTTTACACCCAGCCAACCACCCTTTGATGTATATTTTATTATAACAATTCAAGAAGATAAGTCTCTAAACGGATGTTTACCAATACAATACAAAAGACAAGATTGATCTCTACTAGGTAGACACCAACCACACCTCACTACAATATCACTCAAAACACTCAAAATACAAAGATCAAATAAAGAGATTGATCCCCGATGATACAAGACTAAACAAATATCAAACCGATATCAAGACTATGAAACCACAAAGACAAGATGTAAACGAGAGAGAAAATATGAGATATCAAAGTGAAGTTGTGAAACCCTAGATCGTAAAAGATGCTTAGATAGGCCAATGTTCCTCTTTAGCCCTCCAACTTCTCAATCTTGACATTCGCTACTAAACTTTAATATCGAGTAAAAGAAGTCTTCCAACTTGACAACATTAGTCCTTGGACTACATATCTTCCAACATCCCCTCTCAAGTTGATAGACTTCAACTTTGAAAAATTTCTTCAACCTTTGCCTGCTTACCTCCATTATGAGACCCTGCAAACATGTCAACTAAACCAAGCTTTTTGCACAAAACACTATGTTGTTTTTTACCAAGACATTTTGTAAACACATCTGCTGTCTGCAGACTAGTATGAATCATAACAGTTTTAATAACACCTGCAGACACCTTCTCCCTTACTAAATGCACATCCAACTCAAAGTGCTTTGTTTTCTCATGGAAAAATGTGGTTTGCAAAGAATCAGATAGCAAGACTATCCACGTGCAACAAGCCTTCAATACCAAGATTGCTCAATAAATTGCTCAACCAAATAACTTCACAAGTGGTAAAAGCTAAGCTCCTATATTGACCGGTGAACTCCTAGACAAAGTAGACGATTTTTACTTTTCCAGAAATAAGAGAGTCTCCCGAAAACACAAAACCAAGAATAGATTTCTAGTAACAGTGACATTTAGCCCCATCAGATCAAGATAAGCTCTAAGCTTAAGATCGAAATACTATTGAATTGTAAACCAAAACCAGAGAACCTTTAGATACTTCAACACCCTTAAAGCAATTTTTAAGATGCGATCAGAAGGCTTATGCATATGTTGACTTGCTAATGAACAACATAACTAATATTAGGTCTAATATTAGTCAAATAAATCAACTTACCAACAAGCTTTTGATACTTAGTTATAGTATTCAAAACCTTATCATTATCGACTCAATACAGCTTTAAAATGTAATTCTCAAGTAATGATGTATCAATAGGTTTTCACGCTAACAAACCATATTCATATAACAACTCCATACAATATTTCCTTTGTGTCATACACACACCTTTATCATTTTTCAACACTTCAATACCAAGAAAATACTTTAACTCACCCAAGTCTTTAATCATAAATTTGGTACTCAAAATTTTTTTTAAATTCTTAATCTCAGTTTCATTGTTACCAGTTATGACAATATCATCAACATACACAAGCAAAGCAACAAACATGTCACCTTTTTGTTTAATATATAAAGAGTAATCAAACTTACTTTGAACAAAGCCATGCTCAATCAAGGCAGTGGTTAGTTTAGCATTCCACTGTCTTGGAGCTTGCTTAAGACCATAAAGAGGCTTATTAAGTTTGCACACTTTATTATCATCACCACCATTAAAACCTTTAGGCAAAACCATATACAAATCTTCATCTAAATCACCATATAGAAAAGCATTGTTCACATCCAGTTGATATAAAGGCTAGTTCATATTAACAGCAATACTCAACAAGCACCTAACTGTAACCATTTTAACAACTGGACTAAAAGTTTCAACGTAATCAAAGCCTTCTCTTTGATTGAAACCTTTTGCAACCAATCTGGCCTTGTATCTATCAATTTCTCCTGATGACTTATACTTTATTTTCCAAATCCACTTATATCCTATGGCATGTCTACCAACAGGTAAAGCACATTCAGTCCATGTGTTATTTCTATTTAAAGCCTCAATTTCATTATTCATGGCTTCATACCAGTTAGGGTCTCTAACAGCCTCCTCATAGCTTTTAGGTTCAACAGATTTATTTAATGTAGAAGCAAAACACATATTATTTCTGTTAAGACCATAAAGAGACTTATTAAGTTTGCATATTTATTATCATCACCACCATTAAAACCTTTAGGAAAAATCATATACACATCTTCGTCTAAATCACCATATAGAAAAGCATTGTTCACATCTAGTTGATATAAAGGCCAGTTCATATTAACAGCAATACTTAACAAGTATCTAACTGTAACCATTTTAACAACTGGACTAAAAGTTTCATCATAATAAAAGCCTTCTCTTTGATTGAAACCTTTAGCAACTAATCTAGCCTTGTATATGTCAATCTCACCTGATGACTTATACTAATTTTCCAAATCCACTTATATCCTATGGCATGTCTACCAAAAGGCAATGTACATTATTTCCAAGTGTTATTTCTATTTAAAGCCTCAATTTCATTATTCATGGCTTCAGACCAGTTAGGGTCTTTAACAGCCTCCTCGTAGCTTTTAGGTTCAACAGATTTATTTAAGGGAGAAGCAAAACACATATTATTTCTGTTAAGACCACCATAACACACATACTTCTCAATGCCATATCTAACTTTAGAATTCATCACATAATCGTTGAACCTAACAGGAGTTTTAGTCTCCCTATTAGACCTTCTTAAAACATGTGTCTGCACATCATCATTACCAGTATTAGACTGAGTTGTCATATTATCAGAGTTTTGAACATGAATGAGACTGCCCTCAGACCAGTGTTGGTCACCAAAGTGGGTTGCAGAATGCCCACCTTCTTGATGCAAATGAGTAGTATCTTCATCATTGTCTATAGCATCATAAGAAGGTGGCAAACTACCATCCTCAACTAGTGAATCTCCCCCTTCATCATTGGAACTTTGAGACCTTGGACTATCAAAAAACTTCAAGTGATCTACTTCACTTACATTGTCTGCATCAGTAAGATCACATGTTTTCATTTTAAATGGGAAAATATTTTCATAAAACTTTACATCTCTTGCAAAAAACACATTTCTAGTATCCAAACTTAAAAGTTTATATGCTTTCTTAGAAGTAGAAAACCCTAAAAGAACACATTTTTCAGACCTATAAGACATTTTATCATGATTGTTTAAAATAGTAGCAAAACACAGACAACCAAAAGACCTCAAATGGGAAAGATTGGGTTTCTTTTTATATAACAACTCATAGGGACAGTTACCATGCAAGACAGAAGATGGCAGCCTGTTTATAAGATATACAACAGTTAGAACACAATCAGACCAAAACCTTAAAGGAATCCCCCTTGAAACATAAGACTCCTTGCAACATTGAGCAAGTGTCTATGTTTCCTCTCAGCAATACCATTTTGCTGAGGAGTATGGGCATATGAAGTTTGGTGAATAATACCAAGATCAGAAAACATATCATGCATTTTCTTACTAACAAACTCAGTTTCATTATCAGATCTTAAAATTTTAATTTTTAGATCAAATTGATTTAAAATCAAGTGAATGAAAGAACAAAAAACACCAAATACTTCATCCTTAGTTTTAACTAAGTAAACCCATACAACTCTAGAAAATCATCAACAATAGTCGAAAATACTTGTATCCTTCTCTGCATGTAACTCAGTAAGGACCCCATAAGTCAAGGTGAACAAGGTCACCAAGATTCTGAGACTTATGATCAGACAAGGGAAAAGGTTCCCTAGTCTGTTTGGCCCTATGACAGGTTTCACAAACAAAAATGATTGAATTCTTGGAAATACCAAGATCTTTTTTAAGAACAGATAGAACAGGATCAACAGGGTGACCCAGTCTATTATGCCAAGTAACTTAGACACATTATAAGACATAACCATATTGCACTTACCTAAAGACATATTAGGCTGCATGTTAAACAAATAAAGACCATCAGACTAACTACCAGTCCCCAGAACAATCTCCCTTTTCAAATCCTGAATATAACATTTATCTTCATCAAAACCAACAAATAATTTGCTATCTCTGATAAGTTTATTAACATACAGCAGAATCACACAATATCTAGGAAAAACCAAAACATCATAAAGAGTAACATTATTGGTCAATTTTAAATTTCCAACATGACTTATAGTGGCAAGAGTCCCATTAGGATGGCCAACGGTGATTCTAAGACCGGTAATATCCACAACATTGGTCATACCGATGGTGGAAACAACAGTCTCGATTGGCACCCGAGTCTATAATCTAACCAAAGAGATAGTATTAATGACCTGGACTAGAATTAGCCTAAAATATCTAGAGAAATTAACATTGAACCAGACATTCCCATTAAAGAAAGAAGCTCTACCTGCCATATTAGCATGTATGCTTCCAGAAGGGGTTTCACTAATCAAGGACAATAACTTCTTCATCTGCTCAGAAGTAAAACCAGAAGAAGTGCTAGCAGATGAAGTAGTATTCTTATTCTCAGTTTGCTTAACATCAGCATTAGCATTATAGTTTTGTTTAAAACCATTTTGCTTATTAACAGGATTATTATTCTTAACAACAGCAGGAGGGAATCCAATAATTTCATAACATCTTTCAATAGTGTGTCCAATTTTTCCATAATATTTGCAGTTTAGGTTAGTATTAGGACCTCTATTAGCAGAATTAGAATTAGAACTGGTACCTCTAGTGTTATTATTGTTGTTAAACATTCTTCAATTGTTATTAAAAGACTTAGCAGCAAAAGAAGAAGCACTAAGTTTAGATTCAGAAACACTATAGGACTCAGAAATCCCTCTATTATAACCATTGTTAAGAATACTTTCGGCCATTAAACTCAACAATGATCAACCAAACAATAAATAAGAACAAATTCTAATTTAACCAAATATGATGTTATCAACATAATCCAAACAAACATTACAATTATCCAAACATCCGTTTATCACAAGTTCTCATATGAAATAAACAAGTATCAAGACAACATTCACAAGACAAGAACACATCACAAGAATCACATAATCAACACAACCAAAGAACCAAACATAAATAAGAGAATTTAACATCATAAAAGTAACAAGGTTTACCCAAAGTATGAATTACAATAGGCAAAGATGAAGGATTATAGCAACCTTCAAGCCTCCAATCAACTACAACTTCTAACCAAGGCGGAAAATTATACTCGAACACCTTCTTTAGAACTTGAGCACTCCTTCTAGAAATGGCAGAGGTTTGTGGTCTTTTGGGGAAGAGAAGTTGGTGGAAATTCGTCCTTAAGGGTTAAGGATCGAATTTCACACCTTGAGATGGAGAGGGATTGAGAGGGATGGTGTGAGAGAAGTTCTCTCAAGTTGGGATGCTTAGAAATGGTTGCAAAGGCCTCTATTTATACTCCTTCCAAGCCTAGGGGTTATAAATGCATTTCTTGGTCACCAAGGAGCTTAGAAGGACCTAGAATATAGTATTGAAGGACCTAGAACCGAATAGAACATGTTAGGACTCTTATTGATGAAGAAATGGCAGAACTAGGTCTCCCAGCCGATCGGTTTGGATTTCAACCGATCGGCTGGTCTTCTCGACTGCCCTCTAGCCAAATCAGTGCGGGGCCATACTGATCGGCTGGAGCCTTTTGACAAAAATAGTCAGGAGTCAAAATTGTATATCTTTCTCTTAGCTTTCCGTGGCCACTTGAATCACCTAAATCGGAGTTCGTATGCTCAAGATATGGCCAAAATAGTGAAGGTGTGTTGGGAACAACGAGGCTTCTAATATTTCTTCGTTTAAGTTTCTTTTCTTCATTTCTTTCTCGTTTTCCTTCTTGAACTTTATTCTTGAGTCTTTAGATCACCATCTTGATGACTTTATCTTCTCGAATATACTCCATAAGTCTTGCTTTTTTCAGGAATTCTTCGTATATGAATAAATCTTCGTATTTTACTTCTTTTTCCGTCTTTTACTCCACTTTCCTATACTTGGCTACAAATGAACTAGCATACACACTTTTATACGATTAAGTAACAAAAGCATATGACTATAACCAAATAACATACATAAAAGCACGGATAGCGCTACTAAAAACATGCACAATTTGAGTGTTATCACTCGCTCATGCTCAATACTTTTCCTTTATATACTCTTTCTCTACCATAAGTCGATATGCACACAAACCTATGAAAACTATTTTTCACACTTAAAACGATGCCACACAAGCAACAACAACAACACAAACATAGAAAAACTTATAAGGTTACCTTAAACGTTATCGAGTCAAATCATAAGCATATAAACTAAGACTTGCCATTATAGGTCGAGTATCGGTACTGCGTGCTCCTACCATTTGACTTTACGCTATTTCATATTGCTTCACTGCGGTGAGTTCATAGCATCGCTTTTACTTATTTTTCCAAACCCCGTGAGGGAGATACATGCTATAAACTAGAACACAAGTCTTTTTGCAAATGTATGCTTATCTGATTATTACTGATGCCTAAGTAGCTTGCCAAGAGACCCCTACATCATGAGCCATTAGTCACTTGCGAGTGAGCGCAAATATCGTGGATAATACTATGGGGATTAATCACCCCGCGTTAGTTATCAGAAATAACGGGGCGCACCATATTTGAATGTCTTTAGGTAACTGGCTATTACCTCTTTCTGGAGAAAATGCTACGTACATCACTATTATGATGTATGCAGTTGAGTCTTGGTGTCATGAGCTTAGTGCATAATAATCTGTGATTTTTCTATGATTAATTGTCTTTGAACTAATTATCATCCTTTAGCTTGTTTTCAAATGATTAACTATAAACTTATGAATTCACTCAACCGTTTTGTTGACCTTTTAAGCATGTTTATCTCAGGAAATGAAAAAGGCGATAGCTAACCTTGGAGGGGCTTGAGCATTGGCATGGCATGGTCATAGATGACTCTGATATCATGTATTAGGACCACATTTTGTTAATGGACCATTTTCCGCAACAATTCAACTTTTAAACTTTGTTTTACTACAATAAATAAAATCTTTTAAGAAAAATCTATTATTTTACTCATTGTGTTATGATCTAATTGAGTAGCACCCCAGAAACCTTTTCTTCCGCTGCAAACCATTTTTGGGGGTGTTACTTGGAAGATATGGTAAATATTTTGGTTAGATTTGATAAAAGATTTGGATGATTTTCAGTCAGGTCCCCGTGGAACCAAATCCATACACGGACGAATCCTTGTATTTGGATTCGTCTGATCCGTGGGTTGCTGACACTTATTGCCTATAAATAGCAAGTCACACCATGTTGATTTTTCATCACTTACAAGCATAAAAATAACATACATTCTCTCATTCATCATTCATTATTTTTAACTCAATCATATTTCTTATTAGTGAGCTTCTTTTGTAGCAAGAAGATCAAAGCATTATCAAAAGACTTACAAGCTTCAACAGTGTGTTGCAAAGTCTTGTTAGTTCATCATAGTGTGAATTATATTTATTTCATACATCATTGTTTGTACCAAACCATCATATACCTCTGATAGTGATCGGTTAGTATTTTAGTCCTCAAAATACATTGTGTGACGAGAGTGGTTGTACCCTTGTAGAAGAACTCGAAATCTAGCTTTGTGTCGGAAATATTGTGTAAGTGACGTGTAAAGTTTTTCTTCGCTGGATAAAGGAGCTTGGTGATTAGTGAAGGAAACTCTCGAGTTGGAAACTCGGGGAGTGGAGTAGGGCAAGGAAAAAGAGTCCTCGTAGACCAAACCACTATAAACACTCGTGTTATGGTTTGATCGTTTCTTTCTTAACTTGCATATTATTTATTGTTTATTATTTACATTAGTTGAATTCACACTAAGTACTCAAAGCAAATAAATTTTAAAATGGTAAAACTATTCAACCCCCCTTTAATTTTTCACATAAAAGAAACTGGTGTTTCGTGACTATGAAGTGAAAAAGAGTTGCTATCTTTTTTCAGCAAGTTGTTTTCTTTTTCAGTAGGTGTCTTTTTCACAAGATTCTTTGGTTTCAGCTTAAGCAAGCAATTTCACAAGGTTCTTTGGTCAGTAGTATTGTGCAAATTGTTTGTGTAGGTCAAGTTAATGAATTATTGTTTAGATGTTCAAGTTCATTGGTTGTCAACAAAGATCGGAAATACTTTCCTTTCTCAAAGGAGTGTCTAAATACACCAAAATAATTACACAGTCATTGACTTGTTACACTAACTTTGACCAAAATAATTACATAATAATTACTATATCAATTTGAATTATTCAGTTACCATTAATACATTACTTATATATTATTTTTTTAAATCATTTTTACCACCACCATACATTGTTTTCTCTCATCAACCTTTCAACACCATGAGTCCACATTTCTACCAAAATCCTCATCCTCATTCCGTCAAAATATATAAGTCTAATTAAATCAAACATTCAAAGATAACTCAAACAAGTATACATAAGGTTCAAAAAGTATTCACACAATCCCGGTGGTCGATCTAGGAGAAATACTTGTATCGTTGTTGTGATGTTGGAGTGGAAAACGACGTTTTTGGAATGAAGGTAAACGACGGGGTGTGGTTGCGTGTGACGGCTCATGAGAGCGAGTGAAACTATGCATGTAATAATTTCAAGGTTTGGTTGAATTTGAGTTCAACCAAAGGGTTGTAGTGACTAGTGATGTTGTCTAATTTGGTCAAAATTCAGTTTTTTGTGTGGAATGAAGGTTTGTAGTAGAGAAAGAGTAATTTGATTAAGAAAAGAAAAAGAAGAAGATGATGCAGATTTTGGAGAGAGGAGAGAGTAGGTGTGAGTTTTAATTGTTTTTCATTTAACTAATTTTGTCTTTCCAATAAAGTTGCTTATCAGATATTACTCGAAAATTGTGCTTCAGTCAAGTTACGGTGCATATAGTAGCACTAGCACCCCTTCCTCAAATGTACCCGAAATTCATATCAATATTTATTATCTTATTTTGCCAAAAAGAAAAAAGAAAGTGATAGTTTGTGCATTTGTATTACTAATAATAATAATAATAATAATAATAATAATAATAATAATAATAATAATAATAATAATAATAATAATAATAATAATAATAATAATAATAATAATAATAATAATAATAATAATAATAATAATAATAATAATGACAAACTTAATGACCTTCAATGCGAGTTGTTGCTACTCCGTACATGTGTTGGTATTTCTAAGCTATATTTTCTATGCGCACATGTTCTCCTCGGGTCTTTGAGTGTGCTCGGTTTCTTTTGATCGGCACTGTTCTTCTTTGGAGCGCATTGTCACCGCTTCGGGCCCGGTTTTGGTGATTGGCGGTGGAGACTCGCCACCTTACCCTTTGCTTTAGGGGCTTGGTTTATATTCTCTGGTGACGCCTTGAACTATGCCTTCCTTGCTTCTAGACTTCAACTGCTAGCTTACGCCTAAGCTTCTCCTTAGTTATGGTATTGTATCCGTTGGTCCCTCTTTGATGATGCTCTACGACTTTTAATGTGAATATGGATATTGACCTTTTGAGTAACCCTAGCGAGGTCGTCGCCCCAAACTTTTGAAGAAATTGGCGATATATATTTCGATCGGGTTACCCAAACTATTGAATCTACATTCCATCTTTCCTGACAGATGGCGTTATGGAGTTCTCTAAAGGAGGATCATACGGATTGGCTTAGGGTGGCTCCGATATCCGGATTGGGACAAACTATGAATGTCGTGGCTTATCGTTGTGTGCTATGCTATCATTGTGTGCTATCGGTTGGGTGTTCCTCTTTCACCGTTCATGTACCGTGTTCACTGTTCTAAGGTATTTCGGAGATATTTACGGGATCACGCCTTTCGCGCGGGTATTGTTGGCATTAAACATCGCATAACCTTGTGCGTGATGTTCTTGTTGATATATGCTCGGTCCGAATTTCGCTCGTAAGGAGGTGGATATTGGGCTTTATGGAGATGGGGATGATCATTGCGACCTACCGATATATTACTTTACTCTTGAGATAGTGGGCGTGATGTATGTGTTGATCTTACGGATCGCCGCCTCGACGCAACTGGGATGACCGATTTTATGCCGGCCGTGCGATCATTGATGCTGCACAACGTAAACGTGTCAAGTACGATGCTAAATGTGCGGATATTGGATATGGGTTTCTCCCATTTTCTTTTTCTTTTTTTGGCGAACTTGAGAAGGATGCAGTAACCTTACTAAAGCGCATTCGACGATTCTCTATGACTCAAGACATTGGAGCGCGTGTTGCGGTTCATATTTTTAATAGAATTGGTTTTGCTATTGCTAGAGGTGTAGGGGCCCAGTTGGTTTCTCGGCTTCCCACTAATTTTTTGTAAATCCTATGAGTTTTTAATAAAAGTGTTGATTTTATAATAAATAATAATAATAATAATAATAATAATAACAACATGACGGTATTTTGGTCATTTCATCCCATCAAATGGTCAAGGGAACCAAACCCGTTACGGGTCGCAACCACAGGGACTGAATCTATTAAAAAAAAGTAAATGGACTAAAGCCGTTAAACCCGGCAGACCACATGGACCATTTATGAAATTAGCTCCGTATATAAACAATAGATTTTAATTCTTCTTGGAAAGGAGTATGGGCTGATTTTTTGTGTTTGTTTCTAAAGGATTCAAAAGTGTTGGTTCATGGATTGTTCGGCTCTCGGAGAAAAAAAGACTATGCAACTGTTATTTCTGAACGAAAAATACAAATTTTGTTTCTTCTCACGCTTGGAAAGTGCTTAGTTTTGGACATAACTTCAAGAGTAAATTACACCGTTCGTCCTTGTGGTTTGCGTTGACCGCAGGAGTTCGTCCTTTGACCAAAAAAGTTGCACCGTCCATCCTAAGTGACAAACGTTATGCGCCATTAGTCCCTCCTCTAACGGAGCCCACTAACGGTCGTTAAGTCTTGTTAACCCGAGGGTATAATCGTCATTTCAACACCATGCGACGAACGGTGCAAGGACGACGGTGTAGTTTACACTTTTGTCCGCTTTTTACGTTTCGTCCCGTTTTCTTACGCTTTTTTACGCCGTCCGCTTTCATACTTGTAACTCCGTTTTTACGTTTCATCCGCTTTCACGCTTATTTACGTTTTCATCTGCTTTCTTACGTTTCATCCATTTTTATGTTTTCATCCTTTTTACGCTTTACTCCGCTTTTTTTCCGCTTTCACATTTTCATCCGCTTTTATTGTCCGCTTTAACACGGTTTCTTCCGCTTTTCTTCGTTTTACCGCTTTTTACGCCGCCTTTTAACGTTTTCATCCATTTTCACGTTTCATCCATTTTTCACGTTTTTGTCATTTTTCTTACATTTTACTCTTTTTACGTTTTGTCCGCTTTTTTTACATTTTCGATCATTTTCACGTTTTCGTCTATTTTTACGTTTTCATCTGTTTTTACGCCGTCCGCTTTCTTACGCCGTCCGTTCGCTTTACGCCGTTTTCTTCACTTTACTCACGCTTTTTACGTTTTCATCGGTTTTTACGCCGTCCGTTTTCTTACGCCGTCCGTCTTTTATGTTTTCTTCTTTTTTTTACGTTTTACTATGTTTTTACGTTTTCGTCTATTTTTTACGCCGTCCGTCTTAACACGTTTTCATCTGCTTTTTATGTTTTCTTCGTTTTCACGCCGTCTGTTTTTATAGCCGTCCGCCTTTTACGTTTTGAGCCATAAAAAATGGACTAAACCATAAAAGACGGACGAAAATGGACTAAAAGGTAAAAGACTGACGAAACGTAAAATACTGACCTAAAACTTAAAAAATGGACTAAAACGAAAAATGACTAAAACGTAAAATAACGGAGTAAAACGTAAAAAAACATACGAAAACGTAAGAAAACACACGAAAACGTAAAAAACAGAAGAAAACATAATAAAACGGACAAAAACGTAAAAAAAATCGGACGAAAACGTAAGAAAACAGACGAAAACGTAAAAAAAACAGAGTAAAACGTAAGAAAACGGACGAAAACGTAAGAAAACGGACGAAAACGTAAAAACAGATGAAAACGAAGAAACGGACGAAACCTAAAAAAGAGACGAAAACGTAAGAAATGAACGAAATGTAAAAAACCGACGAAACGTAAAAACAAAGTAAAACGAAGAAAAGCAGACAAAAACGTAAAAAATTGACGAAACGTAAGAAATGGATGACAACGAAAAAGACGAAAACGTAAAAAGCAGAGTAAAACGAAGAAAACGATTAAACGGACAAAACGTATAAAAACGGATAAAACGGATGAAACGTAAAAACGGAGTAAAGCGAAAACGGATGAAAACATAAAAATGGACGAAAATGTAAGAAAATGTATTTAAAACGAATAAACGTTAGAAATCGGACGAAACGTAAAAACGGAGTTAAAAGTAAGAAAACGACGAAAACGTAATAAAACTGATAAAACGTAAAAACGGACAAAACGATCATCCGCACCGCTTGTCCTTATGGTGTTGAAATGACGATTATACCCTCGTGTTAACAAGACTTAACGACCGTTAGTGGGCTCCGTTAGAGGAGGACTAATGGCGCATAACGTTTGCCACTTAAGAATGGACGGTGCAACTTTTTGGTCAAAGGACGAACTCCTGCGGTCAACGCAAACCACAAGGACGAACGGTGTAATTTACTCTAATTTGATTTGTATGCATCTTTTGTTAGTTTATATCATAGAAGTACTTTAACATGGTGAAATATATTACTCCAAAAATTAACTAAGTACAAAAGGAATGTGGCTGAGATACCACATTAACCTCAAGCAATTGCTTGAACAACCACTATATCATTCATGACAGGCCATAAATGATCCAACTAGCTACACACAACTAGAAAACCAAAACAAAACCAAGCATAAACTAAGACACACCAACCTTTATGCTAAGCAAAGGAAAATAACTTATCCAAGTCTAATGTCATGCATGGCAGCAACCTTTAATTGGGCTGCAGATAGACCACAATCATCAAAGTAATCATCATCATAATCATTGTAGTCACATGTACCATCTTTCCATTGTTCCAAAAGACTCCTCTCGTTCCCTCCACTACAGAAATAATTAGTCTCGTTAGGATATTCCAAAACTTCATCGTCGTCGCTATCAGAAACATCCAAATTACCCACCTTAGAGAATGGGTTACCTACTTTGGTTGAAGAAGTACACGTAGAGGAGGAGATACTAGGCTTAGAAGCCGCATCCTGCTCCTTTTCTTTTAAATCAACCTTTTTTAGAGGTTTACCATCATCATCCATAAGAGTAACTTTCCCTTCAATATTTAGCTTTTCAATCTTTCTGATTTTATCAACAATAGGAGTAGTACTTCCATTTACACCCTTAGAAGAACTAGCAACAATAGGTATACCAGATGCTAAAAAACTAGCCATATCATTTTGGCAATCAAGAACTTCATCATCACTATCTTCTTCAGCTACTTTAGTTTCCTTCTTACTACCAACCTCCAAATCAGCCCCATCCTTAGGAGAAACACTTGTTGCACAAGGAATACCATTATCATCAGTATCAGCCATATCAAGAGCATCAAATGAGTTCAATGTAGACTCGTACTTGCCTCATTAGTGTTTTTCTCCTTAGTAGTAACCGGTTTTTTCAAGACAGGTCTCCAAATTTTGGTTTAGGCTTATTAAGCTGAACACCCCCAATAGGCCGAGAAGGAGCAGCCACATTCTTCCTCTTACTCTTACGATTCTTTACCTCAATGAAACTATCATCTCTTTTCCAAAGTAGTAGAAGCTTCAGAAGCCTTTGCTGCCACATTAGTATTACTACAAGCAGCCTCCTTAACACGATTTGGGCATCCAATCAAAGTATGTCCAAAAGTTTTACATTCTCCACAATGAGGAGGTTTCCATTCATATTCGATATTAATTTCAGTAATAAAACCATTACCTTCTTCATTTGGAATTGCCATTGTAACCTGGCTTTTTAGTTCAGAATCCGCGCTTAATTCAACTAAAGCACGCGCAAAACTAATACGGCCCCAAGACTCGACACACATAGAGCTTGTAAAAGCATCTAACATAATAGGTTTCCCTACTTGTGTAGCAATCAAGCTCAAACCATCCTCAGAATAACCAACCAAAGGAACCTTATGCATTTTGATTCAAACCGGTACCTTGTTTACCTCGTTCCTATTAAGGGATAAAGTGGGAATCCATTTATTTAGAATAATGGGCGAGTTACGTATAATCCAAGGACCTCATTCCAAAACACGATCCACACCCTCCTTAGTAGCAAACTTAAAAAGAAATACACCATCACCATTCTTCATCAGCTTTTGCAAGCCAAATTTTCCCCATGTATTAGTAACATAATTCTAAACTAAAGGAAAAGCAATGGTCTTACCTAGAAAGTAACCAACAAGTGTGTTATCATACCGACTTAAAACCTTCTTCATAGCAGCCATAGGCAACATTGTGTCGTGATTATCCACTCGATCCACATTGACCAATGCTCTAAAATTCACTTTCAGAATCATACGAGTAGCATTAATGACAATGACAAAAGAAGTAGGAGAATCTACCTTTGGAACCGATCCTGAACCCACATGCTCATTAGATTTAACACTACCATCATTATTAGCCTTAACGATCGTCGAATTAAAAGCAGCCTTTGGATCCGTATACCCGTCCACACGTGTAGGCAAATTAACATCACCATTATCAACTGTCCAATCGGTAATAATAGGCCCCATATTTGTATTATTAACCATTGCTCGAAATGTAAGAGTTCTTTAACGATTCACTACTCTTCAAACTATGTAGAAAACTAGAAGGGGGTCAATAGTTTACCAATTAAAACTTTGTTTTGAACTTATTGAAAAGATCAATTGATATTGATCTTAGATATGTTAATGAAATATGCAAGCAATATGTAAAGAGTAAATAAGGAAAGAAATGATCAAACCACAACAAGTTGTTTATAGTGGTTCGGTCTACAAGGACTCTTTTTCCTTGCCCTACTCCATTCCTCGAGTCTCACACTCGAGAGTTTAACTTCACTAGTCAACAAGCTCCTTTCACCGGCGGAGAAAACCTTTACACTTCGCTTACACTATTTCCGACACTAAGCTAGATGTCGAGTTCTTTCCAAGGGTACAACTACTCCCACACACAATGTATTTTGAGGACTAAAATACTAACCACTCACACTCACAAGATGGTTTAATATAACAATGAAGTATGAATCAACACTAGATCATACAACACTAAACAAACAAGACTTCCAACTTCTCGTTTGAAGCTTGAATGTGACTTGATCTTCTTTGCTACAAAAGAGATCACTAATATGATATAAAACCGAGTTAGAAAGGTTGAGAGAAGATATGTAAGAGAGTATAATGGAAAAGGATGAAAACTACTTGGCTTGGCATTGCTATTTATAGCCAAATGGACAGAGCTGCCTGACGAACCGCTGAACCCTTAAAGGGTTCCGCCTGTACCAATTTGGTACCGCGGTCCATTGTAAAACCCGAAAATCTAAAACATGATTAAAGACTAAAATACCCTTGGAATCGAAATTTATAAAATACGTAAAATACATTTATATCATTTAACGAAATTAAAACTAAACTTACGAGTAATTAAAACTTAACTAATGTGTGACGTGATCGATTTTGGTACGACGAAGATTTAAACGCTTCGCTAATATGTTGGGCTTCGTTTTGTTAATGGTGAACCATTTGGGCCGCTCGCTTGTTTGTCCGGAGCCGAGAGCTAAGAGAGCCCATAGGGGCGATGTTTTATTCGCTGGATCAAGAGCCGAGAGCCCAAGGGCTGGTTTTGTGTGTGTTCGGTTGGACCAAGCCGAAACCCAACCCATCAAAGTCTAGAAACATTTTTGTACTACCTATATATACACTACATTTACAAGAAATTGAAACCCTAGTTTTGTTGCCTCTCTTTTCTTTTCTTCCATTCGGCCGAACCCTAGACTCTTGGTGTCGCGAGTTTTGTTTCAACAAGCTAAGGTATAAACGTGTTTATTCGCCTTCCTTTGTTACACCTTACGTTAATATTTATTGTATCATGTTTGTTTTGGTCGAGTCTTGTTTTTTTCTTTTGTGTCGAGTCGCACGAAACCAAACAAGACAAACCATAATGATTTGAACCTAATAATTATTAAAGAGAACATGTATTGAATATGTTTTGTGAATCGGATCATAAGTATGTCAAGCTATATATATAACCGAACCATATGTAAATGAATCGGACCTTATATAACATGTGAACTTGAATATGTAAAGTACGTCGAGAGTTAAGGTATTGCTTAAAACATGTTAGCCGAACCCTATATACAAACCGAACCATATAAGAGTTTTGAACGTGTATTAAACGAGTAAAGATCATGTGAAACCTAAACCCTAAGTGATGTGTGAACCGAACCTTAATTGGTTTGTGAACCGTGTATCATAAGTCAAGTAGATGTGTGTTAATCCGAGTAATAAGTAACTGGTGGGGTCACATGAAATCATAAACGTGCATGGATATAAAAGTTGACGATAACATATATATGAGTAACATATGATTAAGACATGAACGTGTTGAGTAAATAACAAGAGTAATGAGTCATTAAATGACGAACATATAAAGTAAATGCACATGGATATGATATTAAAAGAATGAGAAAACCCTAGAACATAAATGAGAGTCGATTAGGGTTTGAAGCTAAGTATATTAATTCGTTATTTCATGTGTGAGTTATGACATTTAAACTATTTTCACATTTAACCCTAAACTTTAATAAATGACATAATGAACCTTAATCTACGATATTGTTTATAAAACACTTAAGTCTCATTTAATTATAAAACCCTAAAGTATTAAGATCATCGAATACATTGAGTATAAACACCAAATATTAAAAGATCATTTCGACGATTATGGAATCATAAATAACATGTACGATCGTTAATGTGTATAGGTTCGTGAAGAAGGAGTAATCCTTTGCTTTCCGTGTTTTTCTTTTCGATCATTTGCTTTGGAATAAGGTATGATATTCGACCTTTTCAAGAAGGTTCCTTATAACGTTTTTTTCGTTAGCTTTTATATTAGGATTTCCTAAGCCTTTGCTATGAACCCCATTTTGTTTGTTTGAGTTGTTGCTTATCCGAACTTTGATTTTGGATTATAAAACATTTGATTTTGAACTATATGATATAAAAACTTTGATTTAAAAAACATGATTAAATCTTTGATAAAGTATGATCCGTGGTCGCTTATGACATTCGATTTGACCTAAGATAGTTTGACACCCGAGCCAAAATAATAACTAGTCATGGGGTTCCATGTCCGTGTCGTTGATGCACTTCGACATGACTCTAGGGCGAGAGTGAAGTTCGCCACGCCCCTTATCTCGTTATCTCGTTATGAGCTCAAGTTATATTATATTACCAATATATGTTTGTGGGGCGATGGATGCATCCTAGATCATATTATATCGTTATATGTTATATGTTATATTATATGTTATCTCGATGATTGATGCTGCGTGCATGCACGCCCTTCATAACTCGTAGGTCTCCCTACAAATGTTGCCTTGTGTGAATATGAATATGATTATGATCCGATATATGTGTGTCGGGCTCGAGGTAGTTAACTATAAAACTTATTCTATTATTCGATTTATATTTTGAAATGATTATGATTTTACTATCTTTCTTTCACTTTATTTCAGATTCGCTTTGCTTCGTATTCGCTTTGCTTGTATATCTGCTCACCTGGCTTTTGAAGCTCACCGCATTTCTTTTCTTCCGCGCAGGTATCTAAGCATTGAGCGGGTTTTGCTTTGGGATGAGTGCTTGAGTGGACTTACCTTAGAGATATTTAGCTTTGATCTTATGATGCCATTTAAGACTTAATATTTCGATATTTTATTTGAGTTTATTTTCCACTGGGACCTATGTATTGAAGTCATTTTGACTTGAATTATTTCAAGATTTATGCTAAGATTTCTTTTGGATATTTATGTTTGCTTTGATATGACACCATTACTTGTGATTCCTTTACCCTTGTCGCCTCGGGCGCTATAATTTATGGCATCGAGCCTGTGTTTACGACTTGTAGTCGGACTCGTGACATATGGAGCCTAGGTTTTGAGACCCTTAGAGCTTAGGCTATGACCGTGAGGATTTGGGTAGACTTTAGGATTCCTTGTGGTACTTCCATTTCAGATCTCACCTTTGTTCATTTTGCTAATCGCTTGAATATCGCTCGATGGTTCGAACTCGTACTACCAGAGCGTGGATGGAGACGATGATGCTACTAACATTGATGTTGCGATTGCTAATGCCCTCAACACTCTTTTCCTCGGTCTTACTACACCGAGATGATGGAACAGTGATCAACAACATTCAGAATCGACCGGTGCTTCGGGTAGTGGTGGAGGAAATCAACCCGTCGGCATTCACACTTGGCTCGAGCGCTTTGGGTAGAAGCTCAAGCCTCTTTCGCTTAGCACCGCCGCTACTCCCACCGAGGCCGAGGACCGGATCACCATATTGAGAAGTCGCTTGAAGCATCTTGGGGTTGTGGAGACGAGTTTAAGACTCGTTTCGGTCGCATTTAAATTGGAAGGTGATGCTTTAAATTGGTGGAAGGCACTCAAACAAGCAAGAGGAGGAGATGCTTTTGCTATTACTTGTACCGGACCGAGTTTCGGACTATCTTCTATAACCACATTTCCTCGATGTCGAAAAGAAAGGTATGAGAGGATTATCGTGCAATCTACCACCTTGATCATGAGAATTCCAATGAGTACATGAGTAGGTTTATGAGGTTGGTAAGTTTTGTGGGAACGATTGTCGGAGATGGTAGGCGCTAAGCTAAGCACTTCAAGTGGGATCAAGAAGTGGGTGTTGGACCGATCGCTAATATTGAGTATGAGAATGTGTCGGCCGCAATGACGCACTCGTAACATTGAGATCTTTCATGAGGTTTCGGTTCCAACAAGCGTAATCGCGATGGTGATCGGATTCAAGGTAGGACTCAAGGCAATGATTATGGGGAAATTCGGCAGGAGTTATGATTCGAGGGTCAAGTGGATAGGAGTTATGATCACGGGTCGGGTCACCAGAAGGAATGTTGACTGGGCGCCCGAGGCGAGGAGTCAAGATAATAGAAATGCCGGTAGGAATGGAAATGATCGTCGTAACCAAGGTAACAATAACCAGCATACAACAAGGATCACCACCGAGGATCAAATCGTGGTCGTGCTTCAGATCTTCCGTCAAGAAAGGACGACCGAGGTTTTGCCTCCCCACCTATCTCGTACTACTTGTGGAAAGGCTCATCCGGACAGTGTTTCAAGGCCATCGTGGATGTTTCTCTTGTGGTTCTACCGCTCACAAGATCAAGGATTGCCCTAAGAAGAACCCGTGATTCTCGGAAACTACATCAAGCCGCCAACTACTACCGGACGTGTTTATGCTACTACTCGAATCAAAGTGAGCGCACTTCGTGTACCATTACGGCACTCTTTTCATTGATGATTATTCTGCTTCGCTTTATTTGATACCGTGCCACACACTCCATTATATCCGTCACATTTGCTAAGAAACTTAATATGAAGCCCAAACCATTAACAAATCACTTATCGATTTCACGCCTATGAAAACCACATGATCATTGATCATAAATACGTTAAATGTCCTCTTCGCTTTGATGATCGATTCGCTTTGCAAATCTGTATCCTCTCGATATGGTCGACTTTGATATCATTCTAGGCATGGATTGGTTGGCTTATCATAGAGCTTCAATTGATCGCTATGCTAGAACGGTGATCTTTGGAGACGAAACATCCCGAATTCGCTTATCATGGTTCTCAACCTCTCAAATCATAAGCTCATTTCCGCTATGAAGGCACGGACCATGATTGCTCATGGGTGCCAAGGTTTTCGGCATCCGTTAAGGACACATCTTTGGAGAGTCCTAACATTGAAAATCTTTTCGTTGTTTGCGAATTCACCGACGTTTTTCCCGATGAACTCCCCGGTCTTCCCCGCCTAGAGAAGTTGAGTTTAGCATTGAGTTAATTCTCGTGCCGAACCGATTTCAAGGCTCCGTGATCGTATGGCACCTATAGAATCAAGGAGTGAAGGAACAATTGCAAGAGATGATAGAAAATGGATTTATTCGACCCAAGTTTCTCCATGGGTGCACTGCTTTATTTGTGAAGAAGAAGGATGGAAGCATGCGCTCATGTATCGACTACCGTGAACTCAATCGATACCATTCGTAATCGCTATCCTCTCGCCGCAGATTGATGATTTGTTTGATCAACCGCAAGGAGCTAAGTTCTTTTCAAGATTGATCCGAGATCCGTTATCATCACCACGCGTGAAGGAGCAAGATGTTCCTAAGACGCGCTTTGCATCAGATATGGTCATTATGAATTCCTCGTTATGCCTTTTGGTTTGACAAATGCGCCGCTGTGTTTATGGACCTAATGAATCGTGTTTTCCATGAGTTCCTCGATAAGTTCGTTATCGCTTTCATCGACGACATTTTAGTTTACTCCAAGTCCAAGAAGAGCATGAAGAACATCTCCGGATAGTTTTGGAGATTCGAGGAAGAAGAAGTTGTACGCCAAATTTTCAAGTGCGAGTTTTGGTTAAGACAAGTCGCTTCCTTGGTCATATTGTATCGCCGATGGTATCACCATGGATCCGTCTAAAGTTGAGGCTATCACTAAATGGCCAAGACCTACGATGTTGATCGAGGTCGAGTTTTCTAGGACTCTTGGTTACTACCGACGTTTTGTTGAAGGTTTCTCTCGCTTAGCTCTACCCCTAACCCAACCGATGAGAAAAGGTGAAAAGTTTGTATGGACGGATGAACGAGAGAAGAGTTTTGAAGAGTTGAAACGGAGATTGGTGTCCGCCCTATTTTGACTCTTCCATCCGGTTCTCGAGGATTTCAAATTTACAATGATGCATCTAAGAAAGGATTAGGTCGTGTTTTGATGCAACATGGAAAGGTAATAGCTTATGCTTCGAGGCGCCTAAAACCTTATGAGGAGAATTACCCAACTCATGACCTTGAGTTAGCCGCAGTGGTGTTCGCGTTGAAGATCCGGAGACATTACTTGTATGGAGAGACGTGTGATATATTCATCGATCATAAGAGTCTCAAGTATATTTTCACCGTAGGAACTTAACATGAGACAAAGAAGATGGTTAGAACTTAAGGATTATGACACCAACATTCAAGACCATCCGTAAGGTTAATGAAGTTGCCGACGACTTAGCCGGAAATCGTGCATTCTTGCAAGTATCGAGATTGAACCTAGGATTTTTCGAGACTTAGAGAGTTTGGATGTTGAGCTATGCGACGAGGGTTTGATGGATACCGGGCTAGTATGAAGGTGGAGTCGAACCTTATACCGCAAATTAAAGAAGCTCGAAAGATGATGGTGAGTTGTGGGCCGTGGCGCAAAATGTTGAAGAAGGTAAGCAAACGGAGTTTAAGGTTGATAATGACGGAATTGTATGGTATGAAGATAGGCTTTGTGTTCCCAATGATCCGTACTTCGTGAGAAAGTTATGATCAAGCTCATAGTTCTCCTTTCACTATCCATCCCGGTTCTACCAAGATGTATAGGATTTGAAGCAAGATTTTGGTGGAATGGCATGAAGCAAGATGTGGCGACGTTTGTGTCGAAATGTATGATTTGTCAACAGTTAAGATTGAACATCAAAGGGCTAGTGGATTGTTACGACCATTGGATATTCCAACATGGAAGTGGGATAAGATATCTATGGATTTTGTGATCGACTACCTCTTACTCGGAAGAAGCATGATGCGATTTGGGTAGTTGTTGATCGACTAACCAAATCGCTCATTTCTTACCAATCGAAAGGATTATGGTATTGGTAGATTGGCGGAAATTTTTCAACAAGAGATCGTTAGACTTCATGGTACTCCGCATCTATTGTGTCCGACAGAGATCCGCTTTACTTCTCGCTTCGAAAGGTTTGCAAAAGCTTGGGGTACTCGACTTAATTTTAGTACGGCATTTCATCCTCAAATGATGGTCACGAGAGGACTATTCGCACCTTAGAGGACATGCTAAGGGCTTGTGCTTTGGAATGGACCGCGCTTGGGATGAATATTTGTGTTTAGTAGAGTTTGCATACAACAACAGTTGGCATGCTAGCATTAAGGCAAAGACCGCTTGAACTTCTTTATGGGAGGAATGTAGAGCACCTACTTGTTGGGATGAAGTAGGTGAACGCTTAATTGAAGGTCCGAAATGATTGAGATCACTAATGAGAAAGTAGTGTTGCTAGAGAAAAGTCAAGGAAGCTAGGTCTCGCCGAAAAGTTATGCCGACAAGCATCGCCGTGATTTAGAATTTCGGGTTCGAGATCGTATTTTGAAAGTTTCGCCGCTTAGAGGTGTGAAACGTTTTGGAATCAAGGGCAAGCTCACCTCGATTCATCGGTCCGCTTGAAATTCGGAACGATAGAGAAGTTTCAGATCGATTAGCACTTCCGCCCGCTATCGCATGTTCATGACGCTTTCCATGTATCACCCTAAGGGGATACAACTATCATCCGTTACACGCTGCTTTTATCCGCTTGATCAAATTCAATCCGATATGTCTTTATCTCAAGAACCGAAGCTATTTTAGAAAGGCAAGAAAGAGTCATGAGAAATAAAGTCATTCCGCTCGTTAAGATTCTTTGAAAATCACCCGAGCGCGAGGCTACTGGGAAACCGAGGAGTCGATGCGAGCTAGTTATCCTCATTTCTTTGAATAGTTGGTATGTTCTCATTTCGTTGCTTGTTTCATTTCAATTTTCGAGGACTAAAATTTTTCTTTAGAGGGAAGAATTGTAAAACCCGAAAATCTAAAACATGATTAAAGACTAAAATACCCTTGAATCGAAATTTATAAAATACGAAATACATTTATATCATTTAACGAAATTAAAACTAAACTTACGAGTAATTAAAACTTAACTAATGTGTGTACGTGATCGATTTTGGTACGACGAAGATTTAAACGCTTCGCTAATATGTTGGGCTTCGCTGCTAATGGTGAACCATTTGGGCCGCTCGCTTGTTTGTCTCGGAGCCGAGAGCTAAGAGAGCCCATAGGGGCGTATGTTTTATTCGTTTGATCAAGAGCCGAGAGCCCAAGGCGCTGGTTTTTGTGTGTTCGGTTGGACCCAAGCCAAACCCAACCCATCAAAGCCTAGAAACATTTTTGTACTACCTATATATACACTACATTTACAAGAAATTGAAACCCTAGTTTTGTTGCCTCTCCTTTCTTTTCTTCCATTCGCCGAACCCTAGACCTCTTGGTGTCGAGAGCTTTTGTTCAACAAGCTAAGGTATAAACGTGTTTATTCGCCTTCCTTTGTTACACCTTACGTTAATATTTATTGTATCATGTTTGTTTTGGTCGAGTGGTGTGTTTTTCTTTGTGTCGAGCCGCACGAAACCAAACAAGACAAACCATAATGATTTGAACCTAATAATTATTAAAGAGAACATGTATTGAATATGTTTTGTGAATCGGATCATAAGTATGTCAAGCTATATATATAACCGAACCATATGTAAATGAATCGACCTTATATAACATGTGAACTTGAATATGTAAAGTACGTCGAGAGTTAAGGTATTGCTTAAAACATGTTATCCGAACCCTATATACAAACCGAACCATATAAGAGTTTTGAATGTGTATTAAACGAGTAAAGATCATGTGAAACCTAAACCCTAAGTGATGTGTGAATCGTGAACCGAACCTTAATTGGTTTGTGAACCGTATCATGTGTGTGTAGATGTGTAACTAATCCGAGTAATAAGTAACTTGTGGGGTCACATGAAATCATAAACGTGCATGGATATAAAAGTTGACGATAACATATATATGAGTAACATATGATTAAGACATGAACGTGTTGAGTAAATAACAAGAGTAATGAGTCATTAAATGACGAACATATAAAGTAAATGCACATGGATATGATATTAAAAGAATGAGAAAACCCTAGAACATAAATGAGAGTCGATTAGGGTTGAAGCTAAGTATATTAATTCGTTATTTCATGTGTGAGTTATGACGCTTAAACTATTTTCACATTTAACCCTAAACTTTAATAAATGACATAATGAACCTTAATCTACTATATTGTTTATAAAACACTTAAGTCTCATTTAATTATAAAACCCTAAAGTATTAAGATCATCGAATACATTGAGTATAAACACCAAATATTAAAAGATCATTTCGACGATTATGGAATCATAAATAACATGTACGACCGTTAATGTGTATAGGTTCGTGAAGAAGGAGTAATCCTTTGCTTTCCGTGTTTCGCCGATCATTTGCTTTGGAATAAGGTACATGATATTCGACCTTTTCAAGAAAGGTTCCTTATAACGCTTTTCGTTAGCTTTTATATTAGGATTTCCTAAGCCTTTGCTATGAACCCCATTTTGTTTGTTTGAGCTGTTGCTTATCCGAACTTTGATTTTGGATTATAAAACATTTGATTTTGAACTATATGATATGAAAACTTTGATTTTAAAAACATGATTAAATCTTTGATAAAGTATGATCCGTGTCGCTTTGACATTTCGATTTGACCTAAGATAGTTTGACACCCGAGCCAAAATAATAACTAGTCATGGGGTTCCATGTCCGTGTCGTTGATGCACTTCGACATGACTCTAGGGCAAGAGAGTGAAGTTTCGCCACGTCCCTTATCTCGTTATCTCGTTATGAGCTCAAGTTATATTATATTACCAATATATGTTTGTGGGGCGATGGATGCATCCTAGATCCGTTATATGTTATCTGTTATATGTTATATGTTATATGCTATATGTTATCTCGATGATTGATGTCGCGCGCATGCACGCCCTTCATAACTCGTAGGTCTCCCTACAAATGTTGCCTTGTGTGAATATGAATATGATTATGATCCGATATATGTGTCGGGCTCGAGGTAGTTAACTATAAAACTTATTCTATTATTCGATTTATATTTTGAAATGATTATGATTTTACTATCTTTCTTTCACTTTATTTCGTATTCGTTGCTTCGTATTCGCTTTGCTTGTATATCTGCTCACCTGGCTTTTGAAGCTCATTTATTTCTTCCGGCGGTACCGCATTTCTTTTCTTCCCTTAGAGATATTTAGTATCTAAGCATTGAGCTTAATATTTGGGTTTTATTTGGGATGAGTGGGACCTATGTATTGGACTTACCTTAGAGATATTTAGCTTTGATCTTATGATGCCATTTAAGACTTAATATTTCCAAACACTATGTATATTTTATTTGAGTTTAGTTTTTTTCATGAAATGGGAACACAATGATGTGTGACCTATGTATTGAAGTCATTTTGACTTGAATTATTTCAAGATTTATGCTAAGATTTATATTTGGATATTTATGTTTGCTTTGATATGACACCATTACTTGTGATTCCTTTACCCTTCCTATCGGTTTGGGCCGTTTGTCAATGTCCTCAAGATGAGGGACATTGATGGGGAAGTGGATGGTCCCCATACAAAGGACCATGAATGTCTTTGTAAATGGGGTGGAAGAGAAGAGGTTTAGGCCCTAATGGGGCGTTTGGGTCAAGGGATGACCGAGGTGACTCATGAGCAATCCGCTCGGTTGTGCCAAATGATGGCAATGGTGGTGGATGATTTGGCCTAGAGGCAAGTCATCCAAGTCCTCAGGAAAGGATTTGGTGAAGTTGGTGGAGTTGAAAATAAATCCATAGGAATGAGAGTTGGAGACCTTGGTGGTGAAGGTGGTGAGGGTGTTTTGGATGTTTGGATGGGTGCCGGAGGAGGTGAAGTTGGTGTTTTTGTAGGTGGTGGAGTGGTGATCACAATGTGTGATTGATTTGGTATAGCCAAGGTGAGGCTTGTATCATCTCGGATGGGAGATGAGATTGTGAGTAGAGAAGACTCGGATGAGGAGCTAATGTTAACGAAGCAACAAGGCCTAACGCTAATTCTAGCGGTCTTCTTGCAAGGTTTTGGAGAGGATTTTGTCATTTTTGACTTGGGTTTTACTTTGCTAGATAGTAGTAAGAATGAAAAAGGTGTGAGGATGATCATGGTAAAACCTCTCAATTTATAGAAGTGAAAAATTATGGAGAAATGTGTTTGATTTGATGTTAAACCATTGAAGAGATGAGGTTCCTAATGATTTGGAAGTGGGTTGAATGCTAGTCATATCACCCAAGTCAAGCCATTCAAGAGAGATTAAGTGAAGAAAAAAAGATTTGCAATAAATGTGTTCTAATGAGTGGAATTTCATAATATTCAGATCACTCACGGATTTGAAGGTACCAAAAATTTGGTTCCTTCCTTTATGCAAAAGGGCTCCTTGGGTGGATTTTTCAAATTTTTGAATTTTGGTGGGAAATGAATTTCTTATATACCTAAGTGAATTATACTAGTTCTAATAAGAGTATAAGCAAGTTAGGATTGACTTATAAGCATTGGATGGTAATTTGGAATTACGAAATAGTCGAAATTGAAAGTTACCAAGGATCCACGCACCAAAATCATACACGGCCGAACCCTAAAAGGGTGCCGTCTGGTCCTCAGACAGTACAGGCGGTACCAATTTTCATAACGGACGGTACCAAATTTATGGTGCCGCTCGATCCGTGAAATGCGTAAAATGGACAGAGTACGTTTTTAGGTGTCGGGGATTTTTCCGAAACCTGAAATTCTTCTCAAAATATGTGATACTAATCATTTGTAGTTAGGAAAAGCAGATAACACATATATAAACATAGTGGAGCATGTATTTTGAGCAAGGCTTTTTGATTTTCACATTATAGTGAAAATGGGTAAAATTTGATAGCATACTTGCGCTATCCCCCTGCATAAGATTGTTAGCATTCACCATTGTTTCAGTTTATATTATCATCCTACATAATAAAAACAACGAAATTGTATCAAACATTAACGATAATGCATTGTTCCAAACACTCCTTAAAAGTACCCTTATTTGTCCAACTTCTTGTAAATCTTATTCATCATCCTACCAAGGCACTTGAACATTCCCTTAGTTTGCTTGAACTCCGCTAATTCATTCTCTATTTTGGGAAGAGACGCATAATACTCATGAGGCGGAAGACGAGAGCTTGGAAGACCATCCTTGGAGCTATTTGATGATGATGATGATGGAGTTGGAGGTTTTGCTCTCTTGCCTTTTGTCTTAGCAACTCGTGCATCACTCAAAGGTACAAAGATGTGAGGGATGAGCTCATAGTGTAGATGCATCCCTTTTGGACTTGGTTGAATTGGTGCAAAGTTTCTATAGAGACGGGTGAGGAGCATTCCGTATGGAAGAGCAACCGATCCTTGAGTTGGAATATCAATCATTCTCCTAGCGATGTAGTAAGCTAAATTGAATGGTTGACGGGTGGACAAGTTGTAGAGCATATGACAAAGGCAAGCGTTAATGTGATCCCTATTTCCTATGGTGCTAATGACGTTGGCTCTAAGAAGCTCCTCCCATTTCTTAAATTCGGGCTTAAGTTCATTTAGCTCCATTCCATATGGATCTCGATTTACTTCTTTTCCCTTTCGGGTAACTCGGGTTGTATCACTTTTTGGCTTAAAAAGGTGTTCACGGATGACATCCTTATCGGCCAAACGGGTTTGGTAGGGTGGAGAGCGGTCATTGATTGCATCAAGAGCCGTGAGTGACCACTTATCCGTGTAGACACAAGTTCCTCGGTTGGGAATTCCTAACACTTGAGCAAAGTTGCCTAAGGTGATGGTGTAGTCGTTTTGATTGTTTCTAAACCTAAGACAAAATTCATCATCGTCTTCATCATTAAAGCCGGTCACACTAGCATAGAATTCTAACACAAACCTAGGACAAATTGGTTCATCGATGTCAAGAAGACAGTCGAATTGAATGGCGGCTATTTCTTCACGAAGGTTGGTATTTTCAAGGAAGGATGAGTGAATGGTTCTACCCTCATGGAAATACCTTGATTCTAGACCCCTAAATATTTCTACTTGTTCCTTGGTAAGTCCTTTGGTTTTGTGGTGTTTGGGAATGTAGTTAAGGGTGTCTTTGTGATCATAGAATCTTGCGGCTACCATGGTTATTCCTAAGGACAAGAGTTAATATGTTAAAAATGAGAATAAGTTTTAACGTTTTTGGTTCTAGTGTGTGCCTATATGAAAACAATTTGGAGTTGCGGTTATCTCGACTCATTTTATGCATAAAATGGTTTTAGAGGGGTGTTTGGCAAATACCATGAGACAACCCAAATGCTCTTAATTCAATGTGGCTTCATTTGAATATACCCGAGAATGCATATTAGTTATGCAATACCTTTAGTATTCAAGAGCATGCAAGTGATGAAAATTTAACGTTCCTATTTGTATTAGCAATGAAAAGATTGTTTTCCTACAAGTGAGAAGCTTTTCAAAACTTTTAACATGGGGTGTTTGGTTGTTTAAACAAGGCCTTATATTCATTATCTATCAATTAGTGGGAAGCATGATTTGTTTATGCAATATGATAATGTAGTACCTAATTTCAATGACTAGTTATGCAATTTGCCAATTGAATTCATATTTGGTATGAAAGCATACATAAAACCCCATGTAATGATTTGTGATAGTTTTGTGCATAAATAAGAATCCTAGACTCAGAATTAAAAGATAAGATGTAGTTAGGATACTTACAATGATGTTATCTTGATGATTAGTGAGTGGAAGGTGTCAATAATAAGCTTGGTTTAAGTTTTACACGTTTTGGTAAAGTGGGTTGTGAGGAAGAGGATGTTATGTATATATCGCTTTTTTCTTCAGAGACACCACGGACGACGGCACCAAATATTTGGTTCCGTCCGTGTTGTCGCTTGGTGTCGTGGCTACGATGAGCGTATACAAAGCAAAATTATTTTGGTTTGACTATACTAATGTTTTTAGGCTATGTTTATCCTACATGTTTGGTTCCATTAACCCTAAACCAAGTCTAAGAAGATTAAAAGGTTCTCGTTTAAGAGGCTTAGTTAAGATGTCGGCAATGTTGTCTTCGGAGGATACTTTCTCAATTGAAATGTTCCCTTTTTGAACATTGTCGCGAAGAAAGTGATGATGGATTTCAATATGCTTTGTACGAGCATGTTGAACGGGATTCTTGCTGAGATCGATGGCTCCTTTGTTGTCGCAAATTATCACAATGTCGTTGAGATGAATTCCGTAATCTACGAGAGCTTGTTGACATGCTTTTCCGGCTGAGACGCACTCGGCCCGAGAGTTGAGATGGCTAAGGCCGTTTGCTTATTTGCAAACCATGAGGTGAGACAATGTCCAACAAAAGTGCAAATACCGCTTGTACTTTTCTATCGACATAGTCACCGCATGATCCGAGTCGGCATACACTATGGTTTCTACACCTTCCTTTGGGATACCATGATCCTAAACACGTTTTCCCTTAATGTATCTAAAATCCTTTTAAGGCTTCTAAGTGTGATGCCTTTGGGTTTTCTTGAAAGCGAGCACATAGACAAACACTAAACATAATGTCGGGTCTACTAGCCGTAAGATAGAGTAGACTACCAATCATTCCTCTATATTTAGTGTTATCTACGGATTCACCTTCTTCGTCCTTGGTGAGTTTAGTGTCCGAGGACATGGGTGTTTTAGTTGGTTTGGAATCTTCAAGACCAAATTTCTTAAGCATGTCTTTTATATATTTAGATTGGTTAAAGAAAATGCCATCTTCTAGTTGTTTAATTTGAAGTCCTAGAAAGAAGTTTAACTCACCCATCATACTCATTTCAAACTCGTTATGCATGATTTTATAGAAATCATCACATAGTTCTTGACAAGTTGATCCGAATATAATGTCATCAACGATATTTGAACAATGATAATTTGTGATTCCTTTTTCTTGGTAAAAAGAGTATTATCTACTAATCCCATAGTATATTTTTATTAATAAGAAAAGTCTTAAGACGGTCGTACCAAGTTTTAGGTGCTTGTTTAAGGTCAGATAATGCTTTCTTGAGTTTGAAGACATGATGTGGTTTCTCAAAGTCGGTAAACCGGGAGGTTGAGCAACATACACTTCTTCGTTAATAAACCCATTAAGGAAAGCGCTTTTAACATCCATTTGAAATAATTTAAAGTCATAAGCACATGCATAAGCAAGTAATATTCTAATAGATTCAAGTCTAGCTACCGTGCATAAGTTTCATCATAGTCAATTCCTTCTTGTTGATTATAACCTTGTGCAACAAGCCTAGCTTTGTTTCTAGATACTACACCATTTTCGTCCATTTTATTTCGAAGACCCGCTTTGTTCCAATTATAGTTTGATCTTTGGGTTTTGGAACTAGTTTCCAAACATCATTTCTAACGAATTGGTTTAATTCTTCTTGCATGGCAATTAACCATGATTCATCTTGTATTGCTTCATTTATGGTTTTTGGTTCAATGGTGGATACATAACAAAAATAATTACTTTGATTTTGGGCTTGTGACCTTAAGGTTCTTTGATTAAGTTGTCCTATGACCTTTTCTAAAGGATGACTTTTAGATTCTTTGATGTTGACAATTTCCTTATTTAATGGTTCATCTTCCTTGTTATTATTAATTTGACTTTCTATTATTTGACTTTCAACTAAGTCATCATCTACCAAAGGTGATGTCTTAGAGGGAGGTGGACTTTCGTCAAATGTTATGTTCTACGATTCCTCGACTATCATTGTTTCTTTATTTAGGACAATGTAAGCTTTACTAGTTTGAGAGTAACCAAGAAATACACCTTCATAAGACTTTGGGTCAAACTTGGTGAGATAATCCTTTGTATTAAGAATAAAGCATTTACAACCAAAGACTCTAAAATATCCTAACATTGGCTTTTTACCTTTATAAAGTTCATATGGTGTTTTGTTTAAGAAAGAACGTATTAAGACTCTATTTAAAATATATGTAGAAGTGTCAACGGCGTTACACCAAAACTTTTGAGGTATGTTTTGTTCATTAAGCATTGTTCTACTCATTTCTTGAATTGTTCTATTTTTACGTTCTACTACTCCATTTGATTGAGGTGTTCATGGAGCGGAAAAGTTATGTGTTATACCATTTGTATCACAAAAGTTTCCAAATTGAGTTTCGTTGTCAAATTCACGACCATGATCCGTTCGGATCGACACAATTTTGACACCTAGAAGATTTTGAATTTTCTTGCTAAGTATTTCAAATTTATCAAAAGCTTCATTTTTGGTTTTCAAAAACAACGCCCAAGTAAACCTTGAGTAATCATCTACTATGACCAAAGTGTATAAGTTGCCTCCATAGCTTCTTATAGCGGATGGTCCAAACAAGTCCATATGTAATAATTCTAGACACTTAGATGTGGACACCATATTTTTAGATTTGTGACTACTATGTGTTTGTTTACCAATTTTGCAAGCGTCGCAAAAGTGTTGGTCATATTTTAGTTTTGGTAAATTCCTAACCAACTCTTTTGAAGATAGGTTTTGTATAAGTCTCATATTAGCGTGACCTAAGCGTCTATGCCAAAGAGATGAGCTATCTTCTAGTGTTGTTAGGCAAAGTTTCTCATTATATGTTTTATCTATTTTCATGACGTATAAGTTATTTTTTCTAACTCCTTTAGCTATGGTGATACCATCTTTTAGTATTTTACTACCATTTTTATCAAGTAGTACTTTATACTTTTTATCACATAGTTGGCTAATACTAAGTAGATTAAATCCTAACCTATCCACATGAGCAACATTTTCAATAGTTAGGGAGTTATGAGCAATCGTGCCTTTGCCAATGATTTTGCTTTTGAGATTGCTATCGAAGTGACATTACCTCCGTCATACTCTTGGTATGATGAGAAGAGACTTTGTTGCCCGTCATGTGTCGTGAGCATCCACTATCTTTTATCCATTCATCGGGTTCCAATCCAACTTTCAAGCATACCTAAAAGCAAATAACTCAAGCATTTGGTCCCCAATATCTCATGGGTCCGTTTGGGTTAAACATACCATTTATTTGATTGTATGGAAATGATGGGTAAGAGTTCCATGGCATGTAACCGGAGTTTGATATGGTCTAGGAAAGTTTTGATTCCAATCGTTGTGTTGGTAGTTGATACGCTTACGCAGCGTGCTCGGGGTCAAAGGAACTTCCTTTTCGTCGAGCAAGTTTTTCAACACCGTAGGCGATGAACCTAATCGTTGTAGTGTAGTATTAGGGTAAGCCACGGTATTGATATCGTTCTCTAGGGAATAGTGTCGTTAGGCTGAAGTGTATGTCGATTTAAGTCTAAAGGTGAGGATGATTATTTTGTATTTTTATATTTTATGAATCTCGGTTTTGAGGGAGGGTGGAATTAGTTGCTAGTCAACTATCCCAAAAGATACTAACTAAATTATGGGTCTACCATCACGTGAAGCGTATCTACTTATGATGTATTACTCCTTGCTAGCTATCCAATTCTACCTACTGAATTGTCACGTCTTATTGATGGTTGAATTGTCACGTCCTTATTCTTAACGCATTGTGTGTCTAAAGTTGTAGGGTATGCGTATGTTCCCTAACTCTTTGAACTTACCAAAGGGTCTCATCTACAAAACCCACTAGGGATGATAAACTCTTACTCTAAGGCACTCTTTGGATGGTTTAGATGACAACCGCACTAGGTGTTATATTCTAAGGTTCACAAAGATTTAATCAAGCATTAATTACACAACGAATGACCTATCGCATTACTAGATCATTAAACAATTAAGATAAGAGACAACCAATCAAACAAGAGACAGTAGGATGCAAGAATTATAAACTAAACCAATTAGACTCATTGAAATTGTCACACCCTAATGATGAAGATAGACACAAGCATCACTAAGAAATCAATAAGATCTAATTAATTATATACAAGTTTCATACAATCATAAGCAAACACTAGGTGAATTAGCCAAGCATAATTAATGAAGAGCAAGCAACAATTATGATAATTGAAGACATACCATAGGATTGGATTAACAAACAAATCATTACACGATGTTTATGGAGTGTTTGAAACCCTTTAAGTTGTCGAAACACCTACCTAAACCCTCGAATCGGACTTAGGTTTAGGGCTTACAAAAGTGAAGTTATAATGTTATATTTATAGGCGATTTTACGTCGGCAAAGAGCGACGCCACACCTAAATAGTGATGGCGTCGCGATGACTTCTTTCACCATATCGTATATTTTCTCGCTCGGTCGCGTGGGCTTTTGAATCACCTAAACCGAAGTTCGTATGCAAATGTTATGGCTAAAACAAGATCGCTACTTCGCGCGCATGTTGTGACTTGATCGACTTGTGACGCGCCACCTTATGGTTGTGACGCCGTCCCTTCGATCTATGACGTCATCCGGATCAAATCTAGGGCGCCCGAGTTGCGACGGCCTACTCTTTTATAACCGACGTCGTCACTTGAAAATAGGGTTTTGGCTTATGTCCCGTCAAAAATCCTCACGACGGCGTCAGCAGATAAGCGATGGCCGTCCCGCTGTAATTTAGCACTTGAGTGTCTCGATTCTTGACTTTGGCCATTTTCTTCATATATCCGCCTTTTCGTCCAAATAAGTACCATTACTGAAGATTTGCTTTCAAGAGACCTAAAAATGAAAAGGAACGATATTAAGCAATAACGGATACAAAAGTGATCAAATAAGGGCTTAAACGACCCCTTAAAAAGGTACATTTTAAAACCTTATCAGTAGTTGGGTTGTATGTTGTGGTTGCTCTTAGGAAAGGGGCGTTTGGCAAAAGAAGTTTTATATCGTTGTTGAGTAGTTTTTGATCTAAATTCATTTTTGACAAGTCCTACTCCTGATGTAATAGTTGGTTTTAGTTTAACACTATCATTTTTCTTTGTTACTTTAACAAATTCAAGACGGTCAGTATGCGAACATTCATTTCACGAGGTACCCACGGCACCATTTTGCTAAACTGACGGAACCCTTATTTTGGTTCCGTCGGTCCGTGGCTGCATCTTCAAACAATTTTGATGAATGTTCGTCTTTTTCGCCGCTTTGTTTTGACTCTTTGGAATTAATACTTCATTAAAACCTAGCCCATTCATGTCTCCGTGTGTTTTATGGATTTTAACTATTTCATCGGCAAGAGCGATGTTTTTGTTAAACCTTTTAAACTTAGAATTATTTTCGATTAGAACATCTTGTGTGAGCTTTAGTTTTCTATTTCAAGTTTAAGCTCTTGACATGACTTACAATCTTTGTCATTTGCTTTTCCTTTTCAAGTTGTTTTGCTTTTTCTTTTAAGTCATAAACTTCATTTTCCAAAAATTCCTTTTGGTTTTTAAAATTTATTTTAGTTATGATTTTAGACTTAGCTCACACAATTGATTGTATTGTTTTGCAAAGTGTCATCATCAATAGAAGAATAAGAAGAGTCGGAAAGTACCTCATTTGACTCATGTGCCATTAGAGCGATCTCTTCCTTGCTTGATTCTTCGTCGTCTTCACTATCACTCCAGCACCACTTACAAAAGCTCGTTGAGTTTTGCTTTTGGGTGGCTTGGGACATTCTCCTATGAGGTGACTTGCATCACCACATCTAAAACATTTTCTTTCACCTTTACCCTTTTGTCATCCCGATCTTTTGAATGGCTTTTCTTCTCGAGGTTGTCTTACGAACTTTCCTCTTCTTCTAAAGAACTTCTTAAAATCTCTAACGGCCATGGCATATTCCTCATCTTCACTACCGGAGCAAGATTCGTCATCATCACTTGATTCCGCTTTTGCTTTTAGAGCAACGGATTTGATCTTCTCCCTTTTTCCTTTGATGATCTCCGAATCTTTCTCCATCACCATTTCGTGTACTTTGAGGTTACCGATCAACTCGTCTAGTGACATTATTGAGAGATCTTTTGATTCCTCAATGGCGGTCACTTTAGCTCTCCATTTGGGATGGAGTGCTCTAAGAAATTTCCTGACAAAGTTCTTACTACGAAAATATTCATCAAGTGCTTTAAGTGATATAATAATAGTATTAAAGCGAGTAAAGCCAATGGTTTCATCTTCAGGGATAACAAATTGTTCATATTGTTGAACAAGAAGATCAATTTTGTTATCCTTGACTTGTGAATTACCTTGATGTGTAACAATTAAAGATTCCCAAATATCTTTGGCGGTTTCACACATAAAATTCTTTCATATTCTTTTCTAGGTAAAGCATTATAAAGCATCATTTTAGCTTCGTTATTTTTAGCAACTAATTTCTTTTGTTCATCAATGTAAATATCCTTTGTTGTAGAACTAAAATCCCTTTAACAATAATAAACCAAAGATATATATCTTTTGATTTTACATATGTTTCAAACGGTTTTTCCAATAGATAAATCCATTGGTTTCAAAGAGTGGTGGTCTTTGCATAGATTGCCTTCTTTAAAGTTTTCGAATCCATGGATCGTTTCAAGTTTATAAAATACATATTATTTTAGAAATTCTTGAGCAACGAGGCTCGTACCAATTGTAGAAAACTAGAAGGGGTTGAATAGTTTACCAATTAAAACTTTGTTTTGAAACTTATTGAAAAGATCAATTGATATTGATCTTAGATATGTTAATGAAATATGCAAGCAATATGTAAAGAGTAAATAAGGAAAAAAAATGATCAAACCACAACAAGTTGTTTATAGTGGTTCGGTCTACAAGGACTCTTTTTCCTTGCCTACTCCTCCTCGAGTCTCACACTCGAGAGTTTAACTCACTAGTCAATAAGCTCCTTTCACCGGCGGAGAAAACCTTTACACTCGCTTACACTATTTCCGACACTAAGCTAGATGTCGAGTTCTTTCCAAGGGTACAACTACTCCCACACAATGTATTTTGAGGACTAAAATACTAACCACTCACACTCCCAAGATGGTTTAATATAACAATGAAGTATGAATCAACACTAGATCATACAACACTAAACAAACAAGACTTCCAACTTCTCGTTTGAAGCTTGAATGTGACTTGATCTTCTTTGCTACAAAAGAGATCACTAATATGATATGAAACTGAGTTAGAAAGGTTAGAGAAGATATGTAAGAGAGTATGATGGAAAGGGATGAAAACTACTTGGCTTGGCATTGCTATTTATAGCCAAATGGACAGAGCGTCCACGGACCGCTGGAACCCTTAAAGGGTTCCGCCTGTACCAATTTGGTACCACCGGTCCGATGACCAAGATATCAAATTTTTCTAAAGTCAACTCTATCTAAGTGAGATTATGCAAGATATGAAGAGTACAAATCCACACAAAATATCTAATGAAATCTTCCAATGATTTCCATGATGCATCACATGATGTCATATGTTGTTTTTCTATTTTTAGAAATATGCAAGTACTTAAGTAGTGTTTGGTTTTAAGAACCTAACACATTCTAAAAACTACTATCATACATAATGATTAGAGTCATATCAAGATGTTACTAATCATAAATGTAAATGCTTGAATGATGAATATATTGTTTGAAAAAGCTTGTTTTAATATCTATAAAACTTGACAAGCTTTAAGCTTTTATACAAATTAAATTTACTTTTTGTCGTTAACAAAACTTAGGTAAAGATCAAAAATATAAATAACGTTTAATGACGATATTTGTATTAACAAACTAGTTTGACCGGCCAAACTAGACGAGGAGCTGCTAACATTCTTCCCAGCATCACTACTCGCACCCGAAAATTTACCATCATGTTTCGCCCCTTTGGACGCACTAAGATTATTCAAGAAGCCCTTTTCCATCTCTCCAAACCCCACAAACAATCACCAAACACAGTCGTTAACCACCCAAAAAGAGTAACCAGCATGCAGCAACGGACAAAAAGAAGAAAATAAAACCCTAACAAAAAGTTAGGGTTTTAACACGTTAATATTCAAGAACTAACCCCCATCATGAAGATTAATTAATACTCCTCCGTCTCATAATTATTGTCCATATTTCCATTTTGGGACGCCTCAAAATAATTGTCCACTTTCCATTTTAAGTAAAAACTAGAGAATCTATTAAGAGAATATTCTATTTTAGTGGTTGTATATTAAAGTGGGCCCACTTTATTAAACATCACAGATCTTGTCTCATGACAATAATTTTGAGACGGAGGAGTACTAATAATTGATTGGTTTTGCCTGCAAAGATATAATATAAATATAATATGAATCCAAAGAGAGTGTCTAAATACACCAAACTAATTACACAATCATTGACTTGTTACACTAACTTTGACCAAAATAATTACATAATAATTACCATATCAATTTGAATTATTCAGTTAACATTAATACATTACTTATATATTATTTTTTTTAAATCTTTTTTACTACCACCATACATTGTTTTCTCTCATCAACCTTTCAACACCATGAGTCCACGTTTCTACCAAAATCCTCATCCTCATTCCGTCAAAATACATAAGTCTAATTAAATCAAACATTCAAAGATAACTCAAACAAGTATACATAAGGTTCAAAAGTATTCACACAATTCCTGGTGGTCAGATCTAGGAGAAATACTTGTATCGTTGTTGTGATGTTGGAGTGGAAAACGACGTCTTTTTTGGAACAGAAGGTAAACGACGGGGTGTGGTTGCGTGTGACGGCTCATGAGAGCGAGTGAAACTTTCTCTGCTTTCTAGTAGACATCTTCTACTAGACTAGCAAATTGCCCATTGTTTTAGTATTCTTAAATATCCACAACTATAATCATCCAAATTTTGCCAACCAGAGACATAGGCAAGTTGTTTTTCTTCTTTTTAATTAATGAAAGCCTTTTCGTTAATTCCAAATGAACTTTTGTAGATAAGTAGCATAGCTTAAAAGCTTAAAACGAACCAATGTATGTATGTTCTCATGTCAATTTTCAATAATTCAATTTTTTTTTTGTTTTTTGCTTTGATAACTTGGAGGAAGCAACTGTGTATTTGCTGAGAAGATGCAAAGCTCTTATTTAATTAATTTAAAATGCTTGTATTCTCAGAAGTTTGTGACGACTTTTCGTAAATCTATTAGAGTTGGTTTACCATCATCGAAATGTAATATGTTCTTCTGTATTAAACTTGGGTTCAATATGATTACATTGTTGCTTAGAATTTACTCTTGATTAATCTCAAAGGTTTAACTTTTGGATTGTCTGCAACATTTTGAAAGTTAATTTATGAAATTAATTTACCGATTATATATTAACATTTTGCCAGTTGCTATCTCTTAACAAGTCAAGAAACCTAAAAATTACATAATATGACTGCTAATTAAGAGTAAACCGCCAAGCATGCACTATGAGCTAGATCACAACCACATTGTTTGATTTACCGTATAATTTTATGTACATGTTAGTGCTATTAAAAAGCTGTACCGTCATACAGTGTTGCAATCAAACGTGGTGGGAACGGAACGGCCCGAAACGCCCCAAAACGTTTCCCTGCCGTTTCCTAGCTGTTCCTGGATTCCCATGGCGTTTCCTGGCAGTTTCCTGATTTTCATGCGTTTTCATGGCAGTTTCTTGGTTTTTTTGCCGTTTCTGTATACGTATTTAAGATGGGTTTTAATGGTTTTAATGGGCTTTTTGTATTCCAAACCCATGCATTGGGAACCAACCGTCATATGCATTAGGGCATGGATTTATATCGTTTATATATATACCATGATACAAAACCCGCATATACAATAATACAAATATACAAAAATCAAGTGCTTTTTACTTTATAAAACTGTTGGGAATCTTTTAGTGGTTTTGATCGGAATAAATGGAGAAGAACAAATGAAGAAGAATAGAGAAGAGGTTATTGGGAGATGTGAAAGTAAATTATAGGTAACTGGCTAGTTTTTTTTAACAAGTGAGCACTAGTTGTTGAGTGAGTAGTCACAAAAAGACACTATCACATTTTAACATTTACAGTAATATTCAATATATTTTAACATTTACAGTAGTGTTCAATATATTTTATAAACTTATTAACTTATATATAATAAATAATATTGCATTAAACTTGAGTACTTTTGTTGTTTTTATTCATTCAAGTGCAGCAATTTTGTTGCTTTTAATCACACATGACTCGACCCGACCCGACTTGTTTCAAGTTACACTGAAAAACTCTTATTGCTCGATGCCCTCCGTGATCAATTTTCCTGGTTCCGCCATTGACGTAAAGAACATGTAGTATTTTTGGAGTTTACAATTAACATCAACATATATCTATTTTGGATTTTCTTTAATATATTTTTAATTTTTTATATTTTTATTGCAGTGTCATGCTGTTAAAAGATCTTGAATTTTTGATTTTTGCTTCCTGTTCCCGTATCCCTTTGCTGCTCCGTTTGATTGCTGCTATGCCATCATATCATTTGGCATAAGTTTAGTAGGATAGGTAAAGTTAAAATAAAAGACAAATATTCGTAAAAAGAATAATTTTTTTTTTTAAGTTCTTCAAAATTCCAAAAATTCCACAAGATCAGTATGTTGGTGCATAAAACTTTTGTGAATTTTTTTTATAATTTTGAGTTTTGATATGTTTTTTAATGCACAAAAATGAATTTTGATGCACAAAATTTTTAACTTGTTTTAGTTAGATGCATGAATGTTATTTTGATGGAAAAAGTCAAAAGAAGTTGGGTGTAAAACCAATTTTGATGCACAAAAATGATTTAATCTGTGACGTATTTTTTCATAAATTTTTTGGAAAAAGTTTTTCGCAACTTTTTCATGCACCATCATACACGATCTTGAGGAATTTTTTGAGAACTTTTCGAGAACTTTTTTTGAAAAGTTTTTTTTTTATAATCTTTTTACGGATATTTGTCTTTTTATTTGATCTTTATCCTAGTAGGATATATATAATTTTATCAGTTATGTTTCTCATATAATTTACTTCTTAACTAGATGGGATGTGTAGAGTAAAGTTGTATGGAAATTGTCATATACATATCGATAAAGTTTTCTAATAACGAGAGGGGCTGCGAACCGCCGCGTTGCGGCGGGGCAGCGATCAATCGTTTGTACGTGCATTGCTTAACAACATGTTATTTTTAGAGAAACCTGACTGGATGACAATTTGTAGATTAATTTGTTGGCTCGTAGCATTTGCGTGTATTGGACGATGTATTTAATATCCTTAGATGACTTTTTCTTCAATCAAAAAAGTGTTCGAACGATATTTTGAATTTCTTCATCTTTAAGTACGTGTCACAAAATTACTCATTTTTTGCCATCTACAGTCAAGCTATTCGAAATCATCTAATTAAAAGTAGAATATTGGGTTAGCCCAGACAAATTCGAGATCTAGCCCAATTCAAAAAACCATTAGACCATTTATTACTATTTGGGCTGTCAAATATTTGGGCTGCTAAACCGTGACGTCAAATTGACGCTAGCAAAAGTTGATCTCTCTATTAAATAGAGTAATTCTCACTCAACTGGCCCATAAACATAAAACATGATTTTGTCAATTTGTCATAACTTTTTAAACTTTGGGCATCGGCCCAACAAACAAATCAAATGAAAACTTGTAATGGTCTATTTGATGTAGTGACAAAGTCACCATGTCAAGGTTGAACATCTTGAATTAATTTGCATAATGAACTACTTAAAGGCTTAAAGCTATATCATCTTTCTTGGAATTTAGTAATAGTTCAAGCAGTATAAACTCCTTCACGTTGTATTAAATCGGAGTAATGTAATTAACCATGCATACTAATGCAACTTTACGTTTATAAATTCTTTGGTCCACCTTTGTTACAAGGCTAACTAACTAAAAACATTTTATCAATAAGTTAGCGAAAATCAGAGCGCAAAACATATCAACACTTAGATGGTGGCAACTATAATATCAAACGAAGAAATATATCGATGTAACACACAAAAAACAGTCATGTCATGACATAGTTTTCATTAAATTGCTTACATTGATTATTAGTAATGAATGACTACACCTCTATCGTAATGCTCACTTATGCATTGTTATAGATACACTATAATTTCTGTAAGGGTACTGGCAATGGGGATCGGCATGCCTTAAGCATGAAGCATGCCGATCGGTGTATGCAATGCCTCAACTCGGCATCAATCGGTTTGGGATGAAAATGACCACATTCGGCAAAGATTGCCGATTCTACATGAACAAGGACTAGCCAAAGTGTGAACGTTGCATTTAATATTTAAGATGAGGTATTTAATATTTAAGATGATGTATGGGTTGGCGTAGTTAATTAAAAATCTATTATTGGGTATGAGATTGGTATGAGATGAGATGGAAGGATATTATTGGTTGGTGATTAGGTATGAAAATTTGAGATTGGCATGGTTGCCACCCTAAGATACCTTTTCCAATGTTAATAGTTGATATGTCATTTTCATGTTTTCTAATAACATCAACGAAACATACCTACCACATCTTAATTAAATTCATCATAAACTCCAACAATTCAAATGTCACATCTCATTTTACACATTTATATAAATTAGTGTTATAAACCTTGTCAAAAAAGTTGAGAAACATATGTAAACATATAAATCTTTCATTTAGTACCTTCTATTTGATTAATCTTTTAGTCAATAAGCATCCTTACCTAACTAATCCAAACTTAATTATGTAAAAAAATAAATCTCCCTTTCTCACTCTCTCCACAACTTAATTTACAAATACAAGCATCACAAGTTATTAATCACAACATTGCAACTAGTATCATCATGCAACACTAATGATGTTATCTCCATTGCTACTATTAAAGCTGCCCGATATTTCTTGAAATGTTGCCACTGTGTGTCTTGTTGATGATGATGGTGATGATTGTTGTTTGGAAGATGTTGAGGGTGTAGAGGTTGATAGGTTTAATGTTAAGGGCAATGGCGGTTCGAGGTTATCATTTGTTGTGCTTAGATTGAGTTTGGCCATTTTGTTCGATGGAGGTATTGGGATCGGAGGCATTTGATTTCCTAAGGTCTTAGTTACTTGTTTGGCTGTAGGTGCACGTCCAACTGTGAGGCTCTCTAGCCTGGTTGATGGAAAAGATGATATGGGGAACTTTTCCGGCTCGTATTTTAGACTTTCCCAAATCCTCCTCTCCCTATGCAGTTCTCATCAGCAAAGTTGTTTGTAGCAGATATAATAGCTTCTAATTGTATTTTGAGGTGTTCAAACTGTTTTAAGGGATGTACCATTTTGTGATTGTGTAAGAGCTCAAAAGCATTACACTAGAAGAAATTAAAAAGGAAGGGTATTAATCTTATTGATCTATATTCTTTTCTAATTGTATTATAGACTACTCATAAAAGATACTTTATTAATTACATTGTATTTATAAATAAAAGATACTTTTTGATCTATTCAAAACTAGAGAGACGACTCATAATGTATACTTTATTAATTAAATTGTATTTATAGATAATACCTTTTTTTAACCTCGGCTCAATATGTTAGACTAGATGTAATAAGAAAGTTCCATGATCGCAATTATCACCAACACATCATCGATAACTTAACTTTCTTTTTGTACAATCAATTTCTCAACCAAATTAGTTTAATAAGAGCTCACCACTTTATCTTTCTTATATGTGGAACGAGAGAATCTCAATTATGAAGAGTGTGAATTAGTAAATAGTTATTTTGATAGTAACGTTTATGTTAGGTGGTGTGATTGATATATATTATCATTTATAAGTGTTCCATAGTTTGACTAATTTTAAATATATAATAATAAGAACATTTCCATGTAAACTCCATAATAAAAGTAGTAGATGACCTGGTAATAATAATAATAATAATAATAATAATAATAATAATAATAATAACCCTTTTGATGATGCTCTATGTACTTTCAATGTGAATATGGATATTCACCTTTGAGTAACCCTAGCGAGGTCGTTGCCCCAAACTTATGAAGAAATTGGCGGATATATATTTCGGTCGTGTTTCCAAACTGTTGAATCTACTTTCCATCTTTCCCCCGACGGATGGCGTTATGGAGTTCTCTAAGGAGGATCATACTCGGATTGGCTTAGGGTGGCTCCGATATATGGATTGGGACAAACTATGAATGCCGGGGCTTATCGTTGTGTCTCGTGCTATCGTTTGGGTGTTCCTCTTTTCCTTCGCTCGTGTACCGTGTTCACCTGCTCTAAGGTTTTTCCGGAGATATCTACGGGATCACTGCTGTTTCGTGTGCGGGTATTATTGGCATTAAACATCGGCATAACCTTGTGCGTGATGTTCTTGTTGATATATGCTCGGTCGTGATTTACGCTCGTAAGGAGGTGGATATTGGGCTTTTGGAGATGGGGACGAGATCCTTGCGACCGGTGACATATTACTCTACTCTTGGGATGGTGGACGTGACGTATGTGTTGATCTTACGGGTTCGTCGCCTTGACGCAATCCGGGTTGATTGATTTTATACCGTATGCGATCGGTGATGATTGCAGCGTAAGCGTGTCAAGTACGATGCTAAATGTGCGGATATTGGATATGGGTTTCTCCCTCTCCTTTCTTCTTTGGAGAACTTGAGAAAGATGCACTACCTTACTTAAGCGTATTCGACGATTCTCTATGACTCGGGACATTGGGAGCGTGCAAGAATTCATATTTTTAATAGGATTGGTTTTGCCATTGCTAGAGGTGTGTGGGCTCGATTGGTTTCGAGGCTTCCCACTAATTTTTGTAATCCTATGAGTTTTTAATAAAAGTGTTGTTTAAATTAAATAATAATAATAATAATAATAATAATAATAAATAAAAAAAAACAACTTTTCCTACTCATTTCCTTATCATAACTTTCATAAATTATAAAGGCGTCAAGTTTTGGTATTTTGATTTTGAGAGTTTTTAAAATATTGTATGAGTTGAGAAGATTAGTGGTGTTTGTCTAAATTTATATGATAGGCTTATAATCTTATTAGTTTAAACGTGTTAAATAAGCCTAGACTAGTGTTTGGCCAAGTTTATTGGAGTGAGCGCATGAGTTTATATAAAGAGTTTTCGATAAGTCCCAAAAGTGTGTTTTTTTTTTTTTTTTTTTCGATAAGTCCCAAAAGCGTGTTTTTGTTTTATAAATATGTTAGACTAGATGTAATAAGAAAGTTCCATGATCGCAATTATCACCAACACATCATCGATAACTTAACTTTCTTTTTGTACAATCAATTTCTCAACCAAATTAGTTTAATTAGACCTCACCACTTTATCTTTCTTATATGTGGAACGAGAGAATCTCAATTATGAAGAGTGTGAATTAGTAAATAGATATTTGATAGTAACGTTTATGTTAGGTGGTGTGATTGATATATATTATCGTTTATAAGTGTTCCATAGTTTGACTAATTTTAAATATATAATAATAAGAACATTTCCATGTAAAATCCATAATAAAAGTAGTAGATGACCTGGCACTCGCGGCCGTCCCGGTGATTTGAGGCGCCATGCAATAATCATAAAGTAGACCCCGCACAACGTCGTATGTAGATTTTGATGCCATTGTTTCATGATTACTAGAGAAAAAAGCTATAATGTATAGAAAAGAAGCTAATAAAAGCGATAAAATGTACTATATATAAGTCTATAAAATAGTAACAAATGTTGCAAACTCTCGATTAACCTTTGAAATTTTATAAGAAAAATGGAAGCACTCAATAATATCAAAATTTAAAAGTGTAGTATTGAACCATTTGTAATAAGCAAGGGCTAGAACTGTCAATATTTTTAAGTTTTCAATACTTCTTGAGAAATTAGGACGAAAGTGTTAAAATGGTATATTTTGGGGGTGCAAACTAAAACTGGACAAAAGTTATCGTCTTCTTCCTGGCTTTCAGAAACTTCCCCAGTTTTCATTTTCAATTTTTTAAATATCATTTGAAACTAAAAAATGTTAACTTATATTTGAATGGAATCAATGATTCTCTTACACTTTATACACTTTATCATCAGTATTACGCTAAAACTCGATTTAATCACCCTCGATGCTTAAAATTTTGGGGCCCTTGAAAATGGAGCTCATCACACAAGCACCTCGCACTTGTTAAATCCTACTCATAGCACTCATATAATAATAATAATAATAATAATAATAATAATAATAATAATAATAATAATAATAATATAATAATAATAATAATAATAATAATAAAAACAACTTTTCCTACTCATTTCCTTATCTCTTAAATCATTCATAACTTTCATAAATTATAAAGGCGTCAAGTTTTGGTATTTTGATTTTGAGAGTTTTTTAAAATATTGTATGAGTTGAGAAGATTAGTGGTGTTTGTCTAAATTTATATGGTAGGCTTATAATCTTATTAGTTTAAATGTGTTAAATAAGCCTAGACTAGTGTTTGGCCAAGTTTATAGGAGTGAGCGCATGAGTTTATATAAAGAGTTTCCGATAAGTCTCAAAAGTGTGTTTTTTTCGCATGAGTTTAAATAAAGAGTTTTCATAATCGCCCAACCAACGGGTGCCCCGAGTGTGAAGCCGGTTTCATATGCGGGTGTTACGTCAATTGATTCTACAAAGCGCTAGTCTAATTTTCGTAGGTTGGAATAGAGGTGAGCAACGACCGAACGGACCGGACCGACCGACGGACCGATCGAGACCGGACCGGACCGACCACATTCGGTCCGGTCCTCGGCCTATGCATTCAGGCTATCGGTCTTGGTTCGGTCGGTCCGGTCCGGACCACAAACCGACTATTTTGGCCTTAGTAGACTCCAAACGGTCCGGTCCGACCGACAGACTGACCGAGACCGGACCGGACCGACCACATTCGGTCTCGGTCTCGATCCCGTTTTGCCTTAATTCGGTCTTGGTCTTGTCTGTCTGGTCCGGTCCGGACCGATGCTCACCCTTAGGTTGGAATGTAGTAAAAAGTCTAATAGGGTTGAGCTATCCATTCCTATGAAAGTCGTTGAGGAGGTAAACTTTAAATTTGAGAATACCCTTGATGGTTATTTTCTTGGTAAACGTCTCGCTTTTCGGTTGTTGATTATTACGTTCGTGTCGTGGGCCAAGTATGGTATTCAAAAGGTTATGACGAATGCTAAGGGGTTCTTTTTCTATAAGTTTTCCACTCGTAAAGGTGTTAATGATGTTCTTGAAAATGGACCGTGGATGATTAGGAATGTGCCAACTATCCTTAAAACTTAGACGTTGAATACTAATCTGCTTTAAGAGGATTTGACTAATATTCCGGTATGGGTTTAAATTCCATGATGTGCTCCTTGCTATATTTTCTGATGATGGTCTCAGCCTCCTAGCCACATTGATTGGTACGCTGATGCGCGTACAACGCGTTCGGGGTCAAAGGAACTTCCTTTTCGTCGAGCAAGTTTTTCAACACCCTAGGCAGTGAACCTAATCGATGTAGTGTAGTATTGGGTAAGCCTCGGGTATTGATATCGTTCTCTAGGGGAATAGGAATGCTTGTGAGAAGTTTACTACGCTAAGATTGAGGTTGAGGAAGATTATTTTTTTATCTTTTTATATTTTTTTCATAAAGCTAAGGGTTAATCTCGGGGTTCGGATTTGGGGGTTTGGTACTTCTACCGATTACTCTACTATCTAATTATCTAAACTATGGGTAGTCTAATGTCTATTGATGTGTGCTCGTATGATAATTAAAAATATGTCTACCTAGATACTATTACTCCCTAATTATCTTCTATTGTTAGTTGAATTGTCACGTCTTTATTCTTAACGCGTTGTGTTTTCTAAGGTGGTAGGGTATGCTTTTCTCACTATCTCTTTGAGACTACCTTAAGGTTATTGCCTACGAAATCTCTAGGTTTCATAAACTATCTCTAAGGTTATCTTTGGATGTTTAACCTACAATTCCGCTACGTGATTCATAAGCTAAGGTTCACAAAGATTACTCAAGCAATTAAACACAACGATAGCCTAGTGCACTCCTAAGCCAATTACAATTACGATAAGAGACAACCAATCAAAGGCCCAAACGCCTAAGAGAAAGGACTAGAAGTGTTGCCCTAGCTCCCTTGCTTATAAATACTTGTATTACCCTCTTAGGAGGGTGTTGGTTCATTTCATATTAAGCATAATCGTTTCTTATAATTGTGTGTGAAAGAATCCGTCACTCTCTCCTTCATCTCTTTCTATTTTACATCGTAACTTACTTGTGTGATCATATCATGGTGACCTAACAAAGTCATCCTTTTTAGCTTTGTTGCTCTTATAACATTCACATTCAAGATTCCAATCGGTCGCTTTTTATCTCTGCCAGTGTGATATGTGAGTAAAATGTCATGTATATTCTTTTGGGAAAACATATATAGATTAGGGTGGATACTTACTTCAGGGGATCAGATACCGGTTCCTCAAGCATTGTTAGTGACATATGCATGCTTACAAGCTCGTCTTTTCTGAGTTCCTGAACGATATAGATTGATATTAGCAAATAGCTTTCATATCATTCCTAGTTACGAATCATGAAACATTATTTCTTAAAAAAGCCATGAAAGGCTGCTTATACACATTCTCTTATCCCTAGTGATGCAGTGCAGATTCAAGAACTCTTTGATGGAAATATAGGATTTCCTTTGATCACTTAGTATCTGTGTCACCAAGATCGTCTTTTTAACCAATTTTGATGGACGTTAACTGACTATGGGACATCTTTATGCACTAAAATTTTCAAGTTTACAAGAAAATATAACTAAACATGAACTACTATTAGATTGTTGTAAATACTATACAATGAAGTTCCATTAAAAAAAGATGCAAGCAACCATCAAAGTAAAATCCTAAATTTCAAATTAAAACCGTCATAAATGACAAATTCTGGCATTAAAGAAAACTTACTTGATATTCAATGGCCCTTTCATGTATATTCACGATATCGTCCATAAATGAATGTTTGTTAGTCTCGCTTCAAACATCAAAACGACATGTTTGAGGAGGAAGCGCTCCAACTAACTACAGCGGGAAAGGATGAATTATGAATGCTAATATTTATTCATTATGCTAAGCAAGTTGACAAATAATCAGCCCTCACGACAGATCTGTCATCTATCAATTCCAAATTTAAAACAGTTTTGTTAGTTTTAAATATATATAGCTAGTGATAACCCACCTCTGTTTCTGGTGATAATACACTCCTCTACCTAGTTGTTTCTGGTATATCTCGTCAATGTCCAATAAATCAACAATTGATCTTGATCAAGATGAATGAGAAACTAAAATTGAATTCTGCATTTTGTACAAAAATCTTGTCTTGGAAACCAAATGACATAGTTTGTGATAAGTTTTAACTTAAAAAGTAAATGAAAGATGTTTAATAGTCTGTTGGTCAGGATATGCTGTTGAAACATAAAAAAAGTGTGAGATAGTTTGTGATAAGTGTTAACTTTGATAAGAGTTTTACTAAAACCTCAAACAGGTTAATCTTTGTAGTTTGTTAGTGTTTTGTCCTCCTTTAACGATCAGGATAATTCAGCATATTGAGTTAACTCTTCGTTCCATTCATGATTTACATCCATGATCCGTGTGCTTCACGGTCGTTTCTAATAGATATAAGCTAGGATGCCATTGATTAATTTGAGTATCACGAGTTAGTTCCAAAACTTTACTTCTTTTTGAAATGTTGAACGATTATAGACTTGTTTGATGAACACGTTTCTCTCTTTTCTCCTTCACCCACTCCTAACCTCTTTCTCGTGAAACAGATTACAAATTCATACATAATCACATCTATATCTTATGGAAATTTACATTAGCAAACTTCATAGACATGAAACTTCAAGTTCAATTCGTTTTCTCATTTTTTCTCAGAAATAAATAAATCTTATATTAGAATAAATGATAAATTAAAATATACAAAAACACCAAGAACCAGGACAACAACACATTCATACCACATCTGGTTATTGTGAGTCATAGGATAATTAAATTATGGCAAATTTCTTACCTTTCCACCAAATATTCTATCAATTATTGTTCTGTGTGCTGGTTTAGAGGCTGGTTGTGGAGAATTATTGAATTTCTCTTGTAAAGTCAGCACAGACTCTAGACTGACCAAAACCTCAGCCATGGTAGGGCGTTGCTCTGGATCTCTATGCAAACATGCCTCTGCAGTTAGAAAAAACTCCTTTAAACATTGGGGGGCTATTTGATCTCTTATATCAGAATCTAGTACCTGCTTTAATTTTCCCTTTTTGATAGATTCAAAACTACTATCCCAAGCTCGCTTCCTACATAGCACCTCAAATAGTACCACCCCAAAAGCATACATGTCACTCTTCCTTGTCAGCTTTCTAGTCAAGAAATAATCAGGATCCAAATACCCAAACGTGCCTTTAACATCTGCCTCTACAGAAGTCTGGTTCCTCGGAACTATTTTCGCCAACCCAAGGTCTGCAATTTTGGCGGTCCAGCTTTCATCTAACAAAACATTTGAAGTCTTAATATCGCGATGTATTACCCCGACCTCAACTCCTGTGTGAAGGTAGTGCAACCCACGACCGGCATCTATGCATATATGGAGTCGCTGAAGCCAAGAAAGAGGGGTACCAAGTTCATGTAGATGATCATATAGTGTACCATTGGGTATATATTCATATACAAGTATCATCTCGTTTTCATGATTACAATATCCAATCAAAGATACAATATTACAGTGCCGAAACGTGGAAAGCATTTCAACTTCGGGCCAAAACTCAGTTGCTCCTTGAAGGGATAAGGAATCCAACCGTTTAATGGCGGCAACTGCAAGACTCGATCCATCAAAAACGTTACCTTTGTAAACATTCCCAAAACCTCCTCTGCCAACTATTAATGTTTCATCAAAGTTTTTTGTTGCTAACTGAATCTCATAAAATTGGAAACGACGGCATGGTTGTGACCTTTTTATGGAGGTGTAGGATGAGGAATCCGAGGGGGAGGGTAAGGAGAATGAGAAAGAGGTAGATTGTTTAGATACCTATCAATTGCAAATAAATAAATATCAACAAATGGTTTGTAACAAAAAAATCCAATTTTTTTTATCGCAAGTAAAACTGCATCTCTAATATATAAGTTTTAATTCTAACTATGGTTAAGCACTAATCAGAAAGACCTTTTTGTTCAATTTTGAGAAACGATCAGCTTACTTGACATTGAAGTGCTGCTTCAAGCCCCTTACAATTTCCGTAATTAATGGGCGTTCATCACGTTCTAGCTTCAAGCATTGATATGCAACTTTCAAAACACATCCAAAGAATTCGGATTTATTTCATCCCTTATATTCGTTAAAACAATTTGATTAACCGTATTTTGTCTAAAGGATTGTCGAGTTAAACCTACTAATGGCTGAAGCTTGTCATCGACCATACACAACCTCCCACACAATACTTCACACAGGACAACGCCGAAAGAATAAACATCCGACTCTTTAGTTAAGAGCCCTGTCTCCGCATATAATGGGTCACAATACCCATGAGTTCCTACAGGGTGGGATATGAGAAATGTATTTTTTTGATTGGCAGGGCCAAATTTGGAAAGTCCAAAATCTGAGATCTTGGCATTCCAGTTTTCATCTAATAATATATTGGAACTTTTTATATCACGATGCAATAGTCTTTGCTGAGTCCCTGCTGGATTGTGTAAGAATTCTAATCCACGAGCTGCCCCAATGCATATCTTGAGGCGTCGAACCCATGTTAGCTCACTGCTATTGAGATACCGGTCCAGACTTTTCATAGGTAGATACTCATACATGAGGATCTTCTCGCCACAATCGTCACAATACCCCAAGAGAGAGACAATATTTACATGTTTGTAAACAGAAAGCATCATGATCTCCCTCCAAAACTCGGGATCTCCTTGCCCGAACTCACGATCTAAACGTTTTAATGCCACCATGGTGTTGTCGATTTCTCCTTTATAAACTTTCCCAAAACCTCCTCTCCCGATGCAATTCTCATCAGCAAATTTGTTTGTAGCAGATATAATAGCTTCTAGCTGTATTTTGAGGTGTTCAAACTGTTTTAAGGGAGGTGCCATTTTGTGATTGTGTAAGAGTTCAAAAGCATTACACTTGACTATTGACAAACAGCCAGTCGAGACTTGAGAGACAACTCATAAAAGATACTTTATTATACTTTAAATAAATAATATATATATATATATATATATATATATATATATATGAGATTTTCAGGTAGATGATCTATTTTAATAGTGCATCCGAAATGCAATGGTTGTGGTTTTTCTTATCCTTCTCATTTTAATTTTTCTTCTTATTTGATCTAACTCTATATATATATATATATATATATATATATATTTTAACTCGGTTTAATAATGTAGACTGGATAGAACATATATGGTCATCAAAAGACCAAACCAAGTTTGGATTCTGTCTATATTTTTCCAAAAATAAAATAAAATTATAATGAATATTTACTCAAAGCTACTGTTAAAACTCAGCTCAGTGTTTTATACCACTAGCAATCTGTTACTTCCTGGTTCATCATAAAGCGTTGATCATCCAGTAACACGGTTTTAAAAATTTCAGGACAAATTTTATAACTGGCGAACAAATTTTACCCATGAATGAAGAAACACTTAGGAAAAACTATGATTTTTAAACATTCCCCAAGCAGTATAGAAAGGAAAAAAAATTAACCATACTCTTCAGTAAAGCAATATATATATATATATATATATATATATATATATATATATATATATATATATATATGACACAAAGTTAAATGATAAAGCAATATATATTTGGTAAATTAGCGTTTGGTCAGTGTGGTTCATTAAGTGCAAAAATGGTATGTATTTTCTATTGTTACGTGCATTTTTGGTCCTTCATTTTAATCGGCGTTAAGTGAGTTCCGTTAATAGTTACACGTTAGCCCTTTCGGCTAACGATCGTTGCAGCGTTCATTCTTTACCATTTCAGCACCCATCCTTTACTAACGGCCGTTTATAATTTAACGTTTTCGTCCGTTTCTTTACGTTTTCGTCCATTTCTTTACGTTTTCGCCCGTTTCATTCGTTTTTTACGCTTTCGTCTATTTTTTTACGTTTTCGTCCTTTTTTTACGTTTTCGTCATTTTTTTACGTTTCGTCCATTTCTTTACGTTTCGTCCTTTTCTTAAACGTTTTCGTCATAAAAAAATTTTGACATGAAAATTTGGAAAAAAAAATTTGAAAAATTTGTCGACATAATTTTTTTTTCCCGATTTTTCAAAAAAAAAACCAAAAATCCAAAATTTTACGACATAAAATTTTTCAATTTTTTTTCCAATTCTTTTTCAAAAATGTTTGAAATAGAATTTCGAAAAAAAGAATTGGAAAAAAAATTATGACGAAAAATTTTTATGTCGAAAAAATTTTCAACTTTTTTATTTTTATGACGAAAACGTTAAAAAAACGCACGAAAATGTATAAGAACGGACCAAAACGTATAAAAATTGACGAAAACGTATAAATACGGACGAAACGTATAAAATGGACGAAAACATATAAAAAGACGAAACGTATAAAAAAAAGACAAAAACATTAAATTATAAGCGGTAGTTAGTAAAGGATGGGCGCAGCGGTAAAGTATGAACGATGCAACGATCATTAGCCAAAAGGGCTAACGTGTAACTATTAACGGAACTCAATTAACGCCAGTTAAAATGAAAGACCAAAAGTGCACGTAACAATAGAAAATAGGTACCATTTTTGCACTTAATGAACCACAAGGACAAAAAGTGTAAGTTGGCCAAACTACAAGGACGATTTTTGCAATTTACTCGTATTAGAGACTAAATCGTATGAAACTGCATGTAAACTAAACTCCGAATGCGATTAATTATGGCACCAAGGATTCTCGTGTTAGTGCATTAATTCTAGCTAAAGCTTCGCCAATTCAACTCCACACGAAGATAAGCATTCATATTCTTGAATTATAGTTATTACCTTATGATTGTGTAGCTAACTAATTGTAGTTAGTGTTGTGCGTATTACCTCAAACTACAAAATTCGCGTAGATGAATATCGTAATGATAATTCATGAAACTTAATTTCATATGTTTAGGATTTTCCCGTAACACGGGGAGTATAACTGTTTTTTTTACTTTAATCCATGAAATGATGCCATATCGGTCTTTAAAGTATTTGATCACTTCACATTTCTTATATATTAGTAGTAAACCTAAATATAGATTAAGGACTTAAGTGTACTTTATAATTAGATTAGGTGTTTGACATAAACTAGGATTAGGTAGCTCGCAGTGCAAGGAAAAGATGTTTCCTATTCGACTTAGGATAGGTTTCTAGCCCTCATCTCTATAAATAGAGATGAGAGGGATGCTTGTTAAATATTCTTCTTCCTCTTTGTAATAACTTTATTAGGTTATTTAATAAAGGTTTAGTACGAGGGTATAACTTGTGCATATTCTTGTCGGTTCTTTGTAGTATATCGTGTTTCTCATGTTTGCTACTTGTGCTCGATATAACTCGCAATCTAGCGTCCCGTGATCGAACTTCGGGTTATTGTCGTAATTATCCAACAAGTTGTATCAGAGCCAGGTTATTGAGGTCTTTGACGAATTTTAGGAATATACTAAAATCACTTCAAATTAATTAAGGGTGCGTTTGGTATGTTGCCATAAATCACAATGGGTATGAGTTTGATAGCATGGTGGGTCCCTCACCTATGAAAGATCCATACCTAGCTCTCTTGATGTATATGGAGTATGGATTATATCCACCATTCTTTCCCATAGTGGTAGGCCCTTCATCTTAAACAAACACCTTGATTGGAATGAAAATTCATTCCGTGATTCCCGGGAATGGATACCAAACGCAACCTAAGTATAGATATCTAAACTTGGTTTGTCGTTTTGGGTTTGTCAAAGGCGTGTGACTGAAGGGTCAAAATGGTTGTAATTCATCATCAAAGTTTCAAATTTTATTTCTCATTAAATAACGACTTCATTGATTGACTTTTGGGTTTATTAAAGTCAATGAAAATTTGAAGGTTTATTGTTGCGGGTTTTCTTGTGGTTCAAGTTTTGATCGTAGTTTGCTTGGGTTTCAAGTTAACGGTCGGGTTTGCTTGTTTGAAATCAAAGGTTTAGGGTTATTCTAATAAATTCGATTTGCAAGAAGGGTTTATAGAAACAATGGGTATATTGCACATGGCTTGTGAGACTTGTCGGTAAAGTTGGTTAAGAAACAACTTGGCAAGGTTTAAGAAGAATGGCTATTTCGAAAATTAGCTTTGACATAAATAATTTCGATGGGAAGAATACTTCGAGTTATGGCAAATAAAGATGCGTGCTTTAATCATACAACAAGATTGTGATGTTGCATTAGAGACATTACCGTAGATATGGAAGTAGGAGAAAAGTTGCTTTGATAAAGAAGGAATACAATACATTGATTCTATGGTTGGGAGACCGGGTTTTACGGAAGTTACTAAGGAAACAAGTGTTGCGGGAATTTGGATGAAGTTGACTAGTGCAGATATGACTAAGTCCTTAGCAAATAGATCAGATGTCGAAGAAGAAGTCGTACACGTAATATATGAGTCCGTGTATTAAAGCGGGTGATCATATGGATGAGTTTAATAAGTTGATACTTGATTTGGAGAATATTAATATTGAGATTGAGGATGAGGATCGGGAACTTATGTTACTTACGTCGTTGCCATCGTCTTATGAAAATTTTGTGGAGACATTGTTGTATGGGAGGAATCCTTGACAATGGAGGATTTTCCGACTATGAATACAAGAGAGTTGAAGAAAAGAGCTGAAGGCATAAGGAAGAAACTAGTGATTTGGTTATATGGAAGGGTGGTCAAATTATTCAAGGAAATCTCATTCGGTGGAAGTTCGTGGTTTAAGTCAAAGGCGGGCTGGTTGCTTCATATGTCATTGAGAGGGTCATATGAAAAGATATTGTCCAATGAAGAAGTCAAGTGGGTCCGTCGAGAAGGGTAAGCATAATCAAGATTCGATTCTTCGATGATGAAGGTAGCGCCAACTTTGGAGAAGCACAGGTGGTGTCGGGAATGATGAGATGACTCAATTGGCAATGGATTTAGGTGGGTCTTATCATATGACACCTAGGAGGAATTTCTTGTATGACTTCAAGGATATTGATGGTAGTTTGGTTCACTTAGGTGATAACGGGTATGTGATGAGTGTCTAAATACTCATCATTTTTATCTTGTTAGAATGCCAAAACATCCGAAAACACTCGAAATGCTTCAAAATGATAAAATTATCACAAACAAGTGTTTTATATGTTTTAAATGCAAAAACATCAAAATCGATGAAAACGTATCAAGTTTGCATAATTGGCGCTTTAGTCCCCAGTTTGAAAATATGTCAAAAATAGTCCTGGTCATTCAAAAACTTGTAAAATATCATTTTAGGTCCTTGGGATTCACAAGTTGTTCAAAATAATCCTTTGAAGTTAAAAATCTCAAAATTACAACTTTGGTCCCTCAACTTTGCAAAAGTGTCAAAATTAGTCCCTAAGGTTTTAAAAATAAGAAAATAATCAAAATAAACCTTATACTATTTATAAATGACAAAAATGGTCCTTATGATAAACTTTTGGGAATTTACACCTTTAGTCCCTAAAAATCCAAAAATTACATAATAGGTCCTTAAGGTTTAAAAAATGTAAAATAATCAAAAATGGTCCTTTTATTATTCATACTTGGCAATATAGGTCCTTGTGATAACTTTGGTATTGTGGCAGTTTTGGTCCTTCAGTTTCAGAATATTACAAGTTTGGTCCTTGTGAAGTTAATTAACCAAATGGACCCTTTAATTACCCAAATCCAATCCAGTATACCAAAGCCCAACTCCAAGCCCAAAACCATGACCCGCCCAGATTTTAAATCAAAATAACCCGCCTCACTGTTCATCCCTTCCCCCCAACACCTGTTACCTCTACACCCCGACACCTGCTCATCTCCACCTCATCTCCACCTCATCCCCAGCTTATCCACTTCACATCCTGTCCCCCTCCACCTACACAAACAACCAAAACCCATTAATTCAGTAAACCTGCTTCAAAGACTTTCCCGCCAAAAGCAAATTTGATGGCTAGGATATGTTGCAGTGATCCAAAGGCTTGGATTGTTGATGGGAAAGACCAAGTGGGACCCACAGAACCCAAGAAGTCACTACAAAAGCAGAAAGATGCAGTAGTATACTCGTCATTGTTTTAGACCATTTAGTAGTGTAAACTTTTATTTTCGTTGTAAACCATTAAATTCGCTTTTATTTTCAAGTTGTATTATGTTTTATGGTTAATGAAAGTTCATTTCGGTTTCAATTTAAGTTTTCATGTACAAATTTAGTTTATGTAAATTTCATGGTTCAAATCTCATAATTTGCAAAAGTGTTAAATAGTAGTTATAATTGCTTCTTAAGCTCATATAAGCTCTTGACAAAGTTTATAAGATCTTAGAAACAATTTAAACTTTGTTTAGTCTCATAAAGCAGAAAATTCACAAAAATAATCAAAAATAGCTTGAAAATAAAAAATCATGGAGAAGGTACAAGAAAGATGGAGCAAATCGATTTTGGATTGATGTTGGTTTAGAGCTTTGTGGAAAGCTATAGGTGTAGTTATTTGATCTCGTTCTCGTTTGGTGCATGAACTCAATTTGTAAGCATTTCTTCAAAATTTACAATCTTAAGTATAAGTGTTATAATCCTGTTAATCTCGGCTTAAATATGTTTAATCTTAGTTAAAATTAGTTAATTAATAGCTTGCTTGGTTTAAAAGTTTGTTTTAGTACTAAAGGTTCAAAGCGCCTCTTTAAGGGTGTTTGGTTTCTTGCATAATCTGTGTTAGAGTAGTAGATCGGTGTAGAATAGTTAATACTTGTTTGAGTAGTTATTGGATAGTAAATTGAGGTCTTAGCAATTGCGGTTTCACTCTAAAAGTCAAAGTCTCTTTTAATCTCATTCAATTAGCTCTTTGTTGGATTTTAGCTTGTCATATTCACCACAGTAGTTCATAATTTGTTTACTTAGCTTATTTCCATCTTAATGTAGCTTAATATAACATATGTAGTTAGTAAAATCTATCACAAGTTCAAGAAAGTCAAACTAGCAGTTTTAAATAAAAAGTCAAAAATGTTCTGTGCACAGTGGTGCAGTCCATTTTGATAAGCTCATAAATAGCTTATTAGTTGGCTAAAGCCTATGTAATTTAGCTTTTAGGATAGTTCACCTAGCCATTTCAACATTCCAAAGCTTAGTTTTCCTTTAATCAGCTTTTCATTAGCTTAATTTTTTACTTCTTTTTGAGTTCCTTTTCATGTCTTGTCACCTGCGGTTGTGCGATCCTTATTTCAAAAGCTCACGAGAGCTTATAAATGAGCTTTAATTTGTGTAATTTAGCTTTTTGAAAAGCTGAACTGGTCAACTAGTTAGTCCCAGTCTTAGTTTTCATTTTCTAACTTATTTAATGCTTATTTTCATGTCTTATTTTAAACCCTTTGTCAGATGCATGCTCTGTGCACAGTTTTTATAAGCTATTTCTCAAGCTCATTCTGAGCTTATTAGTGAATTAAAGCTTGTGCATTTTAACTTTTTAAGTAGCTAGCCTAGCCTTGTCTCTAGCCCAATGCTTATTTCTCGGTTCTGACTTATTTAATAAGCTGCTCTTGGCTTTTAACTTTGTCCATTTTCATGTTTTATAAGTTCTCGATAATTTATAAGCTTTTTCATAAGCTTCTTATAAGCTCACCGATGAACAAAATTATGAGTAACTTAGTTTTCTAGAAAGCCTAGTTTGGTGAGCTTGATGTTTCAAGTCTTGAACTTTAATTTCTAGCTTATTCGGTTGCTTAAAATTAGCTTAATAGGTGCCTAGTAAAACTTGGTGTCACGTGAACCGAGTTCGATTAAGTGCTTATTTGTGCTTTTTCATTGCTTATTCATGGTTATTGTGCTTATTCGGTGTTCATACTAGCTTATTTACATTAGCTTAACTAATTTCCATCATACTTGTGCTTATTTATTAGCTTATTAGATAATTAGCTTAATATTTGGTCTTATTTCAATTTTAGCTTAAGCTGTTGTGATAATAAGTCATTCTGAGCTTATTTGTGATTTTCATAAAAAGTCTCGGTTGTAAAAATGCTTATATTAATGTACTTAATAAGTTTGTAAAGAAAATTTCAAAAATAAAAATGTTAGCAAAAGGGGTGGCGGGGCTCGAACACGAGACCTCCCCTTTACAAGAGTGTTAGAGTGTGTACCGGATCCATAAGCGCCCTTGGGTCTTTCTTGTCAAGGTTTACACACTTTAATATATAACCCTTTTTCCATTTTAAGCTTATCTGAAGCTTATAGCTTATTTTTAGCTTATTTAGTATACCTTTTCGGTTTTGTATTTTTTATAAAGTTGTAATAGTATTAAGTAATTTATAAAAAGTTTGATTTTCTCTATAGTTTTAGTATTTTAAAACATTTAATTAGTGTAAAATCTTAATTAAATCATAATAAAAATATAAAAGTAAAAAAATATAAATCTTTTTCCTAAAATTTTCTTTTATCATATATTTTGTAAGAAAATTAGTTTTACACTTGTAGGCCTTTTATTTCATAAAATTTACGTTTTATCTTGCGCCCAAGCCGTTTTCATAAATAACGCTCGTTTCCGTTTTAATAACGTTTTTAAGTAATTTAAGTTTACGTTTTAGTTAATATAGTTTATTTAAGTTATTTTATTTTATAAAATCATATAAACGTTCATCGATCTGTAAAAATAGTGATAGCGTTTATTTAATAGATTTTAACTTTTTAATCTTTTAATTTGCATTTAAGTCGCTTTTATTTGTAAATCTTTTCTTTAGGTAATTATCCATCGAAAACCCTATCGATCACTATCCTTAGTGATCATTCTATCATCTGAAGTTGTTTTAAACACCAATTCATCCTCCGTGGGACTTAACGACCTAGGAATCCACTATATTCCTCTGATCTAAATTGCATTAGTGTTTGAGCAGTTTTTAGTCTGTTAGACTTGACTGTTTAGCACCGATCAAAATTTTGGCGCCGCTGCCGGGGAGGCTGTAAGCGTGTTTTAAGCATTTCCAGACCCGTGCTTGCACATATACCATCGTTGTAAGCAGCTTTTGTAAAGTTTTCAAAATCAAAAGTTCATTAACACTTTTCCTAAAGTGTTAACAACACCAAAAACATTTTTATTCAAGTTTTCAACAAACACAAAATCCAAAAATATTTTCATTCTTTGTTTTTACAAAATGTTTATTCAAAATCCAAAATATCCATCTTTACCCTCTCACATCTTTGATTCTTCATTTCACCCTCTGTAAACCTTTGATTCTTTCTATGTCTTATCCTCACCTTCTTGATTGTCAATGGTGTGGTGGTCCTTATAATGGTGGTAATTGCCCGGTTGTAGCATGGTGGAATCGGAAGCGGGTGCTCTATAACCGGGATCCCTATTCCTACCATAACACAACCGATTTATTCCATCGGCTACCACATTGTGAGACTCGGCGATTTCTTGTTGTGAGTCTTGTGGTGGTTCACATTCCGGTTCGATTGTCAATCGGAAACACGCTTGTCTATGAGCGGGTTCACGATAACAATTATGACTACAACACATACCACTCACAGCCACATCGGTTTCTTGTTGTGAGTATTGTGGAGGTTCTCACTCTAGCTCGGATTGTCAAGCAGGGAATCCATTTCCTTGTAACAATTACGACTCTTCATATCAAGACCAACCTCCACAAGACCAAATGATTCAAGCAACTCCTCATGAAACTACGGCGGACCTTCTCTTGAAGAGTCTTGAGTTATTAAAAGAACTTAAGGAGGAGTCGGCTATGTCCTCCCAAAATAATCCAAATGAAAAATCCATGGAAGTTTTGTTAGGCGAAGAGCGGGATGCTAAATTAGATTCCCAGTTGCCATTGAAAACTTTGTTGGGAATCAATTGCACTACAAAAGCATTCAAATCTAGCTCTCAATTCCATTTCATTCACGATGACGATGATGATGAAGATACCCTTGATATTCTACAATTTTATTCATCAAGTTCATCGGTTGAGATTCCATCCGTGGAAATCTGAGGAGAAAAGAATATGGTGAATCACTAGCGGTAGAAATAATGGAACTTGTAGAATCCATAGCGCTAGTCCTTCTCAATTCCCCGCTATCACACCCGAGGTTCACACTCACTCTCTAAACATGGGGATGAGCTTCTTGACCTTTGTTCACGAAAAGGAATCGAGCAATTCATAAAGTCTAGTGTTGAGGACCTTGTCCCAATCCCGAGAGTCACGGGGAACTTTGACCATGTGTGTGATATCCTCCTCCTCTTGTCTTCCAAAATGATCATATTGAGATGTTCTCGATTACGATGAGGACTATTCTTTATCTTGTGGAGACATAAGTTATGAGGAAGAATTACCTTCCGAGCACTGTCGACCTAGGAGAGAGAATGAAGAAGAAATAATCCAAGACGAAGCTCTTCGTCTTACAAGATTGAATGTTAATCTTCTCATTTCTAAAATCGAGGCTTTCAAAGAAAACCCATTTCATCTCCTATCCCATAAAGGATAGTGACATTTTTCCGATGATTCTATTCCGGAAATGGAAGCCTTCTATTTTGATCGATGGGAGAGAAAATTAGTGGTAATACCACTTCTCATTTTCATAATTCTCCCCGATTATGAATCATTTACATTGGAGGAGTTCACTAGTGAACCCACTCATATCAGTCGAATATGATTCATTCACCTTTGAGGAGTTCTCCGTGAACTCACTCATATCATATCTCCGGAGTATGATAATTTCTACTTTGATCTAGACACACCCATAATATGTCTTGATCAAGTGAGCTTATCGAGGAGATTCATGAAACTATGAATTCTCCTATTGAGGATGAAGAGTTAGTCATGATTTGTATCATGATTTTCTTTCTCTTCTTCATATATCCCGTAGCTTCTCTGTTCTTCACTCATTCGGGAGTGAAGACATTATCTTGATCCGGCATTTTCATTAATCATTTTGAGCGGTTCTATGTATATCTCATCGGTGTGGAACTTTCACGTATTTCAATGTTTATACAAACATCTTGAATGAAAGTCCGATGGAGATTGTCTCTTCCACTTACTTCCCATGAACCAATGAATTGGGGTCGAGTCAAGCTAGCGACTCGGTAATTAAAAACAGTAGCTAAACATGGGTTTTCACCGTGTGTACCACCCTAGTGTGGGGAGATGCCCACATGTTGTATATAGACCTTAAAATGAATGAAAATTGTAAATATTTAAAAAAAAAAAAAAAGAGAATAATTGTTGTGTTTCTACACTTAGCTAGTAATGTTATCTTTTACGTTCTAAGTTTCGCATTACAGACCGGTACTTTGAATATTGAGGACAATATTCATTTCTAAGTGTGGGGGAATTTGCGAATTTTGATCATAAATGTACCTTTTAGTCCCTTTTTCCCCAAAATGGCCAAATTTTAAAATTTTTTAGTAGAAGTACTATGTACTAAACACAACAAATGGTAATCAGTCCACCATGTCTAACCCACATAAGGATGGCTAATCCAGAGCAAACGGCTCTTGGTAAAGATATCTCAAATCCGTTGATGGCTTGCAATTTGCCCAAAATTGTATGGTATTCATTCACCATATCCTTAAAAGTGAAGAGTTGGCTAGCCCGCAAGTTTATGGCTTGTGGTAAAGGCGATTGAAAATCCATAATTGGTAATCGGCTCACCAAAGATAATATTGATAATTTATCTAAGAGTTGGCTAGTCCGTATGGTACGGCACGGTAAAGACAAACCAATCCGTTGACGACTTATGATTTGTTCAAAATCATTTGGTTATCATTGTACCAAGGTTCTTACTTGAACTAAAACAATTGGCTACTCCGAGTAATGGCTTTTGGTAAAGAGATAAAATCCATTAACTTTTCTCAAATCATTGCTAGGGACTAGCAATATCTTAATGTGGGGATTGATGAGTGTCTAAATACTCATCATTTTTATCTTGTTAGAATGCCAAAACATCCGAAAACACTCGAAATGCTTCAAAATGATAAAATTATCACAAACAAGTGTTTTATATGTTTTAAATGCAAAACATCAAAATCGATGAAAACGTATCAAGTTTGCATAATTGGCAGTTTTAGTCCCCAAGTTTGAAAATATGTCAAAAATAGTCCCTGGTCATTCAAAAACTTGTAAAATATCATTTTAGGTCCTTGGGATTCACAAGTTGTTCAAAATAATCCTTTGAAGTTAAAAATCTCAAAATTACAACTTTGGTCCCTCAACTTTGCAAAAGTGTCAAAATTAGTCCCTAAGGTTTTAAAAATAAGAAAATAATCAAAATAAACCTTATACTATTTATAAATGACAAAAATGGTCCTTATGATAAACTTTTGGGAATTTACACCTTTAGTCCCTAAAAATCCAAAAATTACATAATAGGTCCTTAAGGTTTAAAAAATGTAAAATAATCAAAAATGGTCCTTTTATTATTCATACTTGGCAATATAGGTCCTTGTGATAACTTTGGTATTGTGGCAGTTTTGGTCCTTCAGTTTCAGAATATTACAAGTTTGGTCCTTGTGAAGTTAATTAACCAAATGGACCCTTTAATTACCCAAATCCAATCCAGTATACCAAAGCCCAACTCCAAGCCCAAAACCATGACCCCCTTGATTTTAAATCAAAATAACCCGCCTCACTGTTCATCCTTCCCCCAACACTGTTACTCTACACCCCGACACCGCTCATCTCCACCTCATCTCCACCTCATCCCCAGCTTATCCACTTCACATCCTGTCCCCCTCCACCTACACAAACAACCAAAACCCATTAATTCAGTAAACCTGCTTCAAAGACTTTCCCGCCAAAAGCAAATTTGATGGCTAGGATATGTTGCAGTGATCCAAAGGCTTGGATTGTTGATGGGAAAGACCAAGTGGGACCCACAGAACCCAAGAAGTCACTACAAAAGCAGAAAGATGCAGTAGTATACTCTGTCGACTGTTTTTAGACCATTTAGTAGTGTAAACTTTTATTTTCTGTTGTAAACCATTAAATTCAGTTTTATTTTCAAGTTGTATTATGTTTTATGGTTAATGAAAGTTCATTTCAGTTTCAATTTAAGTTTTCATGTACAAATTTAGTTTATGTAAATTTCATGGTTCAAATCTCATAATTTGCAAAAGCTGTTAAATAGTAGTTATAATTGCTTCTTAAGCTCATATAAGCTCTTGACAAAGTTTATAAGATCTTAGAAACAATTTAAACTTTGTTTAGTCTCATAAACAGAAAATTCACAAAATAATCAAAAATAGCTTGAAAATAAAAAATCATGGAGAAGGTACAAGAAAGATGGAGCAAATCTGATTTTGGATTGATGTTGGTTTAGAGCTTTGTGGAAAGCTATAGGTGTAGTTATTTGATCTCAGTTCTCAGTTTGGTGCATGAACTCAATTTGTAAGCATTTCTTCAAAAATTTACAATCTTAAGTATAAGTGTTATAATCCTGTTAATCTCAGCTTAAATATGTTTAATCTTAGTTAAAATTAGTTAATTAATAGCTTGCTTGGTTTAAAAGTTTGTTTTAGTACTAAAAGGTTCAAAACTGCCTCTTTAAGGGGTGTTTGGTTTCTTGCATAACTGTGTTGAGAGTAGTAGATCGGTGTAGAATAGTTAATACTTGTTTGAGTAGTTATTGGATAGTAAATTGAGGTCTTAGCAATTGCAGTTTCACTCTAAAAGTCAAAAGTCTCTTTTAATCTCATTCAATTAGCTCACTGTTGGATTTTAGCTTGTCATATTCACCACAGTAGTTCATAATTTGTTTACTTAGCTTATTTCCATCTTAATGTAGCTTAATATAACATATGTAGTTAGTAAAATCTATCACAAGTTCAAGAAAGTCAAACTAGCAGTTTTAAATAAAAAGTCAAAAATGTTCTGTGCACAGTGGTGCAGTCCATTTTGATAAGCTCATAAATAGCTTATTAGTTGGCTAAAGCCTATGTAATTTAGCTTTTAGGATAGTTCACCTAGCCATTTCAACATTCCAAAGCTTAGTTTTCCTTTAATCAGCTTTTCATTAGCTTAATTTTTACTTCTTTTGAGTTCCTTTTACAGACATCGCCCCCATGCGGTTGTGCGATCCTTATTTCAAAAGCTCACAGAGAGCTTATAAATGAGCTTTAATTTGTGTAATTTAGCTTTTTGAAAAGCTGAACTGGTCAACTAGTTAGTCCCAGTCTTAGTTTTCATTTTCTAACTTATTTAATGCTTATTTTCATGTCTTATTTTAAACCCTTTGTCAGATGCATGCTCTGTGCACAGTTTTTATAAGCTATTTCTCAAGCTCATTCTGAGCTTATTAGTGAATTAAAGCTTGTGCATTTTAACTTTTAAGTAGCTAGCCTAGCCTTGTCTCTAGCCCAATGCTTATTTCTCGGTTCTGACTTATTTAATAAGCACGCTCTTGGCTTTTAACTTTGTCCATTTTCATGTTTTATAAGTTCTCGAATTTATAAGCTTTTCATAAGCTTCTTATAAGCTCACCAAATGAACAAAATTATGAGTAACTTAGTTTTCTAGAAAGCCTAGCTGGTGAGCTTGATGTTTCAAGTGCTGAACTTTAATTTCTAGCTTATTCAGTTGCTTAAAATTAGCTTAATAGGTGCCTAGTAAAAACTTCAGTGTCCTGTGAACCAGTTCCAGTTAAGTGCTTATTTGTGCTTTTTCAGTGCTTATTCATGGTTATTGTGCTTATTCAGTGTTCATACTAGCTTATTTACATTAGCTTAACTAATTTCCATCATACTTGTGCTTATTTATTAGCTTATTAGATAATTAGCTTAATATTTGGTCTTATTTCAATTTTAGCATAACTGTTGTGATAATAAGCTGTTACAGAGCTTATTTGTGATTTTCATAAAAAGTCTCAGTTGTAAAAAATGCTTATATTAATGTACTTAATAAGTTTGTAAAGAAAAATTTCAAAAATAAAAATGTTAGCAAAAAGGGGGTAGGCAGGCTCGAACCTGAGACCTCCCCCTTTACAAGAGTGTTAGAGTGTGTACCTGGATCCATAAGCGCCTTGGGTCTTTCTTGTCAAGGTTTACACTTTAATATATAACCCTTTTCCATTTTAAGCTTATACTGAAGCTTATAGCTTATTTTTAGCTTATTTAGTATACCTTTTCGCTTTTTGTATTTTTATAAAGTTGTAATAGTATTAAGTAATTTATAAAAAGTTTCGATTTTTCTCTATAGTTTTAGTATTTTAAAACATTTAATTAGTGTAAAATCTTAATTAAATCATAATAAAAATATAAAAGTAAAAAAATATAAATCTTTTCCTAAAATTTTCTTTTATCATATATTTTGTAAGAAAATTAGTTTTACACTTGTAGGCCTTTTATTTCATAAAATTTACGTTTTATCTTGCGCTCCGTGCCGTTTTCATAAATAACGCTGCTTCCGTTTTTAATAACGTTTTAAGTAATTTAAGTTTACGTTTTAGTTAATATAGTTTATTTAAGTTATTTTATTTTATAAAATCATATAAGCGTTCATCGATCCGTAAAAATAGTGATAGCGTTTATTTAATAGATTTTAACTTTTAATCTTTTAATTTGCATTTAAGTCGCTTTTATTTGTAAATCTTTTCTTTAGGTAATTATCCATCGAAAACCCTATCGATCACTATCCTTAGTGATCATTCTATCATCTGAAGTTGTTTTAAACACCAATTCATCCTCCGTGGGACTTAACGACCTAGGAATCCACTATATTCCTCTGATCTAAATTGCATTAGTGTTTGAGCAGTTTTTAGTCTGTTAGACTTGACTGTTTAGCACCGATCAGTATGCACTATCAATGGGACAGGGAAAGTGAAGACGCGATTGTGTGTTGGATCAAACTTTATACTCGAAGATGTCAGGTATGTTCTAGGGTTAAGAAGAAGTTTGATTTCATTGGGTAATCTTGAGAAAGAGGGTTATACTATGAAGATATAGTTGGGTATGATCAAGGTGATCAAAGGTTGTCGGGTTATGATGACTGGGAACAACAGGAAAAGAACTGTGTGTATACTCTTGAAGCAAAAGTGATGAATTTAGGTGTACAAAAGCATGGAGGTTCAAAACAAGTTGGATTCAAGCAACTTGGTCATAAACAAGTTAGATTCAAGCAACTTGGTCATAAACAAATTGGGTTTAAGCAACTTGGTTCTATGAGTTAGGTTTAAACAACTTGGCACGATATTAAAACACAAGTCCATGGAGCAGATTGATGAACGTGATTAGTTTGAGGTGGAGCTGCAGGGAGATTAGGGAAACATGAAGTCGAGGTTGTTCGGGTTAGTAACGATGATGTTGTAGTGGCTCAAAGACGGTTGGAGGACAAATAAATTGAAGAAAAGACAAACATGGACTACTTGGTAAAGGAGCAAGAAAGGGTACATCTTGGTATAAAGGTACGGGCGAGACATTATGGTAACCGGAGTACACAGTAAGGAGGGTGCGAGGGTAATGTTATTAAAAGAAGAAAGTGAAGGAGTCTTGGAAGCTAATCTTGAAAAAATCAAGTACAATGCCCGGTCGACAAGGTGGTCCCCGGTCCGAGGTTCCAAAGACGAGAAAAAGATGTTGAGTATCGATTATGTTTAAGTGTTACTCCTAAGGTGGAAATTTTTATATATTAGTAGTAAACTTAAACATAAATTAGGGACTTAATGTACTTTGTAATTAGATTAGGTGTTAGACATAAACTATGATTAGGTAGCTTGGAGCGCAAGGCAAGGATGTTTCCTATTCGACTTAGGATAGGTTTCTACCCCCTCATCTCTATAATTAGAGATGGGGGGATGCTAGTTAAACATCCTTCTTCCTCGTTGTAATGGCTTTAGTAGGTTATTTAACAAAGGTTTGGTACGAGGGTATAACGTGTGCATATTCTTGTCGGTTCTTTGTAGTACATCGTGTCTCTCGTTTTGCTACTTGTGATCGATATAACTCGCTCTAGCATTCCGCGATCGAATTACGTGTTGTTGTCGTAATTGTCCAACAACATTGTTTCTTCAAAGTATTTGGTTAGTTCACACCGAGTATCTATATGTTTTTCAAACGTGTTTGAGACTTTTCTTTGTTCCTTCTATTTATTTCAAGAAACGATGTAACAATGTATGTCAATAAGACTAGCATAGCACCAGCATAAAGCGTTAAGCGGCACCCAACATGCCGCTTTTTCTCGCACCTTAATGTTTAAGCGGTATGGCGATGAGAGTTAGTATTTGACGGTTTACCGTTTGATAGTTCGAAAAGAGTAGATCGTTATGCGAATTTACGTAAAGTATATCAATACACATATAGATATTCATACTTATACTCATTTGAACTTTGTATAACTTGAATGCTTATGATAAAAATTACAACTATAAATTTGTATCCATTTTAATACTAAAATTTAAGAGTAAATTGCAAAAATCGTCCTTGTGGTTTGGCCAAACAGGGTTTCGTCCTTGTGGTTCATTAAGTCAAAATCGTCCGGATTTGGCCACGCTCACTTTTGGTCCTTCAACGGTGAAATTTTGCAAACCACAAGGACGGTTTTTAATGATGAAGGGCAAAAGTGAACGAATGATGCCAATTCGGACGATTTTGCACTTAATGAACCACAAGGACGAACGTGCAATTTGGCCAAACCACAAGGACGATTTTGCAATTTACTCAAAATTTAATATGTCGTTAGTGTACATTATAATGCAATTATTATAGTGTAGAATTTAATTATATAAATTACTAATTATAGTAAGATGTGTGAGCTTAAAAATTAAGAATTTATTTTTAAAAGTCTTAAATACATTATAAAATAGGAAATATACTCCTTATCTTGCACGTCTCACGTTAAAATGTTCAAAAGTCAACTTTCTTAGATTTCTAGTGAAATTATATACTTAAATTCATGATGAACCCATATTTTCTTATCTTGAAGTTATTACAGTATTTTTCCATCATTTTGAATGGAGATAAACTTATAAATGCATTTTACTTGCCATCTTATTATTTTATATGTATCGAATAAATTTTTTTGTTATTTTATATATTAAATTTGCATTTCACGTCACTTGTGTGTATTTTGTGACTTTTTTGCCCCTAAAATTATTAATATACGAGGTCTTGAGCCCGCGCGTTGCTGCGGTTGTTTTCCCTAAAGATGGATGTAGACATAGATCCACACTTATGTTTGCATTTAAAGGAACTGTAACATAAATATTTAAAACTTCTTTTACATAGGTAAATAGCCAACAAAGTTTTACATCAGGAACTAGAAAAAAACAATAAGACATACCAAATAGTAAGCAATCTTCATTTATACAAAAATTCCGGGTTGCGCTCTTGACAAAGCGACCACTCCAATCAAACAACTTCACAGATTTCTGTAACCATTTGTGTCTTCTGCACAAACTTTGGAGCAGTTCCATCTCTCATGGGGATGATACTCGCAACATGCAGCAAAGCAACAATCATGTAATTGATGTTGTTGTACATGTTTAAAGAATGCACAACAAAACTACATGCGCTAAAATCATCGATTCCAAATCAATTTTGGCACCAAAAGTGGATGCAATAGTAATACGAATCAACAACCTCAACTGTATGTAAATAAGGAGTCTTTTCTCAAACTCGTATTCACAACAGATTTTACGTATCAAACTGCGCACATACTAAAGCATGTATATTGTCATCTGATCCAGGTGCACATTAAACCTAACATGTCTCTATTCTAGAGCAACCTGATATACATAACAAACGCTAATCCCCATAACACAAAGTAATAAACTACATAACTTGCATATACCATCACTTCTTTAATATCTATTTTATACTGAATGCATATAAATCTGATGCGTACTGTTTTTACAACTCCGTTTCCTTCTTCAACTCTTTTGCATTACACCACCCATAGTGATTCCTAAGCGCCAACAAAAACGCCACCTAATTTACCTTACAATCCACGTGCAAAAATCTAAAATTCTAAACCTCAATGAATTAGTATCTTTTAGTTTGATATACTAACATATTGACGCTATTCTTTTAGAGCAGTGTTACAGAGATGTGGCAATATCAGCATACCCATATACATCAATCAAATACTTCTAATATAAGGAAAAACAAAAACTTGTTTAGTTGATATATAAAACACCCATTTTTAACCACTTTTCATCTTATTAACGGCATGAGAGACAATGATTTCTGTAAGGAAAGCTTGATTTAATTTACTATAAAACAAAGAAAGATAGTACCTGTCTAATGCGATAATTTTGAGTCAAATCCAGATGCTGAATTACTCTGGTTCATATCTTGGTCAGCACCTGATGTTCTTGAGTTCCATCATTTATTGTGCTCTTGGGTGCATTTTCTGATGAGGAATTGGACTCCATTTCAGCATCTTCGCCTTCCTCTTTGTAAATTCTTCCACCATTGGCTTCCATAGATGGACACGTGCTTTTATAAACCAGTTTGACACCTACCCAATATGAATAAAAGAATTGGAATCTGAAATTTTGAATTTAAATTTAAAGTATAGCCTTGTTAAGAGAGTTTGAAGAAGTAATTTACCTGGCTTCGGGTCAACCCTGTTTGTCTTGCTATAATCTTGTCTGAATCTTTAGGATACCTGAAAAAGAATCCCAACTAAGTCTATGGCAAACATCACTCGTTTTTGCATCTATGAAGAAAAGACTAACTATGGAAAAAGATGCAATTAATCATATAGAGAAGGTAATAAGTGATTACGCATGAAGAAAATGCTCAAACAGCCAAGCACGAAGAATGATCACAGAGCTTTCAGGAAGCCCTCTTTGTGGTCTCTAGGCATGTTGTTGCATCATTCCGAGTTGCTGAAGTGCTCTCTGTTGCCTGGGCTGTTGATCCACAAACTGAAGCCTAAAAATCCCAACTCCTTTTCCATTTATGGTGTAATCAGTCTCACCAAGGCTTCTATGAGTTGCTCTTATTTACTTGCGAGAAGCAGCAACATGTAGGACTGACGTATTGGATCATACATTTGATTATAACAGAAACTCACATGAATCTGTCAATTTGTTGCCATCTGGTGCATATTGTTCAATTTGCAGCTCAGCAGTTCACGGCCATTTCCTGCAAGGAAATGTGATAGAGCAGCTGAAGTGTCTCCGTGGATGCACGACCAACCCCTACCAAGTGCTTCCCCATTTTATGTAGACGATTAACTTGACTTACTAAAACTGACATATCTAAATCTTTGAAGCAGTCAGCGTGGCTTATACCGCAATGTTTCATCCATAAATCACTCCACCCGTCCATATTTTGTTTTGCATAATGCTCCGCCTAAAACATATTTGAATTACCTGCATAGATCCATCAAAACTCTGTAAGGTCTAATTACGTATTTTATAGACTTATTTCAAATGTGCTTGATACAATACAGTAATAGATGTAGACCGACAAAAGCTAAGCTATAAAAGACTCAACTCCTAAAATAAGTGTCTCATTGGACATCAATGATGATAACGGAAAACTTATAACAGCCATTTATTTTTCAAGTTTTGCCAATCAGAACATATTTCCCATCACCACTAACCGAAACTGCAATATTCATATGTATTCATCAGCAAGGTCGTGTAAAAATTTAAATTAGCCATACAGGTAATGTTATCTTTTTACCACTTGATTTCTCAAAAACCCATAAAAAAGATAAAATCTCAGGCAACTGCACCAGCACGATAATAACAAAATATGTTTTGTTTTTGAACATCAAAAATAGTTTATGCAGATGAGATCTAACTTGTCATCGCACTCTAATAGCCAGATAACTTGATGAATGTGGCCTCGAACTCGATTATCCAGTAGCAATGAGACCATCAGGTGCTCCACATCAGCGAGTCGCACATTAACCTTCTGAAAAATAACATTTTCAGTAAAGACATATGTATGTATGTGTACATGCCTATATCGATAACCACAACATCAGAGTTTCTTACCGTTGGCTCATAACCACACTCTGTGCTTATCCCAGCTCCAGTCAAAGTAATAACTTTGGTACTGCACAAAGTTGTGAACCATAAGTGTCTAAAAGATCTTACAACACCAATTACAATATGAAATCTGACGGCATCAAAACTCACATTTTATCAAAAAATTCATACAAAAGATCAACATCTTTAGTGCTTGGTGGATCTGAATCGGGGACCACTTCCTGTCTTTTAGAGAAACCGAAGCTGGATTTGCAACACCTTCTAAAGTGGTACCAGGAGCCGTGATCTGGCACACTGTCTGCATATACTTAACAGAACCTCGGAAGGATAGTCTTGATGCTTTTCCATGTATTTTACAATATTTTCTAGCTGGATGAACAACATCTGTTCCCTTCAAAGAAGATACGCATGGAAAACTATAATACATTTGTTTTAAAAGCTCAACATTTTACTGATTTTGCTAATAAATAATAAGTCGCAATTAAGCCATGGCCACACCCCTGATTAGTATCTGCATTTAGACATTTTGTTGAATCTGAAATAAACTTATACTTTTAAGTTTTTTGCTAAAAGCATAATATATATATGGTAAAAATATGAGAACGCTTGAATTTCTAACAAAAGAGTACATATCAGTTACCTAATCCCAATTAAGCCAAAGTATCTGAAGTACTAACCGTTAACCAAGTTGAGGATGCATAAAAGCGTAACTGGTACTTCGACAACAAAGGAACTGTAAGGCTTAGGGCGGTGAGTGAGGCTTGTATTTTTCTTCAATCAAAGCTGTCCAAACTATCAGAATATATCTGAACAATATGAAACTGATCCGACATTAGTGGATGAAAAAAACATTGTTAAAAGTACATTTCGGAGCATTTTATTTCACATAAGCCACATTTTATTTCACATAAGCCACATAAAACTCACCTATTTACACATTAAAATAATCTATATCGCCAGCTTCATTTGATCAAGCCAAACACCCCTTAAATACTATAACTTTTTGAGGCATGAAAATATAAGACATTGAAAAGAGCATACATTAACTTAACGCACCCAAAATCTAGATTTTGAATAACATAATTTAAAAAACATTTATGCTTTAAAAGCACACCCCGGGGGACTGTTGAGCTCTTTGGCCTATTTTAAAACCAAAAATTATAAGCTATTCTAACTTCTACTCGTATAATCACATATATAAATAACCCTTACTAACCCATGCGAGAGTAAAGGGTTAGAACTGCCGTACCCTGAGACCCACATTTACATTGCTAAAGCAAGCTGGTTCTCATCCAATGCACTTGCATATTGCATCCCTTACACTTGCTCTTCCACTTTGAAAACAAACACGAAAATGCAAACACACAACATGTTCTTAGTCGGAAAACACAAACACACATCAGTCAGCTTATTGAGTCTATGCACTTTGTCTCGGTATGTATATCACAAAATAAAAGTAGTGTTTTGTTTTTTTAAAATTTAGTAGCTTACACATATAAACTGGTATAACCAACAAACAACTTCCTATGGTAAAAAACAAAAAGCCATTTAAATTCAGAATGATACCGTTGTGAATCAAAAACAATCCTTGAGAGTTGATTATAGGTTAAGCATAACTAACACCATCATAAAGGCATTGATTAGTATTAATTAACCCTACAACTAAGAGTGGACCAGCTAAAGTGAACCAAAATATCAAGATTAGACCAACAATACCCAGGACTGAACTATAGACGACAGTACACACCACCTTAAAAATAAAATATAACTGAAACATATAACTACAGGAGTGTATGCACATGTTTGGTTGCTTCAGTTTACCTCAAATTCAGTATTTTATCATTTTAGTGTAGAAAAGTTATACTTCCCCGCATCACTTCCTAATCCCATAGCGCCGTCTTTATGTTCTGCAAAAAATCATATTTTGATATGTTATCTAAATGCAAAGCGCATTCTTATTTACCAATCAACGGGTCAATAGGCTAATTTGTTCAAATAATTAGCTTACTGATCACATGATATGCTTATTTTAAGATACCCTTGGTTAAGATTCCGTGAACGTGTCCAACTTCCCACTTCTTTCAATCCAAACACTCAATCAAGAGCCTGCAACTTCCTTAGCCGCTTGTAACCTTGTTAATGTGTGTTCACACTGAGCAAGGAGCCTGCAATAAATTATAGAAAGATCATCATCAAAATTTAAACTGTTGTTCGGAAAAGTTAAGATGCAGAACTGGTCTGATCCAGCGGCCACAAAAACCAAATGTAGCTTATATATTGGTATATAAGCACTTAAAAATAAAGACTGTTAATTTTTTTAAACTGATCAGCAGTTTAATATAAACAATCCCACACACCCCTTATTTAGCAGTATATGGGCTTATTTAACTTTGGAAAAGCCGCCAAGCGAGATTTTGACCTGATCAACTTTACCTTCAGCTTATCAGTATAAGCCTGTTTGGATTTCCTTTTTACGCTCATGATATAAGTATAAGCAGATATGTATCGTTTAGTATGCTAATATTATACTACTCATATGATTAAGTATCTGATACAATTATTGCAGAAAACTAAAGTTTTTTACTATGCTAATCTGCTACATAGCAATTACTTAAATCTGTTATTGATCTTTTATAAAGACATATTCGTCACGTAAATGCTAAAATTGTCTAATTTAAGAATTTAACTAAAAACCTTGGATCGCGAATTATGTCAATTGAAAAAAGGTTTTTGAGCATTGAGTTTTAATCTAAAAGAATTTTGTCTAGAGCGTTGATTAAAAAGACGGTTCATAACTAAAAGAATTACAAAGGCTAGGGAAAAATGGCATACATCTAATCATTTGTGGTCTAGTCTGCAACTTCTGGTATTACCTCTTGCTTTATTTTTCTTCTGGGGCATTTCACTATATTCAACTTTTGCCTTTTTAATCACCTCTAGGGCATTTGTTTGCCCCATTCCGTGTCTCTATACGTATCTCATCCACTGTCGTTACCCTCTCTTCTAAGCCATTTTCATTGACCTGATCAAGAAGGTTACATTACTGTAATTCATTATATGCTACACATTACCAAACGGCAATATTTCAAACTTAAAAGGGTATCATACTCATAACTTCATAAGTGTATTCACAACTGGCAAGTAAACTGATCATGATGCCTAAATCAGTTAAGATATCAGCATTTACTGTTTAACCTCAACTATTACAATTTGTTTAGCGTGATTTCTCTGAGCAACAATCTGACATAAAATAGTAAATCAACTACTTGGGTGGAAGGATTACCTGCATTACATTTAAATTCACAAAGCTATCCCAAACACCCCTTAACCACCTAATGGGTTCTAGTCTAGTGTTAACTTGCATTCCAGTCGAAAAATCATTCACTTAAGGCTTGGATTATATGAAATAACCTCATTAATAAAATGACATTTTTTTAATGTCCTTGATACATAGTGATTGCTTAACGGCTTGACCTATATTAAAGCTTGTGTAAATTACCGATAAGAAAGATTGCAATTTTGGTATGGCAAGTTGAAGCTCCCTAGGCGGTCTAAAACGATGCATAGCAATCCCATGCTTCCACTAACTATTTTTTATAAATAGTGAGAGAACTAAAATTCCCAAAAAGTTAACAAAACAAAGTTTATCGTCAGAATCTGAGGATTTATGAAGAAACAAATAAACATTTAACTAAATTTGTCACATACCTGGAATACAAATATGTTGCCTAGTTACGTAAGTCCAACGCAGCTGAATCCTAAAAAGGCCTACAGATAACACGAACAAAAACAATCAACCAAATTTTTAACAACTCTGCCATCTTTTAAAAGTCTGTTATTAATATATGTTTGCTGCTACCCTTTTAAAAGGCAATTATAAGTTAACGAATATAAAGGGTAGCAGAATATCGCTTGGAATTTTCTTAGCTTCTTGTAAGCAAAACATAAACACAAACTGGTTTCTCCAAAGCCTGCAACATACGCTTAACATTTTCAGTATATACTAAAATAGCAGATAAGCGCACCAACGCAACGCAACGCACCATTTTCTCCAAAAGCATATACTTTAAATAGCAGATAAGCATACCTTTGCAGCCGCAACGCCTAACCATTTTCTTAGCCTCTTGTTGCTTCATATCCCTGCACCTCAAATCACCCTGCACCTCATCACAACCACCCTCACTCTTGTCCGGTGTCCCTAAAATTATAATTACAAAAACAAATCAGTACCACGTCAAGAAATCATCTTAATTGCCTAAAAACCAAATTGTATCCTAAACCGAATCACATAATTTCACCCATTTCACCATCAAATTAATAAAAATGAACAAACTTCATGATCGCACCTTACCCAAAGATAAGTTTACATGAGGCTTAGATAATCTTCCTCACCTTTACCCTCATTAAACGGCATAGATGTCGAAAAAAAATAACATATATCCAAAATCAGTTTTTTCCCTAAAAAAATGTTCGATCAAAACCACCTACGGATATCGTTGATATCAACATCCATATAAACCTAACTAGGCGGGTACCCGAAATAAAATTTTCCGTGAATCATGTATTTTAGTTTATTATGTTCTTTTTACAACAAATTTACGGGATCAAGAATTTTGTTTAGTCGCGTCCGCTCGGGCTTGAGCCCGTTGGCCCGTTCTCGTTCGAGCTCGTCCCCGTTTGGCCCGTGCCCTTTGGGCTCGACCCGTTTTGACTGTACCCGTTCGGGCTCGGGCCCATTTGGCCCGTTGCCTGTTCGGGCTTGAATATTGTATAATGTGTTTTATTATTTGTATTAGTGACATTTAATGCACGAATTGTGTTTAAGTTGGTTGTACAATATGCTTGATAATTTGTATTTCTTGTGTAAGGGGTGTTTTAATAACTGCATTAATTGTATTTATTAACCTGTTAATTAATTGACTACATTAAATATCTTGACCACCTTAATAGTGCTTTGTATTTTGTACATTAAGCTTTAAGACTTGTAAGTCTTAAAATTAAGATTGATGAGAAAGATCATTAATAGTGCATTGTGTATTGTAATTTTGTAAGTCTTAATTTTAAGACCATGAGGAGAGAGATTCATTCCTCTATTATAGGTAGTATAGATATAGATAAGGGGTTGAAATTAGCTAGTTAACATCACATGTTCTCATGTCGGTTCAAAACATGATTAATCAAAGTAAACCAATTTTAATTGGAAACTAAAGACAATCGTTACAATCTAATCATATCATTTAACAAACAATAAAAAAAAGATCTAATTAGGAATCTAATTTTAATCCTAAAATTGAACAAAATGGAAACAATTTAATCAGAATCATGAAATAAACGATAAAAAAGATGATGATGGAAATTGACGGATACCTCGTTCGACGTACGCCATTCAAGATCCCAATTGATATTGCAGACTTTTTTCTGAAAACACAAAATGGGTTTTGATGAATCGCAGGAGGAAATAAGGATATGAAGGATGTGTGTGTTGAAGAAGCCTGTAGAGAATTTTGGGGGCTAGAGAATTTTGGGGGTTCTCCACAAACAAAAAAATTGAGTGCACTTTTGTAAGGTCCTAACAAATGTAAAATAGTACGGAGTACTATAATTACTCGAGAGGGCAAAAAAACCACAAAATATACACGAGTAATATAAAATACAAGTTTAGTACATAGAATAAGAAAATAGTTAATTCGAGACACATAAAAGGATAAGTGAATAAGTAAAATACATTTATAAGCTATTATCCTTTTTGAATAATGTATGAGCCATTGAGCCTCATCACAATAACTTTGAATATTTGAAAATTAGATTAGTTTAATATATCATCTTACTTTTATTATAAATTTTATATATGGGTAAGGATCCAGGTGAGAAGAAAACTTAAAATGGAAGAATGAGAAATAACTATAATCGCGTATTTGAGATCGATCGACTTGAATTAGATCGATCTCATTCATTTAGATGCGTGATAATTAGTTTCAAAAGTGATTTTGAGTGAAAGCGATGCAATTAATCTTAAGAACAAATTTGACCGTAGAGACGAAAAATACATATGATTCGTTTAACTGATGAAATCATCTAATATATGTATATCGCATCTAATTTTTCCTAGAAAATATATTATAATGCATCTAAAGATTAGGGATGCATCTAATTCAAATTGATCGATCTCTAATGTGTGGTTATATTTATTTACCATCCTTCTTATTTTAAGATTTTTCATTGATCCTTAGTCTTTTATATATATACCAAAGTGCAAAGATGTTGAATGCACAATGTAAAATGTTTTTAAAGCATGTTAAGGCATATATGAAATTTCCAAATTAAGAAGAGGAGATATGAAATTGGCTTTTGACAGGATAAAGTGACAAGAAAGAAATTACGTAGTAAATTTTATGATTTGACCGAATCAAATTTCTTGCAATTATTTTTTCGTCTCGAATTTTATGTCCATTTTGACTTTTTGAATTAAACTTTGACCTTAAATATTTTTGTTTGTATTATATAATATTTGATGAAAATTATATCAATGAAAAATACATTTAAAACGCAATCTATTTATATATTTTGCATCAAGTATTATATAATACAAAAAAAAAATATTTAAGGTCAAAGTTAGATTCAAAAAGTCAAAATGGACATAAAATTTGGGACGGATGAATAGTATTTTAAATACTAGTTGGATCAACAAGTATGCGGCGATAAATATAGTTATATAATAAATATAGTAAATGAATTCTAACCCAACTCTCCTCGCATGATCCCTACCCGCTAGTAATTCATTTCACAACACCCAAATGTATATGTGTTAGTTGTATGTGTTTGTATGGGTTTTTCAGATCTTTCCGTGACATCATTATTCCCGTATAAAAAGACCTTCACAATCTCTTTCCGTCAAACACTTTCCCAAAAGTAAATGATTTTGATAAATAAAGTTTGTATTGATTGAAATAAAGGTTAAAGTTATAAAATTTTGAATCAAAATAAAATAAATCTACTAAAATGTAAAACTAAAACTCATAAAATATATTAAAATGGATGTTGAATTAAAGAGCACAAATTTTTAAAAATATGGTGAAATTAGATCATAAAAATTAAACGAATTAAAAGATATTTAAATTTAAAAATAAATGTGATTAATTAGTTAATAAGTGACACGTGTCACCCAATTATTGGAGCTCTTTATTTTAGTTTGGTAAAGCATGGGGTGTAGAGATTTCGTTTCTCGCCGTTTCCGACGTGAAGGGCTCGCCACGACACCATCTTCACTCGCCAATTAATGTTTCGTCGTTACAACGACATGCTACAAGACAAAAAAACACTAGTACATAAAGTTCATATATAATGATGTGATTATTTAAAACGGTTCTAAACCGTTGTAAAAAATGGGTTTGTAGATAATGGTTCTTTTAAAACCATGGAGGACAACCGTTCTATAAAGTTCATATATAATATTGTTACTGTATTTGCTTTGTTTGTGTACCAAACAAAATTTAGAAATTAGAGTGAGCATGAATTATATTTACACCAAAAACAATCCATAATTTTTTTTACTAATTGTTCATATGAAGTTGTATTATTTAAGTTTTGTATGCTTTTTATTTTCCGTATGTTTTTTTTTTTATTTTTCGTATGTTTTTTAAATTTGTCGTATGTTTTTATTTTTTATTTTACGTATTGTAGTTGTATTTTTATTTAAAATTAATGAAATGAATTTAATTGTGTTTGGAAAATATGAAAAAGAAATAAAATGAGGGTGGGTGGGGCCGAATAAAGAGAAGTGAGTAAGTTGTGATTTGGGGTATTTTTAGTTAGTGTGTTGGAGTGATGTGGAGGTGATGTGACACACGTGGGCCCGAATGAAGAGAAGTAAGAACCCACGACACCTCGCTCTTAGAGCTCCCTTTTTGTTATTTTTAGTTAGAAAAGTGACACATGTCACTCAATGATTGGAGACTTCTTATCTTAATTTTTGTAGTTCTATAACTTAAATGATTTATATAGTAGTATAGATTAAAAAGTTTGAATGGTTGTGGCTGACAATTGTACTTGACATTTCAACACGATTAATGCATGTAGTTAATGTTAGTATGAACGAGTGTGGAAACCCGCGCGATGCAGCGGGATTGCTTTTGTAGACGTGAATTTGGATATGGACTATTTTTGCCAAATTGCTATAAAGGATTTACTTTGCAGCGACACTTAAACTTTAGGGACTATTTTTGCCAACTTGAACTTACTTTGCAACGACACCTAAACCTCAGGGGCTATTTTGCCAACTTGCAAAAGTTGGCAATTAATGCAAACTTGTTGCCCGCTCTTTAGTTAATACGAGTGGGGTGGTGGCAGCGTTCTTCTTGAGGCGTTGTGGTAATGTTTATTTAGATGCAATTATTAGTATCGAGTGATCTTCAAACCTCGGTCAAGCGCATTCAAAATTATAAATGCTATTTTTTGCCGATATTTGGTACCACAGACCGCAACTCAAAGAAATAACTTCATACTTCTATGGTCAAATGAGTCATCCTCTTCAAGTGCAGCTACCCAGCAGCGCAGGAGGCATTCTTTCATCCTTTTCAATTGACTTATATTGATAGCATGCACACAATGAAACTCAACATCGTCATTCGTATATATAAAGTTGTAAGAATACATAAGGGTGTAAAATACGCGTATCATATATATAAATGCACCATCTGATTTTATGCAGTTTTACTTCTGGGGTGTTTGTATTACCTGATGCTGAAAAGCCTATGCAGTTTTAAATGGCCAAAAAAAATGCTTCATTGGACAAAATGGAACCTAAAGATAACAATATGAACAATGAATGACACAGCAAGAATTTCATAGCATATCATAAGCTTTATCTTGTATGTAAATGACATACTTGAATACAACGTACCTTAGTATACCATTTTCCAAACAGCCTTTAATAATTTTTTAAAGGAAATACACATAACACACCTTGGGTGTCTCCAAAAATGATGTATTCCTTTTTTAAGATGGCTCCGGAATTTTGTCCATGAATTCTTTGCCGGGGAAGAACATTGCAACCAAGTTCTCCTTGAAATTCTCCTGCGACTAAATTTTTTGAGTCATAATCAGTCAATCTTCATGTACTGAAACTGAATCCAGGTTGCATCCAGCTTAAAAACATTTTTCTTATATCATCTAGCTTAAAAACATCTACGTGTGAACACTATTATTGTTTTTTTGTATGATGAATTAGTAGTATAATCAAAATAGGAAAAAAAAAAAAAAAAACAAAAAACAAAAACTGTAACTGTGTTTCTATTGCAAAAAAAGCACACCCGGTGGGACTCGAACCCACAATCTCCTGATTAGAAGTCAGACACCTTATCCATTAGGCCACGGGTGCTTTTTGAACTTTATTTTGTACCACATAAGTATATACCAAATAGTAGTTATTATCAATATGTAAATATGCTAACTACATTTTATTTTAGAAAGTGAAGTGACAGCGAGAGTGATAAGATTAGTAACTTTCATAACAGAGAATGTGTGTATATATGGGTATTTTTACATAAACAAATCATGAAGCAAAAGTAGAGCTGAAAATCCAAATCCATATCTGCAATAGTTTAGTGTTCACAATTAGACATGTTGCACTTCTCTTTTATATCATACATAATCTGTTATGTATAAATCAAATATAAACTTTTTTAACTTTTAAGTACTCTGCAATAACCCATATCATCTTTAGCTTCACGGAAAAAACTGCAACTTACGTTTTAACTATTTTGCAGGTGAATATATATATTTTTTGAGTATTTTATATATTTGTTTTATTGGCTATTCCAAATTCAAATAAGATGCGTGTTTCTTTTTAACATTATCTTATTTAAGGTCAATACTGGACGAACCTGGTCGAATACTTATTCGGCTTGCTCATTCTCCTCTTTAAGTAGTTCCCCTTCCTCAACATCAAAATATTCAACTTTAGCCCTCTCCGAACTTTCGGCTTGTGTGCTTGAACTTGTTGTGGTCGCTTGTTGTACGTCATCTATAATGATTCAGACCTGGTTTTCATGTAGAAGTGATCCAGATACCTGAAACTATGTTGAGTATTTGATGATGCAGTTAAAACACATGAAAACTATCATTACTATGAGTATTACTTCACATCTTAAATGAAGGAAAAACTACCGGCGTGTATGCATTCACTTAGTACATGCAGCATACTTGAACAAATTTTTGTATCCGGTTCCTGAAATGATATAAACCAACATATTGAGCACATTTGTTCACACAAAAATGTTTAGCAGATATGATACATTGTACCTAAAGTTAATTATAACAGTATAATAGTTGACCATATATTAAGTCAAAAAAATCTCATTAACCTTGTGCTTTAATGATGCATGATCCGCACATGAGCTTATAATCTTTAACTTATGTCCTACGAATAAACCATAAGCTCAATCAAGCGACCTCATAAGCTGAAAAAGTGGTTGAATAAGCCATAAGCTCAACCAAGCAATTTCATAAGCTGAAAAAGGTGATTTGATGAGCTTTCCTAACCAAAATCAAATACGGTCACAGTAACCTCGTAACTCTAAATCACAAAACCCGCAAAATTAAACACAATTAAATTCAAATCCATCAACATTTCAGTTCCCTATTGCTCCTAAAAAACTATTTGTAGAATATGGGATATGTAAGAGGTGTTTGGGTCTGTTTCTGCTGAAACATTTTTATCTGCCAAAGTGACTTAACTACAGAAACATTTTCAGCAAAGGAGCAACAAAGCAAGGGATTTGACTAACCTTATGCGCCCATGCACACGATCCAACAGCCTCTTTCATAGATCAAGATCCCACCGTAGCAGTTTCATTAAGTGTGAGAAACAAAGGTTTTCACAAAAATACACACAAAAGAATATTACCAAGAGAGGTGTACCCGGGAAATATTGCAAAAACGACTGCATTTGATTATGTGAGATCGAATCGCCAATGAACACCATTGATTTATTCCGCATGGAGTGAAGAAACATTTTGCGGTCAAATGTGGGCAATTCACATTCGAAAGGGCTCCAACACCAATAGAAGTAATTTGAATAAAGCTGACCATTCATCATACAGTTTTGAAGTTGTTCAATGCTATTGCAACCACGGTTGGTGTACCATGGACCTGTCAGATACATTACCCATTCTCCAATAAAGATATTGCAAACTGTTGAACCTAAAAACATCAAGAAAGTATCTATAATGGCTTGTATATCAATAGACTTCATATAGTTTTATGCAATAATGATGTGTAAATGATATATACCAGAAAAACTAAAAAATTATATTGTTACATATGTATTTTCTGTGCATAAGGTTTCGCATACAAAACTCAATTATAACAACTACTACAATATTTTCTTGAGCAATATATGAGTAATATCATGGCCCTTTTAAATCATTATATACTCAATAATTTTCCTATCTACTGTTTGGCCCTCTTCATACATTCATTTTTCTTGTCGTGACCCATATTTTAGCATGGTTTTGCTACTCTTTTAGACACCTAAATATTGATACAGTTAAAGAAATTCATCATAGAAATTAATACCTGAAGCATAAAGTATCTTTCAAGTTCGATGCAAACAGAAAATAGATCATGTGAGTAGTTAGGTGTCCATGTCCATGTCCAAGTCTTAAAGAGCAACATTTCTGGTGATCCCAAACCTTCATCAAACCAATGTCATCCTGTCAAAAAGGAGTTCAAACAATTATGAAGACCGCTACAATCAAGTTAGCAAATTTATCTTCTTTTTAACCCCAAACATCATACAACACCAATCAGTATATTATTTGATATCAATCAATCATTTAACCCCAAACATCAAACAGTACCAATCAATATATTATCTAATATGTAATACGATGACTTTCTAAAAATATGTTCAATAGAAGTATAACACTTTTGAAGATACGTGGTGGTGCTACTTCTTTGGTGGCTCTTGTTGTGGTGGTGGTTCACGAAGAAGACGGTTCACGATGGTCCCATCTAATCGACACAAACATAGGAAACAAATATTAACAAACCAAATTAAACAAAACAATAAACCAATTAACACACATAAAATAAAAGAAATAACATACCTTTAAAAAAACCAAAATTAACAAAAATTAAACAAATCGTGGACAGCGGTGCACCGGTGCGTGTGTAATTGGTGGTTTTGGGTAATAGTGGTTGTGGTGGTGTCGATGGTGGTGATTTTGGTGGCGTCGAAGGTGATTACTGGGTTTGTGAATATGTGGAAGAAACAGAGGGAGGTGGGAAAGATGTTAAGATGGTAGATCTTGGTGTGTGACTATGTGTTAAAATCGGGTTTGTGGAAGCCGGTTTAATTGTAGTGACTCTGCGTGGAAACTTTTTTCTTTTAGATTAATTCCATGGCTTTTGAGATGAGATCAGATGGAGAAGATGAATGGGAGAGAGGCGGTGGATCTTTTTTAATGAGAGAGAGGCGGTGGAAGAAAGAGGCGGTGTTTTTTTTTAATAGTAAAGTTGTGTGTATTGATGCATTAAATTTTTTGATTCATTTAATGGTTTCCCAATCGTGTACAGCCACGTGTCTAACTGCATTTAATGTGTTCGCTTGTGCAAAAGTTGTTCTTCTTACCTTCTACGCTTTTTAGTATATAAGAAGAAAGGGTTAATTCCATTTATACCCAATTTAAACCTTTAAATGTCATATTTACCCAACTAAATATCATAATATCATATATACCCTATATAAACATCATATTGATCATATTTACCCATTTCATTACTTTATTAATTAAAAAGTAATTAAAAGCTCTTATACCTTATCAATTACAATACTATTGACTGTTATACCCTTATTATTAAGTGTTTGTTACTCGCACTTTTTTACCCTAATTTAGGTTTATAGATAAAAGGTTAACAAATGCTCTGCTGCACTTGATCAGTACATGATCAGATTTTTAATATAGAATATCCCTTATTGCATGATCATATAGTTTCATCAAGAAGGTTCATCTTATTCATGAACCTTATAACAATATCCAAATTTATCAATATGGTCCCTGTTTATTAGATGAGTTTTTTAATCCTCGTATAGTTAGTGTTTCTTGCTTTTGTGGTTCTGAAGGTTTGTTCCACAATCATTGCTCTGAGGTTTTTGTTTGGTTTGCATGATATATCATGTGGTTACGTAGTATACTTGTATGCACAGATGATAATGAGTTATACTATTAAGGGTATAATAGGAATTTAATGATATAAGTTCATTTTATATAGGTTGTATTATGAAATGGGTAAATATGATAAATATGGTGTTTATATTGGATATATATGACATTATGAAATTTAGTTAGGTAAATATGTCATTTACAGGTTTAAATTGGGTATATATGGAATTAACCCAAGAAGAAATATATAGAATCATGAAACAAAATCCTACTTTTTCCACAAAGAAAAATCATTAGTCTTTCTAGGATTCTAGGTGAACACATATTATATATTATAATATATATTATATATTATATATATATACTATTAGGAGTTGTTGAGCAGGCAAAGTGTAAAATCTTAGGCCCTCCGTTTTCAACTAACTGTTGGTAGTGGCCGCATGGCTCTTTCTCATTGGGCCAAACGAGTTGCAACTTTCTCTGTTCACTCCCGTTTTCACGTAGTGACACCGTAATACGAAAACAAAAGTCATCAACAACCTTCTAGAATAATCCACTGCCTCTCATTTGTATCATGCTTTATCTACTCTAGAAATCCAGAAGCTACCATTCTCACATCACCGCCTAACTAACAGAAACACACCACCGCCTCTTCTTCTGCTAATACCACCTAACTAACAGAAACACACTTCTTCTTCTGCTAATACGACCACCGCCGCTCCACTTCGTTGCCCCATCGATTACATGATCGTTAAATAGACATGCTCGCGGTGCTAGAAGGTGAGTGTATGTACCCAATTTCTTCAAGTTTTAGTATCCTAAATCGACTCATACTTTTGTGTGTGTTGGTTACTGTAATTTATCACCAAGAAGAAATAATCGGATGTCATTGTTGCTTGCGAATCTTTAGATGACTTTAGGTAATTTATATATTGAATTGTGTGATTATTTAGATTTATTTGATATTATTTTCTATATGATGCAGCTATAGCATATGGTATGAAATTGAATGTGTTGCCATGGAGAAGAAAATTAATTAAAGGTAAGGCCTTTTAAACTTTCACTTTTTTTGATCTATCATTGATTGGGGTTTGGGGAACGGTGAAGAGCTGTTTATTTGCATCGGATATGATTTGACAAATGGGGAGGGGGTCTTATTTGCAGCCCTTGCACATAAGAAGAGATGATCAACATTTGTTAAGGTCATATTCGTTCGATTTTTTATTTATTTTTATTATCGACTATCTTTTACTTTAGCATCTAAGGCTTTTTTTTCTATTGCTTATACCTTTTTTTGGTTTGCTCATAATTCAGTGAACAAGAAGTTCACTATATGATGGAGAGATATGAGCTGGATGTTGACATCGGGTAAGGTTATTAACACTTTTAACGGCTTTTTGGGATTGCTTTATGGTCACCCTTCTATATTGAAAACAAAAGTGGACGATCATGTAAAAATAAGCAATAAAAACAATCCTTGAGTGTTTGGAGCTTTGAGATTACTTTATTTATTTATTCGTTGCTTTAGGAATGAGGAGCCAGCATGGCCCAACGATATTTTATATTTTTTTTCGGTAGTAATTCTAGGTACTATTGCGTGTAACGTAGGCTTAGCGGTTCTAGAACCATCAATGATTGGTGAACCGGCACATCCATGGTTATACCGCTGGGATGTGGAGCGGAAAAGCTTAAGGCTGATGTTGATTGTGAAGCTGAAGGACAGGATGAGGATGACGCAAAAGTCGGTTACATATTTTTTATTTATCTATCGTTATTGTTTTTTTAGAGTACTTATATATTGTCGAATTCGCCGAATAAGTGACTTCTATAGTTTTTTACGATTTTTTAACATTGGGTTTGAAAAATAGTGGCAGCAGGTGATCAAAGGAATGATTGTTCAAGGTGAGAATTCATTCTTTTTTGGTCAGTCACCCTTCAACAAACACAAGTATTATCAACACGTTGTAGGCAAATTCATGTATAATGAGAAACCTTTTAAATGTTTACACCCGACGCCTTTTTCTGTTTGTGATTTTGGAGCTCAAATTCTGTGTGTTTATTATTGCTGGATTAATACCAGACCTTTGTCATACCTACCTTTTGCAAATATAACACGTCCTCATTTTATGGCGTTATTCTTTGTAGCATCTGGATTGTACAACGGATATAACTAGGAATGTTCATTTCGGAAAACCTACTGAGCATGAAAGAAGATATTATACCGCGGTATGTTGACCTTACTTTCTTACTTTGAGTAGTTCGAGTACTTTTAGGTGTAGGTGCCTCAAAATTCAGACATAAGTGTGACGTATAAAGGGGTTTTAACATCCATGGATTTGAGTTTCACTAAAATGAAAGTAAGTGTATTGAAATCAAATGAAAAAGCGTTTATATCCTCGAGTGAAAAACTTGATTTGATTTTGTTATGTGAAGAGGAAGAACGCATTGTTGAAAGATTACAAGGGAGCTCAAGTCATCAATTTTTGTCGATAAGCGGATTGGAGAAGCGGTGATTGTTTGCATTTGGTAGCGTAATTAAGGATTAGGAGTATGTTATGGATAGCATGTTGCGATTACATTTACTCACTACTACACCCTTTTAGCCCAACTACCTTGGAATACCTTATATTAACTTAATGATGCCTGATATCGTTGTAGGTGCGCATGGACAAAAAATCGCAGGTTGTTCAGCTCACATCAGAATACTGGGCTAGGACGCCAACTACATTGAGGTCGTGCAATAAATTATTTGTAACATGTCATGGTTAATGTGATGTGGTTACATTTACTTAATCGGGCTCTTTTTTTCTATAGGTATCACTTAATCGGGTTCCACTTTTATTGAATTTCAATCATAGTTCCTATTAATTCTTATTTTGTTAAAAAGGTATTTCAGATTCTGGAACCAATATGTCACTAGAGATATAAACTTTGTATGCAATGACCCTTTAAGTTTGTAACTGATAGCTGTAGAAAACATGTAACACAAGTTTCTTTTCACATGTTAGTTTTGTCTTTAATGGGTAAAAATGCTTTGATTTTGTGTATAGCATGTACTGTAACTGTGTTCAAGAGTTGGAAATAGTAAAGTTAGCGTTATCGAGTAAGCGACTAGCACTGATGACATTTTGATTGTCCTATTTGAATGTGATTAGTGTAGTTGATACATGATCTTATTTGCCATCAACAATGATTTAACGAACCCTGTAACAATGTGGTTATTAAAGAGTTCATGAAAAATAAATGATTGCCGCATAATTCTTATAAACATACGCACGGCTGCCACGCAGCAACGCGCGGGCTTACCCGCTCGTTTTGACCAATTAATAAACTCTTAAACGACTATTGGATACATATGGCTTGACTTGGTATTGGAGGGCTAATCACTAGATGCTCGAAGATTATGCATTCGTTAATATTATTAGAATGGCTTTCAGAGTTTGACAAAAGACATATATTTATATCAATTAAAAGCATTATTTCGATTTACATAGAAGTGTAGGGCAAACGAGCAACAAGCTGCGTGGCTAGCCATTACTATATCCGTCTCAAATTTTATGTCCATTTTGACTTTTTCAATCAAAATTTGACCTTAAATATATTTTTTTTATTATATAATACTCGATGAAAGTTATACCAATGAATATATATTTAAAATCTAATTTCATTTATATATTTTGCAACAAGTATTATATAATATAAAAAGATATATTTAAGATCAAAGTTTGATTGAAAAAGTCAAAATTGACATAAATTGTGACGTGGGAGTATTGAATTGCAAAACCAATTCTTTTGAAAACTACATTTGTAGATCTAGATAAAATTTGTAGTTTAGGGTTTATGCATTTAATCAATTTAAATTTAAAGCAAGAAACTACACCATTCTTAACCAAAAGGAGTTGTGGACAAGAAAACGGGAAATGCGTACCTAAGTCGATGAAGTTTTGCCCAACTTCATAACATAGGTCTCATACCCATGCCATGCATATAACGAGCCTTTAGCCTCCTTTTGAGCCATGAGCCTTAACTGTTGTTTGAATTAAGAATTTCAAGTTTATGATTCATTATAGAAGAAATGATAAGTGGTTTATGATAATATTATCGATTGTGTGTTTGAATTTTAGAGTTAGGTATTGTATCCTTATAATGTAAATTTTTTAATTTTAGTAACGAAAGCCTTTTTTTATTTATTTTTTTTTTTTTTTGTCTAACGGGATATTTTATTTGGAAAATCTGAAAATTAACAAAAAGCAATGCAAGTTCAATAACTTATGAGTTTTGATATATAAGCCTACTAAACAAGCCTAATGATAGACCTAATCAATGTTAATGTGACAAATGTCTAGCATTTTAAAGTTAAACAAATATTTAGTTTTATTCCTAATATACCCTTCATAAATAACTTCCTAATTTGAAGGATTGAATTCTCCCATTCTGTAACTGCTTTGTGTTTGTGTATTCTTTTTTTTATTCATCTTCCACACAAACATTCTAACATTCATATGTTAATTAAAGTTAATTTCATCCTCTTCTTTTTTTAAGGTAAAGTGATTTTTGTATTATTAATTATTGTGTTACAATGGACTGGTCTAATATACCTTTAAACATATCACTCATAATTTTAAATCATAATATTAGAAGCACCAATTGTCACAATTAATGTTTCAAGCGAACGAACATGAAAAACAGTAAACAATCTAAACATAAAAGAGGTAAATAAACATACATGCTTACTCTTTGCTATCACCAAAACTAATATAAAAGCATTAAAAAATATGTTTTGTCTCATATGGATTATAACATGATTTCGGTGGCATAGATTTTGGATGCGATGCGAGCTACGAAGATACAAATCGGGCAATTATATGTTGTAGAGGGTTTAGGAATTAAATTATTGGAGGGTATATTAGGAATAATATAAAAAGTTAGTTTTTAATCATCTAAATAAATGGAACAATCAAATTAGTAGGTCTATTTGTAGGTCTATATAATTAGGCTTATGTATTATTTTTCTATCGCATTTTATGAACTGTGAAAGTGCATAAGCTAATTAAACGTTGGATTGCAGTAATTTTTTGCACCCTAGCAGCTGTTGCTACCGAGGCATTCTAGCTAAAGATCGACATTCCAACTCCACTCAAAGACCAGCATTGCTATTCTTTGAATTTTTAAGCTTGGAGACAGAGACATAGCCACTAGGGGGGTTGGTTCTCGGCCACCCCCAACCAGCCCACTTTTTTTTAGCTTGGATACAATCATATAGAGGCAGACATAAGGCTATTGTAGGTGGTGCCTTAGAATCACCTTACACAACAAGTTAGTTTAGAAGTGATCAATATAGAAAGGTTAGGATCTCCTTTAGAAATATGAAGGGAACCATCTTATAACCAACTTAATTGTTTTTTGAAGTAATGATATTTTACCGGAGGTGACCCTTTTACCAAAAAAAATGGGTGAAAGAAAAGTGTAAAACATAAAAAAAAAAAAATAATCTACGGGATGAATGGTCGGACATGCGCATCGGAAAAGACGTATAAGGCTGACGCAGCAATGCAAAATACAATCGGCCGACCTTCTATTTTCTTTGTCCCAATCGGTCACCTTTGATGTGGCATAAAGGTCACCAATTGGTCGACTTTTTTTTTTCTCGCTGGCACAACCGGTTAGTTGTGTGTGTTTGTGTGTTTAAACTATATTAAGGTGTACTTTTGTGGGTATGTTTCTTTTAGTGTAGGTTGCTTTGGTGTGGTAAAAGTTATCGTAGATCGTCCAAAAAAAAAGCTAATGTGGCGAGCAAAATAAAAAGTCGTCCATGGCCCTGTTGGCTTAGCCTAAAGATCTTGGTAGTCGTATGCATAGAAAAGAGGTCGAAGGTTATTGGTTGTCACGTGGCTCTAGTATGTTGGTATTAGTTAGACTTTAGAGTTAAAAGCATTTTGGTTTTGTCTTTCCTATTTCATTGGTATCGCGTATTTCACCCTATATTATTTCATGAGGAATGATACACTCACAAAAATATATTCACAAAATGAGGTGTCACTCTCTGATTGATGTATTTGTAATAGTTTCTCTCTCTTCTCTCTGATTCATCCACTCACATTCTGACACGTCATTTTGTAGCTGGTTTTGTGGATTTGTTTTTGTGAGTATAGCATTTCCCTTATTTCATATTTTGTTTTCTCGATCAAATTAAAGAGATCAGATAAGCAAGATGCTTTGATTAAAATGTTTTCATTGTGCGGTTTTTGTAAAACTTTTGCATCAACAAACACTAATTAAAAATTACTACAGAATCAGAGAAATGTTTTATATTTTGCACTCTTAGCGCAAACAAAAAACGGATTTTCTCTCCACGAATTTATATGCATTCTTAAAAACCATAAAATCTTACTTGGCACTACCGAAATTTACCATGCTTTAATCATTTGTGATATATTGTATCTAAACTGCTTAAAAAAGATATCATTGAACCCGTATGTTAAAAGATGCAAACTTTAATCCAACTTCTAATAAAAAGGAATTGTATGTTACTCTCATTTTTTTAGCCTCCTTAATGTAAAATCCTAATACGTCCCTGCTTGAAGATCTTGTTGATATGTTTTTTGTTGACGATTTCCACAAGGCTTATTTCGATGTAATTCTTACTAGTCCAATGAAACAAACAGGGGTGGATCTATGTGCGAACCACGTGTGGCATGTGCCACATATGATTTACGCGACGAAGTGTAATATTTTGGTAAAAATTATCGGTTTTTTTAATAGTGCTACACGTAGGTTAGAGGAGTGCAAAAAAGAATCAAGAATTAGAAGAAAACTTGATTTGTTTTTCAAGGAGTTTGATCTTTGAAATAAAAAGTAAAAGAAGATGCTACTGACCGGAGAGGATGATGAACAATATATGTTTTGTAGATTTGATGTAGTCGTTTTGACTTATAGTTAGTGTCCTTTATTAACTAATAAATATAATAGTAGGGTAACTTTGAATTTGTTTTAATTTATAATATACATAAAGGGGATAACTTATTACAATTTTTATAACCAATTGACAACAATCTTTCGCATAAATTACATAAGAAATGACTCAAAGACTATTAAAAAGACTCAGAGATCGACAAAAAGATTCAAGAACCCATAAAGTATAGCACAAATTGTAAGAAGTTGGCTACAATGCAATTGTAGCCAATATATCCGCATATATAAAAGGAATGTTAACTCTACGTTTTACTATTTAAATGAATTAAGATTTTATGTTTTTTTTTCATCAATTCATTTCCTTAATAAAAGTATTATAGTTATAAATGTGGTAAGTGTCCAATGACTTAAAAGATATATATTGTGTTATGTTTTTGACTGAATTACCCGCATCCGATAACTATAACCTAAAAAATCAACTACTTTTACGTCAAAAAACTAGCCAAAAATGAAGTGAAGCAAGCCAAAACCCGTGACACACACGGTTCAAAATTTTAAATCCGCCATTGAAACAAACATCATATTCATGTAAGTACAAGAAATCCTTTGAACTTTTCAAGCTCGAGCACGAGCTCTAAAGTTATCAATAAGTATTATGCATTAACAAATCATCGAGCTTGATTTTCATGTTTGTTTACCACATCCCAAGGACACCAACACCATACGTAACACATTGGGTTGATTTCAAAAGGGTCCTCAAGATGACAGTCATGTTTTATTTCAAGAATTTGCATGTGTTGCATTTCTAGGTTGTGTTAAAATCAATAGTGTGGGAGTTCTGGAAGGGGTATGGAACAGGAGGAATGGGATCGTTTTTATGTTCAACATTGAAATTCTTCATATTCTTTATATTTTAGTGATTAGTTATTTATAGATTGCATAGATAGCTTTTAAGCCTAATGGACCGAAACCCATAAACATAATATATAATTTAGAACTCCTCTGCCGTCCGAGCTAGAAATATCGCAAAAGTTCGGACTAGATATAAAAAACAAAAACATGAAAGTCATGACTAGAGACATCACGAAAGTCCGAGCAGAGAAATCAAGAAATAGCGAAAACATGAACTTTGAAATATGAAGAAACCTGACAATAAGTGGAGCCGGTTATCTTCAACAAAAAAATCAAAACAAACGTGGTGGCTGATAGTAGCGGCATGTTTAACTGGAAATATCACCAAATGTAGTCTTTTGTTGGTGCTGCAACACGCAACGTGCTACAATCCTCGTTATTATAATTTTTTTTGGTAAAGGGTTTTCCCGATAAATGTATTACTCCAAAAAAGCATATAAGTACAAAGAATGCGAGTGAAGTCCCATATCTCAGCCCGTTACATAGGATGTAAATCTAACATAACAAAACACTTCTATCCTCACAAAAACAAAAAACAACTACCCACTAGAATACAGATGTCTCAACAACAAAATATAAACTAACGTCTAGATATATGACGAATCTTTATATCAAACGCATCACAGAAAGCCAGTTGAGCTTCAAAAAGCTCCTCGTGTTCTTCATCATCATAGGGATTATCACCGTAACTCTCCTTCTAACACTCATATATATAAGCTCTTCCCCCACTTCCGCTTCCACCTCCTCCCTTAGAAGAACTAGCAAGTGTAAGTTTTTTAGATGATAAAAAACTAGCCGTTTTATTAGCATCTTCAATCTCCTCACAATCACTTTCATCACCAAGCCAATTTAGTTTTCTTATTATGACCTATATTCAAATCTGCCCCATCATTATGCGAACTACTTATACTACTAGGATCATCATTATGCTACCTCACAATCACTTTCATCGTTATTTACATAAAGTGAAAGATAGGTTATAAGCATTTTTTTTTTGCGTTTTTAATTTTTTATGGTCACCATCAATTACCCATAAATTCGGCATTTACTAAACCAAACGACATATATAGTCACCATTAATGTACTTAAATCAACGAATTTCGCGTTTTAAATTTGTTATGGCCGACATCAAATTGCCGATGATACTTAACTTAGTCAAATGTTCTCCAACGCAACTCCACACCGGTGACTCATTCCGTTTTGAAGGATATATGTATGGATGATCCGTTTATTGTTGATGACATCCAAGGCTTATATCAATTTGTGCTATGAGTTCTAATGAAACATACATTGTAATTGCATTTCAAAAATCAAAAGTTTATCTCATTAAAAGTAGAACATTATACCTTACTATGAATGAATCTCATCGTAGGAGTGCTAATGACTTTCGGATGCAAAGTTTCATTTGTTGGTGGTCGCTTCAACATGAATGTAAGAACTTCTTCCCATCTTGGATCTTTGTTATTCATCATAGTCGAAAAAATAAAAATTAAACCCAAAATATCATAGAATAAGAAGCTATCAAACTGCGGCTATAATTCAAAAATAAACCTTGGTTTTCTTGACATGCCGGAAAAGCATCAAAACACGGGATTCATGTGATTATTCTTTCCTTGAAGAGATCTGGCTTCATGGACAATGACGACAAGCAATCCTACATATATAGCCTTAAGAGTCCTTGTAGGAGCCTCATGTATCGCACTTGTATATTCTGTTTGGTATATGGGATTTGGCCATGTGCCAACTGTTCAACACCACTTCAATACCTCAGTTGCCGATGATGGAACTACTATATTCTACATTGAAGATATAAAGATTAAGACGAACTTGATATTCAAGAGTAAGATTTCCCAACAACAGAAAAGCCATCCCTACTATATTATGTCGTTTTCCCTACATTAATTACAAAGGGTAATCATGACGTTAACTTACCGAGGTACACATATAAAAAAATCTATCGACATATGCAACAATTATATATCAATATTAGCAAAGTACTCGCGCATAGTGACAACGACAAACTAGTTTCAGCGGCTGCATGTGTTGGGATTTTAGAACCAGTTAACCATTAACCTCTACGAGTACGCAGCGGATATTGGATCTAGTTAATGCAATTATGTTAAGCTCGTATTTAATAAACAAATAATTAATATAATATTAATTAATTAAAAGGGATAAAGAAAAGCTAACCTTGCTTGGCAATTGATCTCTAGTAACGGAACAAGAAACCAAAACGAAACCTTAAGTATCTAAAATAGATACCTCGAAGAGTATCACACACAAACCCGATTAACCGTATACGTTCGATAGTCGCTAGTCGAGAACGTAAATAACAAACCAATCAACAGTTGACCAATACTTGAATAATACAAACAAGAAAAGCCATCCAAGACAATTCTTGTTTTCTGCCCAAGTAACTTCTGTCCGTAAAACAAAAGTTAAATACTACCCGATATCGAATAAGTGCTATCCGATATCCATCTTGATGTTCTGTCCGAGAAGCTAGCAACGACCAGAAACATGAAAACCAAAACCACCTTCTGCTGCTATTCGAATGCAAGGAACCAGCAATAAAATACCAATCAAACAAATCCTAATAGGATATAATAAAATCTGATTGGTTCATGAATTAGGGGTAAATTCAATGAAGGACTTTTCTGATTTAGGGATAGTGGAAAATCGTATATTGCATGCCTGCAAGTTGTAGGGTACGTTTTTGTTTTATAGCAAAAACAACCTACCCTTTGTCTTGGACTTATTTCTTGATCAACAAGCAAAAAAACCCATCCAAAACCCATTGCCCGATCAGTTAGAAGCTCAAGGCCCAAGGCATCTCCAATTCGACCCAAGTCCATTAAACAAACTGTCCATGGGTCGTACATATCGATCGGGTCAAGTTCATGCATTAACGGGTAATATAATTCAAGTATTATTATACGTTCAACACGTATACTCGTGTTTATCGTGTGTGCCCCCATCGGCTCACACACTTCTAGTCGTTTACTTGTGTTTATAACTCCCACAAACCAACAGCTCCCACTTGGGAGTTGGAGTGTCGAATGGCACACAAAACTAACGACGGAAACGCCTAGCAAACGCTCTCACTCGCTTTTTAACTAAAAGTGTCTGAGAGAATAGTTTCATAAAAGTTTCTCAGTAGCATGGTCATTCAATGTCTTGCCCTAATCATCCTTTGTTATAGATACCGTTAAACCATGGATTATGGATCTTAAATCATTCCATATAGTTTAACCATTTAGAATCTCGTTATAGAATTTAATTAGATATACCAAATGTAATCAAGTATCATCTTGCATTACCCTTTGGGTTCGGCCGAACAATTATCTTATTAAATCTGGAGAGGCGCCATGGTATCTTTCTGCACATATCAAGTGGAGTAACAAATCCTTTATTGACTACAAGTGTTGTGGATGCTGCTTCACATCACTCCGAAATATAGCTTTATAACTACCTTGTTCGGATAGCGTTTTACGTATACTTACAAAAATGATATCCACACATAATGTAACTTGCTTGTATCTCAAGTCTAAGGATGAAGATAACAAACCATTTTCAATATTTTACTTATGACAAGGATCCAAAAGTAAATGTTTAAAAGTTGGGGAATCCAATATGCATCTCTAGTGAATACATATGAGTTTGGCGGGAACAATCCGAATTCTCGTTAGAATTATAACCAACACTTACATTTGCCTTATCATAACAATATTCCCATATTATTAACTGACAATGGACATATTTAGAATAATAAAATTATTCAAGGATTAAACATGCAAATATACGATAACAATTATTATACGAATAAATAACAAATACCAAGTATCTTTATTCATCATAAAGTAAAAATTGTCTATCAATCCCAATTATCCAAATACTAAAACAGATATGCATGAAACTCATTTAGTGAGTTGAACCCTAATGTTTCCAACATTCTCAACCTTTCTTTAAAAGAAAAACTAAATAGTTATCTGAGTAAACTTTCCGAATACTTATTTCAAATGTCACATATAGTGAGTGATTTGAAATATAAGATGAGTGTCTTATCTCATATGCTCATACTATTGCAAGATTATAGTATGGAGATGTTGTCTTACCTTTCATGAGGTAGTAAAAGTCAACAACATCTTGTGATCATCTTTACGTTTCTAAAAGTGTAAAGTATTCTCATTCATTAATGTGTAATGCAACAATGCTCTATGTTGAGCATAACTAGTTAGCGATTTATCATAAAAGATGAAATCCTACTACAACTAGTATTAATAATCCTCTAGCATCATTTGTACTTATACAACACTATGCTTTATAATTCGTAAACATTTATAAAAAAAATAATCTAAACACTCTCAATTAGATGTTGTTGTTGTTAGCTCATTTTGTACTTGTACAAAAGCTACAACTAGTCTTATACACAATATAATATATACATGATAAATCCTGAGTTAAAACAACATAATGTTTCTATCCATGTAATAAATTATATCAAGTGAAATATATCATTTAAGACTTGCTTGAATAATATATTGCATTTGTGTTAGACTTAATTTTCCGCATTTTTTTATTCCATATAAACATCTATTCCAAGGTTGTTTGTTTTATTCCCTAAATTTCAAGTGAAATTTCATTCCAAGCTTAAGGATCAATATCTAGCTTAAATAGAATGATACCTTCAACATGTAAATTTTAAGGAAAAACATAATGCTCCCACTCAATGTCAGATGTACTCAAGAGTTATCTTAATTCAATTAGAATCATATTGTAATTAAATTCAAGATCTCTGATCTTAGATGCATGATTCAATCCAAAACATGGATTGCTCAAATTTTGTATACTTCATAAAGATAATATAGATTCATAACCCTTTCGATTACACACCGTCCTCGCAAAAGGTAATCATAAAGAAAGAGTTATAAAATCTTAATTGTCATATTCTTCATACAAATCACATGTATGACAATTAAATATCTTTGTATAATTAATGCATGTATTATATAAGAAAATTTAATCACAATCAATTGCTTAAGTATGATTAAAAAACTTCTTATTAAATGCCAAACATTAATACGTATACAATTTTGTCCTTGTGAGTCATTCTTCAAAAGAAACTCATTCCAACCTCATAGGTTAACTGTTAGGCGAAATAACAATCAATCACAAAACTTGATTTGCCTTTTAAGGACTGCATCTTATCATTCATAGTTCTAAAACATTTATCAGATTCAAGATATGATAATATATTTTAGTAGTTAGCTGATTTACTATAATCTTCTAACTTTTATCCCTCAGCATTGATATAAAATATCACTCAAGTGATGAGCATCCTTTCGGATTTATGAATGAGAGTAATCATTATACTTCGGTCGACATTTTCATGTTTTAACCTTAGTATGACATTAATAAGTGCATTTTAGAAGGTTAAGTATTTTGTTCTCAAATAACTTTGAGATTTGTATATACTCCCACTTACTTTTGTAAGTAGAGACAACTCTCTAAATACTAAGTATTTAAGCAACAATAAATTGTCTTTTATGGAGAATCACAAAATACATTTTAAGTTCTCATCTCAAGATTTGTTAATAAAATGCTTCATAAGATTTTAACAAATTCAGAACTTAAATCAAGACATAATGGAATTCCTTCCAACAACTCAAATTAGGGTTTATAGAAAAACTTTAATTTAGTATCACTCTTTAACCAAAAGTTCTAGCAACATTTTTGTGTTTCGTCAAGCTAGGAAGAACACCAAAACTACAATCTTCAAGCTAGGAAGTGTAGATAAATCAAAAATCCAAAAGGATTTAGGATTCAATTGGTTTGAGTGGTAAAACCTCAAATCCCTAATGAATTAGGGTTTTCAGTTATAGGTTGTCTTGAATACCTTCTAGGTTTGAACTCTATTGAGTGTATCCTTGACACACGCAATTTCTAACCTTGATATGTTTTTGGAGGTAGAACAATTAAAGCTATCATAAACCAAACAATAAGAATAAGGTTTGATCTAACACATTAGACATACCATAATGAAGTGGTATCCTATGAGTTATTAGAATTGTGAAACTATATCATAATTCTATAGATAACTTAATTCTCTTTGGACCAAATACTTGTCAATTGGGTCGAGCCAAATTGCATATAAAGTATTTACGAACCAAGTGCATGCAATAATGTATATTCATTGAACAATACAAGAAACTTATGTTCACGTGTTCACAAGAAGACAAAACTGTTCAAGGATTATATGTTCATGTGTTAACAAGAAAACATAACATTTCAATAATATATTATCAGTCTTTAAATAATTCGAAGCCTCATGTTTATGTGTTAACGATAAGACATAACACATTTACTATATATATACTTTATGTTATAAATCATTGATAAATTTCAAGGACTTTATAATTATGTCTTAACATGTAAGCATAGTTATTCTAACAAAAGTAATCATGAACGCAAACTCTTGAGTTCTATAGTAATTTCAAGTTAATTTTATACTTCAGAATTATGATTATTATCATATAACCATAATTATGTTAACTAAAACATGTAGTCAAATGTTGAAGTAACTTTACACTATATTATGACATTTGAATGTAGTAGGGCAACAAACATCTAGTGTGTTCAAGTCCTAGTAGAATCATTATTAGAATGTAGTAGGGCATTAAACAACTAACGTGTTTAAGTCCAAGTAGAATTATTAGTTTCCTTTACCTTGCGGTCAAGAGATACCAATAATATTGTTGTTCCTTGCACACACTTTGAAATTTCTCCCACTTGTGAAAGGTACAACATCATATTATGAAAACAAACAACACGTGATTGATTGTTCAAACGATATGATAATGTCATAGATATCATAAGTAGTTTTAGAACCATAACCTTTAATAAGGAATTGTGGATTATTATTCTATAGATAACGTTTCAGGAAGCGAAAGCAGGAAGGCAACGTGTTATCATATAAAATAAAATGCAATTTTCTTTAAGCAATGGTTGTTCATATTCGGAAAGTAATGGATTATTTCAAAGCTAGTTTGAAATGATATGGGTGACTAACAAGAAATAAATCTCGTAGCTCCCAATCGAAATTGACAACATTGCATGAATGATATTTCGGTTATAAATGCAATTGCTTCCTTTGGATTTGTCAACATTGTAAGTGTTACATTTACGATGAAAACATATAGCGCTTTATATACTTTCCTATTCTCTTCAAATGCCTACGAGTCATGTACTTAGGTATTGAGCAAAGTATATGAAGTTCTACTTATGTAGACAATGTACTAGCCATTTTATTATTCAATTAACTTGAATCTTTAGCATGCATTCCTCCTTTATCGTCTACACAGCCCCAAGGGTAATTAGCACTTTAGGAATAATAAGAGTCCAAGAAGATTACCTAGCAAATATGCTAGTATTCCTTTACTCTTTGCGGTTTAAACTCATACATCGTGACAAGTGCAGGATGTTATTTATTTTGGTAGCTCTAAACACAATGTTTCCAGATTACACAAAATATTCTATCTTTCAATTAACTCTAGACCACGAAAAGGGTAATGAAAGATCATATAAGAGTTTATCAATTTTGAATCCTATCTTAGTTTGTCAACTAGGAGGAGAAAAGATAGGTATAAGTCTCACTCTTCTTACTAGGAAAAGAGACTAAGTTTGTCTTTCAAAGAAAAACAAATTTGTTTACGAATTATGTTGCAATAACATAATTAATCGTAACATAAAAGTTCAAATCTAGTATTTTCGATAATTACATTCTTAAAAGAATTAACTACCCAATTAATTACTAATTAAGACTAAGATCCATCTTGCAACCCCACTTAATTACCATAGGTCCGACCGGTGTGTAAAAAAAATAGGACAAGAGGTAAGCGACGGCGTTAATTGCAAAATGCAACTCTTAGATTTATGAGACTATTTAAGGCATTAGTATCAAGTAATAATGTCAAAAGCATGTTTAGTTCTCATCATATGCCTCGGGTCCGAGGTCCGACCAGTTAACTCGATATAAGTCGACCAAGTATGAACGTGTAAAAATAACCGAGGTCGACCGGGAGAAATAATTACCATGGGTTGGAAAGGCCCTTAGGTCGACCGGAGAAGTCAATCCAAGTGCACGTGTCCATAGTTGGATGGCATAGACTTAATATTAACAAATAGGTATGCACATATAAATGTGGTAAAAGTCGTGTACAAAGAAGCATGCAAAACAACTTTGTAACACTAGTTTTAAAACTTTTGGTAATGACACCGTAGTGATCATCATGGTTCACGGTAGCTCCAATCGAACGCAGCGGGGAGGCAGAGGACCGTGTAAGCGTCAAGCATAACCTTAGACATCCTTTCGGGAGACCGTGCTCACTTCTTTAAACCCTTTTGAGTTTGTTCTAGTGGGTGAGCCGTACATCCCAAGTGTCCATAGCGTCTAGTTTTAAATTCTTGAAAACGTGTTTCATATGTTAGGTCACTTTATTTTACAAAACAATTTTCCACGAATCAAATAGCATGTCACAATGAGCATGGTATTTAGGCGTGTAAATAAAGACCAATATTAATGTTATGGTTACGATATGTATTATTCCATATTGCATACAATTAGGTGTCAAAGCAAGTAATAATGCACATATAGGAATCACAAACATATAAGCATAAACATTAATATAAATAACCACATATTGTTCCGAGTCCTCTTTCGAGTCTTCCCCAAACGGAGAACCATAAGACCGTCACTATGATGTAATACCTAGATCGCCCCATACATCACTTAGAAAAGCAATTGAGTGGGTTTTGTGGCCGGAAAAACACATAAAGCATGGCAATCTCAATTAACAAGTAATTTCGCAATTATGTATTTAAATCAATATATAATTCTAATTATCACAATAATTCTAATTAACAATTAATAAATACAAATTAACTTTTAATTCTAATTATCAAGTAATTTTAATTTAACATGTAATTCTTAATTAACAATTTAATTTTAATTAACAAGGTAATTATAATTCACATGTAAATTAAATTTAATTAACAAATTAATTCTAATTATCAATATAATTTAATTTGTGTGTGACTAGTTATTATTTATTAAAATTGACAAGTATTGCATGTAATTGTCAAAATTAAAATAAAACAAAATAACTAAACTAGGTTTCATGTAGCCCTTTTAAAACATGTTTATCAATATAAAAACGTGTAACCCATAATCGCAAAAATGAGTTGGCTCGTGATGCCACCGTTGGGATTTTAGAACCAAGTTAACCATTAACCTCTACGAGCACGCAGACGGATATTGGATCTAGTTAATCACAATTATGTTAAGCACGTAATCAATAAACAAATAATTAATACAATATTAATTAATTAAAAGGGATATAGAAAAGCTAACCTTGCTTGGCAATTGATCTCTAGTAACGGAACAAGAAACCAAAACGAAACCTTAAGTATCTAAAATAGATACCTCGAAGAGTATCACACACAAACTCGATATCAGTATACGTTCGATAGTCGCTAGTCGAGAACGTTAATAACAAACCAATCAACAGTTGACCAATACTTGAATAATACAAACAAGAAAAGCCATCCAAGACAATTCTTGTTTTCTGCCCAAGTAACTTCTGTCCGTAAAACAAAAGTTAAATACTACCCGATATCGAATAAGCGCTATCCGATATCCATCTTGATGTTCTGTCCGAGAAGCTAGCAACGACCAGAAACATGAAAACCAAAACCACCTTCTGCTGCTATTCGAATGCAAGGAACCAGCAATAAAATACCAATCAAACAAATCCTAATAGGATATAATAAAATCTGATTGGTTCATGAATTAGGGGTAAATTCAATGAAGGAATTTTCTGATTTAGGGATAGTGGAAAATCGTATATTGCATGCCTGCAAGTTGTAGGGTACGTTTTTGTTTTATAGCAAAAACAACCTACCCTTTGTCTTGGACTTATTTCTTGATCAACAAGCAAAAAAACCCATCCAAAACCCATTGCCCGATCAGTTAGAAGCTCAAGGCCCAAGGCATCTCCAATTCGACCCAAGTCCATTAAACAAACTGTCCATGGGTCGTACATATCGATCGGGTCAAGTTCATGCATTAACGGGTAATATAATTCAAGTATTATTATATGTTCAACACGTATACTCGTGTTTATCGTGTGTGCCCCCATCGGCTCACACACTTCTAGTCGTTTACGTGTGTTTATAACTCCCACAAACCAACAGCATGTACATGTGTGTGGTTTTTTACCTAGCAGAGTAATCGCGCATCATGGTTATTATAAATGATCTATGAAAAAAATATTACTCATAATGAAAAGTAGACTATGAACACTATAAAAGTCATATACTACTGTTTGAGTTCCTAAAACATACCGAAGTTGTATCCATAACCCATATCTTTAGACATTGAACATCAATATTATCAACATAGAAAGTGAATTCTTCATGCCACTCGAGATTCTCGATGTTGTGCTTCACTTTCGTTTTCTTGGCGCATGGAAGACTACTTTCGAGTTAGTTTAGATTCATTGTTCTTAGAACTTTCACTTTCAAGATACCGACTTTGTAATCCTCGGGCACTAAACAATAACACCAATAGTTATAGAAAGTGAATTCTCTATCTTATATCGTTTATTCAAGACAATTATTTCACCCATGAATAAGCAAAATTTGAGTGGATGTAGCATTCTTCTTGTATTAAAACAACATAACAGTAGCACCCAACAATCGATCATAAACTCGATCAATGGGCCTACAACTAAAAATGTTTACCTAATTTTTACCCAAAAAATGTTTACCTAATTGGAATTTGTGTCTTAATATATATTGTATCAACTAAATATCCATCATAGAGACATAAACCCGTAATTAATTAGGCACAGAAAAAAAGAAGAAGAAGAAGAAAAAAAGAAGAAGAACTTACTTGACACCGAAGTGCATCTTCAAGTGCCTTCACGACCTCGACCATTAATGGACGATCGTGCTATCTCTCATCAAACAACGATATGCTATCGTTGTAAACATCTTCAAAGAGTCACAACTTATTTCATCCTTTATGTTACTAAAAATAACTTCATCTAGCGTATTACGCTCATACGATTGCGCCAAACTTACTAAACTACGGCGATCTTTGTTATAGTGGTCAAAACACAACCCGCCACTCAATACTTCAAACAACACGACACCAAAGAATAAACATCGATTCTTTTGTTAAAATCTGTCTCTATGTATTCCGGATCCCGGTACCCAACGTACCTACAGTTAGAGACAACAAACGTGGAATTGTTGATTAGCGGGACCAAGTTTTGAAAGACCAAAATCGAGATCTTGGCATTCAGTTTCATCAATAGGATATTGAACTTTTAATATCACGATGCAATACTCGTTCTTGGGCATCGATTGCATTATGAAGGCTCATTAGTCCACGAGCCACCCCAATGCATATATTAAGGCGTCTAACCCATGTTAACTCACTTCTTTGGGGAGGTTCTTGTCAAGACTTTTTAGTTGCATACTCATAGATGAGGATCTTCTCGTCGCCCTCATCACAATACCCTAAGAGAAATGATATTTGCATGTTTGTGAGATGAAAGCATTATGATCTCCTTCCAAACTCGGATCCCTTGGCCATGTTCACGATTTAAATGCTTTAACGCGACTACTCTCTTACCCATTGAATGGATGATTTCTCCTTTGTACACTTCCCCAAGCCTCCTCTCCCAATACATTTTTGTTGGAAAAGTTGTCGGTTGTTGATTTTATAGCTTCTAGTGATATTTTGAGGTGTTCAAAGTGTTTCATGTGTGACATTGTTTAGAACTTGACGTTAAATACTAATCGCTTAAAGAGTTTGACTAACATCCGGGGTGGGTTAAATTTCATGATGTTCCCTTACTATGTTCTCTGTTGATGGTCTCGATCTCCTTGCTACATTGATTGGCAATCCGAAAATGTTAGATTCTTACACTAGCCAAATGTGCTTGGAATCTTGGAGCCATGATAGTTTTGCTATGTGCTTGAAGTTTGGGGGATAAGATGCTTTGGGAGAGTCTCCTTTGTTGAAATACCCTTACTTGATGGGCGGGGTTCTACTATTGAAAAGATTCGGGTTGAATACTAATGGAAACCGCCAAGGTGTGATACATGCAAGCTTTTGGTCATACTACGGGGATTGTCCTAAATCATCCTATCTCATACTCACCAACACGAGTGTTAATGATGATTTTCAAATGGTCATTAGCAAGAATAGGGGTAAGAATGGTGGTCAAAGTTTTCCGGGTAACAGTGGATTTACTAAACCTAATGTGGGTACTAAGGTTCGTTATCAACCTAAAGCACCTTCTGTGACCAAAAAGGTGGATGGTACAAAGAAAAAGGCGGCGGATGTGGCTAGCACTAGTGGAACTAAGGTTGTTACATCTAATGCGTTTGAAGCTCTTAACACGATTGATACTGATAATTGTAGCATGCCTACTAATGTTACAAAAGAAGGGATTCTGACTGAATCTAGTACTACAATAGCTGCTAATAAAGAGAGGGTCTTAAGTCTCAACAGACTGGTAGTGTGTCACAAGATCCGATTGTGATTGATGACAAAGTGAAGGAGCCTGTGGTGGCTCCTAAAGTGATGGACGCGGGTGCCACCAATTCAATGGAAGCTAATGAGGTTGGTCCTACCCCTATTGTTGAGAAAATTGGAGAGTTTGAAAAGCTTCTTATTGATAGAAAAGCAAATCTTGTGAATGATGATGGTAATCCTATTAAAAATGTTGATTATCCGGGTAATAAAAGGGATTTTCCGTCTACTTCTTCTACTAAGAGGGTTAACCCATTCTCTAAGGTGGGAGAGATTGTTGATTCCGACAGTGATGAAGAGGAGGTTGTGAACACTTTTGATGATTCAATGAACCTATTTGGTGGTGGTCATGATCGTGAAGATAACTATGATTATGATGACTATGCGGATCATGTCTACGATCTTCCAAGAAATTTGGATGCTTTTTATACATGCATGGTATCAAGCTCAAAGGCCTTGGTAGAAAGTAATTTTGTTTTCATAGGAGTCTAATGTTATCTTTTGAGTAGTGGTTTATTTTCTCTTTTAGAGAATATGAAGTATCTTGTTATGTAAGCTTTTCCGCCTATGTAACGGGCTGAGATATGGGATTACCCATATCCTTTGTACTTAAATGTTTTTTAGAGTAATATATTTACCGGGTGTTTGACATTTAAAAAAAAAGAAAAAAAAAGACAATTTTTAGAAAGTTCAATAAAACAAGATAGAAAACTAAGGGTTCCAAGGTTTTAGAGTTGGAGAGGTTGAAAAAGATAATCTTTTATCTATCTTGTTTTTCAGATTGGTACACTAGACATGGAGAATTACCTACTATATATAAGGTTAGTCCCAATCGTGACCGGATATGACCAGGTCACTAAGCGTCGCGTCTTTCTCTCCGACTACGAGACATGACCGAATACCACGATCGATGACCAAGCGTTTTTTTTTTTTTTTTTTTTTTAATTTTATTCAAACATTTAAAAAACAAATTTAAAATTCATTAAAATTAAAAAAATATATATATATTACTGATCGAAATTCAAATAAACATTAAAAACATTACGTAACTTATTCAAATAACGTTAAAACATTACAAAAACTAGTCATCGTTGGCCTCATCGTCATCGTCACTATCGACTTGATTAACTTCATTTACATGATGTCGACGATTTCTCCAAATGTGTTCGACCAAATCAGATTTGAAGTTTTGATGAGTTGATGAGTCCATTAGCTCCTGGGTAACCACCAACGATTCTTCATGCGTTCTTAAGGGATCATGATCTTGGTGTCCCTCATCTTCAAACCATGTAGGACATATCGCCCGCTGCTTGTGTCGGATGATCATATTATGTAATATGATACATGTATTTATAATATCTTGGATATCATTTTTATGAAACCCTCGAGCAAGAACTTTAAGCATTTTTCACTTCTTCTTCAACACACCAAAAGCCCGTTCCACATCTTTCCTTGTCGCCCGTGCTTCCTCTTGTACAATTGTGAAAGCGTAGGGGGGTGAATCGTTACCGTTTAAAACGTTAGATCTTTTGTATCAAATCGTTTATGAAACTTGTTATAATATGAAAGTACCAATTATTGTTTGTGACTAATATAAAGCATAGTAAACCAAGTTATCACACAAGCATAAACATCAAACCACATCACAAGCAATTATAAAAGTAAAGAGATAAAGAAAGGAAAGTGCAAACCGAACACGAGGATTTATAGTGGTTCGGTCACGGATCTCCTCTCTCCGCCCTACTCCACTCCCGAGTACCCAACTCGAGAGTTACTTCACTAAATCAACAAGCTCCCTTCTCGCGGAGAAAACCTTACAATCGTCGCTACACTTTTTCCGGTACAAAGCTAAATACCGGGTTCTAGTTCGAGGTAGAACCAACCTAACGTCGCCTATACAATATTTCCGACACTAAGCTAGATGTCGAGTTCTTTTCAAGGGTACAACCACTCCCACTATGTTTTATGGCCCAACATAACAAACCTTGTGTTTTATGGTACAAACACATAAACCATCTAATCTAGTTTGGTGAAAGTGTTGTGATGATGCAATAATGTTTACAATGATGATCCATGACATAAATGTCTAATGGATATGAATGACTAATCTAAATGATCTTCTTAAATAAAAGTCTTCAATCAATGAGGATATCAAGAGATCTTGAATCTTCATATGTTGATATGCTTTGGTGAATGAGGATGGCTAGATCTCCAAGCTTTTCTTGGTTGATCAAAATGTAAAGTATGCTTACAACAAAGATGAATGTTAGAAGCATTATGATCATGTGATGATGAGGGTGATTAATGTATATTACTACATGGTTATCTATAGATCTAAAAGATGAAAGAAAGATAGAAAGAATGTGTGTTGGAAGGGATGATTGAAATGAGAAGACAATGGGCTCTATTTATAGCCAAAATGTAATCTAAAAAATAATACTTTATTAGATTTGATATCTTAGAATATCTTTCAAGATCTTGCAAATCTAACCAAATATTGACCAAATCTTCTAAAGATATGATGATGCATGAAGTGATGTAAAATTGTATTTTCATTTAGATTAAAATGTTCATGAAAATAAACTTGTAAAATGTATTATGTAACTAGTTTATAAAAGTCTAATTGCCTTTTATAAAATAAAATATCTAGTTAGGTGCTTGTCAAAATAATATATATTTTGTCAAGTGTAAGTAAACTTTAGTACTTGTATGAATATTATAGTTAGTTTACTTGTACAAATAAAAGTATATATTTGTTAGACATTTTACAAAAGATGTATTTGTATAAAATACTTGTGAATGCAAAATGTAAAATGAGGTTCGAAATAGAATGATTAACCTATTAAAATACTTAGTGACTCTAAACGTATTTTAAACATTCTAAATGATTTGTTAATGGGTTTGATCATAATGCCACATAACAAACATGTACGAACTGTGTTGTAACATACGAGGACTTGAGACATCGAGAGGTGTTGAATGTATGTTGAGACAAATGTAATTACAAGTAACTTGTACATTTTACGTTATGTATTACAAGTTACATGTTTGTCATCAATCAAAACAAACGAGATCGTATAGATTAAATATCGTAATATTTGCACTAACAATCTCCCCTTTTGATGATGACAAAGATATGTAAACGTAATAGAAAGTAAAATGTAAAAAGTTACTTGTATCCTTACTACCTTTACATTACCTTCTCCGTTTACACTCTTCTCCCCTTTGTCGAAACAAAAGGGCGTGTCCTGAGTTTAACTTAATTTCTCCCAAAAGGCGAGCTTGCATCATCCCTAGTGAAGTTAAATCGTCTACTTCAATCCGTCCCTTGTTTGGTAGCGGATCCATGGATCAAATAAAGAGGCTTAACCTACATCAAGGTTAGTTTTATGCAACAAAATTATGAGAAATATATGAAAAGAAAAAGGCATAGCAATGTTAGCCTATTTTCTCCACTTTTATCGAAGCACAAATGCTTGTTGAAAAGTGAGAATGATGCTAAATGCGTGCATGCTCCCCTTGACGGTTGCTCCCCTTGTTTGAGGCGTCGGTATGATTAAAACCTAAAAACAAATATTAGTGCAAAACTATATTCGTCATTGGACGAGTAAGTGATATACAACAAAGTGTGTATAAGATGCATTCATAAATTCTTGACGGAAGCTCCCCTTGCTCTAGGTCGTCAAGATGAACCTTCAAAATAAATATTAGTATAATAGAAGCTTTGTCTTTAGACAAATATGTCATATACAAACAAGTGTATAGACGATGCAATATGAGTGCTTAAAGGATATTCCTCCTTGTTCGAGGGTGTCAAGAAGCACCTAAAATAAGAAAAATAATTGATGCAAACTTCATCCTTAGATGAGTAAGTTATATACAATCGAGTGTATATGATGATGAACCTACAATGAAAAACATTAGTGCAATATATTTCATCTTTTCACAAAGAAAAATAAGATGTATATATGTGATAAATGATATAATCAAAGATCTCATGAAGTGTAGTCTCCTAATTACAATCATAAGAAAAGTGAGAATATAATATGATAAAAGCCTACAAAATAGTTCCTAGAAAGAAGATATGAAGTCTTCCACGGGTGTGCCACTAGTGGTGCTAGTGTTGGTGTCGGTTTACTAGTAGGATTCATGTGGTGATGGTAGATGACTCGAGATTTACAAAAGTAAGTTTTCGCTAATCCATGGTGGTGATGATTAGTGAAAGTGGTGATGGAAGGTGGTGGTGATTAGGTAGGAAGCTATTAAGGAGTTAGAAACTCGTATGTATAGCAAATATAAAAATATGGATTCATGCAATCCTTTCGTCATGTCAAGTGACCAAAGCTAAGAGAGAAAAAAATATGAATGGACATTGCATTTCAATGATGCATAAGGGTTATGATTTGAATGATTTATTGATGCTAACAACCTATTGTTTTGAGCAAGTTCTCATATGCTTCAACCCAAGAGTAATCAATAATGCGTTCTATCTAAGAATATATAAAAGTGATAACATGAAGATAAATTCGTTCATTGATTGACACGAATTATAAAAATGACCTATTCTAGGTGACAATGGGAAAGGTAGTATTAGCATGGTTTTGACCGACATGGATGATTATCACTTTGAAAAGAAGTGAAGACAATATGGAAAATACTAATAATAATAATGAGTACCTATATGAGGATGAGAATGACATCATATAAGTGAGAGTTGGATGGACCAACGTGTTGGAAATGGCTGTTTTGATTAATATATCGTTTGCTGACAATGACATGCATGATATATGTCAAGCGAGAAAAGGATAAGATCCTATGATGGTGTTCTAGATAGTGAAGTTGTAAGGTGCTAGTTTAAGGAAAATCCTAGATTCGTTGATTGTGGAGATGAAGAAGTTTGTAAAACACATGATGTGTTTTCACTTGATGAGGTATTTGTGCAAACTTGTGATATAAGGTTAAAAGGTTGAACTAGTTGTGGTTTCGTGAACCGATTTTAGCTAATGGTGTTTACCTATGTGTTGGTATTTTAGAGTCTAAGAGACATAAAATTTGACAAAAGACAATTATGTGAATGGATTTCTCTCCCTCTTAATTGGTGGACATCCAACATAATGTGTAATGTATCAAATAAGGAATGACAACAAAGTGTTTAGGAGGTTTTTTGGGTTAACGAAAGAGATGAGCTTAGTGATGTTTTTCTGGATGATGGTTATCATACAATGAACTTCATCCTTAAAGTCACGTACCTCTTCTCGATTAATACGAGATGATCGTATGATGAGGCATGTGGTTTCCTAATAGGAAGTGAAGAGGATTAGGGTATTGTTATAACTAAATAATGATGGAGGTGATTTTTGGAAAGCGGAAGCAAAAATGAGATTTGGAAAGAGGTCGGTTGAAAGACAAAAATGCAAAGCCAACCCTCTAGAACTTAATTCTATATGCTTTTAAACTATATGCAAGTGTAGGGGGTCCCATAAAGCATATTACTAATCTACGTAGCAATAAAAGGGATTATGCAAAATGAGCATATAAAAGTTAGAACCAAGTGAGATAACAAATAATTTGTTATCAACCTACAAAACAAATTTGTTAGTGACAAAATATGTTAACATGATAGAAATCAAATGATAACATATGATATAAGCAAAAACAACACATTGCACTTAGTAGACAAGAAATCACCACACAAGATAGCATCAAAACAATCATAATATGCAAGAATACGACTTTATTCAAGACATTTCATTATGAGATTGTTTTGTCATTAGACTTAGACACTTAAGCATACTTGGATATACAATAATCTATGTGATTAATTTGTAAGATAAAAGGCTTCTAAAAGTTAGTCATACCAAAAGCACTTTGATGATTATATGTGCATACGTAGCAAACAAATAGTGTGACAAGAAGCAAAAGAAACAAGATGAAAGATTCATGCAAGCCATGTTCAAGACATAACAATTTGGAGCATGTATCATTTGGATCGTACTACACATAGATGTAATGAATGCCGACTAATAGCTTTCAAACACAAATATATCATATCAAAATTATCACGTATCAAAATGGCATATTATGAGTTCATAAGTAACATGTTAATCATGCTAAAAATAATTCAAAAGTAAGTATCATGCAAATAAAGTTTAGGTTTAAACGTTTAGTAGCATAAAACAACAATACAAGCATTATAAAGATAAAACCGTACTAAGGTTTACACATTTGACTTGTTATCAAACACTAAGATAATGTCAAATCAACTTATCGTATTAAACAAGAACATGTAATCAACACATGTAAGTGCAATGCAAGTGGTTTTACTAAGGTTTACACATTTGACTAGTTATCAAACACTAAGATAATGTCAAATCAACTTATCGTATCAAACAAGAACATGTAATCAACACATGTAAGTGCAATGCAATTGGTTTTAAAAGAAAAATCATATATACTACTTGTTTGATTAGTATTCCTAAGGCGAGGAAAACTATCAATGTTTTAACACTTACTTTAGGCAAGTATAGGAAAACAGATTTTTCAAGTTGGAGAATGAATATGAGACTATTACTAGCGGTGCTCAATTAAGGCTAAACACGACCATTTTTACGGGTGATTCCACATACCCAACTTCTCTCCAAGAAGCAATTCAACCGTTAGGTCAAATTGAGTTTCTAGTACAATAGGTTCTCCAGTAGTCATTCTCATGTTAGAAAGATGGGAACTCCTACTTTTGCCTATTAAAGTGCATAAAGATGATAGTTTACCAATACTTGGCTTAATGTGACACAACTAATATGCAATGTAACTAAGGTGATGAAGATGTCATGTTATACACATGAATTTTAACAATGGTGTGTTGATAAACAATGTGTTTTAATCTTGTGTTTACAATCTAAAGTTGTTCAAATTACACAGCTAATTGTATGATCTAATGGATGACATCTTTTATGTTGAGTTTGAAGTGTGTAATCTAAATGTGAATTGATCATCTAAGACTAGAGAATGGAATATGTTAAACTAAGAATGTTCTCAAGAAAGCTCTTTGGTATTTTATTTAACAAGAATCTAATTGAGGTTACCAACTTCAATAGATCTTGTGTATGCTCTAAAGATGTGTAGTTTTAACCTTGGATGTGCACTCGGTTTGAGCAAGGTTAGGTTATGATGTACGCTTGAAAGAAAATAGATACAAATAGTATCTTTCAACAAATGAGATTATCCCATGGGATAAAGTTATCATGCTTATGAAAACAAGTATGACAAGATGAATTGGATATGCTAGTTCATAGAACTTGTAGATGTTTGTTTCAAGATCATTTAGCCAATGAGGTGTAATGAAATCTCTTGTAACACAACTATTTATGTCGCAAGGAAGAATGATGCATAGGATATACAATATCCTTTTAACAAGATGAAAGCTTAACGCATGAATCTTAGTCATAATGTTCTTCAAAACATCATGTTTTCCTAAATGAAGATATGAAGCCAAAGTGTTTGAATCGGATAGTCCCATCTAAATAAACTTGGTCTCAAGATTATATTCACTAGATGATGACAAGAGGAATTCACTCGAGTTTCTTATGTATACTCCTCAAAAGTCATTGTTGCTTGGGGTGTATGATGTTGGCTTTGAGATTGCATTTTAACATATGTTGTTAAAATGTTGATTTGAGTTTAACGAAATTTATGCGAAGTTTATCGACAAAGTATTACTAATACTTTGATAATTTGTGAAGGTAGTACTACTTATACCTAGTGGACATTGACAACAATTACCAAGAGCACCATGCTTATTTGATAGTTGAGGTTCTAGCCATAATCAATTATCTAAGTCCTTATATGTGGGAAAGGATGGTTGAGTTTGTTCAAACGTGCATTTGATTCAGTACAAGTGTTGGACACAAGGGCTTTTTGAGCAATACACTCAACGAATTCAAATGATGGTTGATCTAGGTGGTAGGTCTTCTAGTGTGTCTAAATAAAGATGTGGTGATGTAGGGGTTTGTTGTGCTATGGGAGTACTTAAGTTTATTTGTCCATAGATGTTGAACACAAAAAGTACGGATGCTAATTCTTATGGTTCATTGGTTGCTACAATTAATGGGTGAAGTGCTTGAAGTTTTGGTCATGTCTATGAAGCTTATCGACTGAGGTATAGGTTCAACTTGAAATGGCACGTCTGATTTAAAGGATGCTCTTGGAAGTTCATGAGCAATACGCTTAATGGTGCCAAAAGATGGAAGAGGAATAGTAGGTGTCAAAGAGGGATAAGTGGCACAGTGGGTTGTTTGCTTTGGGTAAGTGTTTGATTCATTTTAGGATTAGTGTTTCAACATGTGTTGTTAAAATACTTGGGTGTTGATTTTTCGGATATGACTTTTAATGACTACAATCGTAAGTCGCATATACTTGAATATTTCGGACGAAATACTTAAGTTGTCAATCCTAATTTGTTGAGATTATAAAGCTTAGATTGAACTCATGGATAACAAGACTTGATAATATGTCTTTAACATACGTGTGAGTTATGACTCGATGTAAATACTTATCGTCTTGAAGGATGACACATTATTTTCATGTTAACCAAGTGAGGGAATACATGTAGATACAAAACAATATCTATAGTCATATGATAGACTTGTGTATGATATCTTTGCAAATAATGAGTCCAGATTTGTTAGTCTTGGTAAGTCATCTAAGTCATCCACAAACGGGTGAGGAGATGTTGGTGGTGTTGCACAAAGTACAAGTTTTGGAGACTTTGGTTGTGAAGGTGTTTTGGATGGTTGTGAAGTAGTCATAATGATGGGTGATTTTGGTGGTGGAGTTGGAGTACTTAAGTTTAGAAAGTTCACATCTTGAATGGGTGATGAGATGTTGAGAGGTAATGAGTCTGAGGATGAAGAGTTCAAGTTTAATGAAGCAACAAGATCGAATGCTAATCCTAGTGGTTTATTTGAGGTTGAGGATTTAGTCATTTTGACTTTGCTTTAAGAAATGCTAAGCTTAAGGAAAAGTAATGATGTAGGTGTGAAAATGACCATCCTGAATGTGTCGATTTATGGAGCTAAGGATTCACGGAGAGATGTGTTTTATTTGATGTTAATCCATACACAGATGGTAGTTTCTAATGAGATGGAAGTGTCTAAGATCATGTCAAACATCCTAAGTTAATCCATTGAGGATGTGTTGAGTGAGATATGAAAGATATGCATTAACAAGTATCCTAGAAACGAGATTTGGTAAATTAGATTGCGGGATTTAGTAAAATTCAACAACTTACTGTAGGATCCACGGCACCATTTCTTTACACAGCGGAACCCTTAAATTGGTGCCGGCTGGTCCGCCTGTCTGGTATGGCGGTACCAAAATGCATAACGAGACGGTACCAACATTTTGGTGCCGTCGATCCGTGGACACCGTAAAAGTTCACAGACCCATTTTTAGGTGTCGGGAGTTTTCGAAACCGAAATTTTGCTTAAAACATGTGACATTAATTACTTCTAGTTAGGAAAAGTCGATAACACATATACAAACATAGTGGAGCATAGACTTTGACCAAGGGCTAACGATTTTCACATAAAAGTGAAAATGGGTAAAATTTGATAACACACTTGTGCTATCCACCTGCATAAACCGGTTAGCATACAACATTGTTTTAAGTCATATTATCATCCTACAAAGTAAAACAAATAAATTACATCATACAACATTGTTTTTGTCCTTGTACCAAACACTCTCTTAAAACCTCCATTTTCAAAGTACTTGACTAATTTACTTAGTACTCATTGCTAAGCGAGTCATGACATTTCATAAGTTATCCGAGATGTTAGTATAACCTATGCAAAGGAAGTGATCTAAGTCTATAAGTGATGGTAAAACAATTTTCCAACTAAGTGCACAAAATCTAGCAAATGTCCTATTGTGCATAAACAAGGAATCGTCAAGCAAGCGAATAAATAACATGGCAAGATTGACACTTATATTATGCAAACAAACAAGTGTAAACAACAATTTGAAAATAAGCAAGCAACATATATGCAAACAACATAAACAAGTGGTCATTTAGCATAGCATAACAAGAAAAACACTTTTCGTCATTTATCGTTTAAATGTGATGATGTTACCAAGCTTGATTCGTTTTCTTTAAACATATTACATAATTATTTAGTTTCAAAATAAATTCTATCAATGTTCTAAGAATACCATCTTAAATTGCTTGACTAAAAAATTTGAGTTTTTATGTTAAAGCGAAACTTAATATCTTGGACATACTCATAGTATTTGGTCTATTTCACTTATTTAAAATTAGACTCAGGTCATGAGAGTAGTTTTAAATGAAAGTAGACTCAATTCCCTTTAAAATGATAGGTGGTTCGACTCCTACGGACTTACGGTTAATAAGTTATGAATTTTTTAAGTTGGCCAAAAAAACTGCGTACTGTGCAGACCAAGGAACCAAAAATTTACAAGGAAGGAGCCCTTTATTTGGTTCCGCCCAGTCCGTGGCCTTCACAGAATGTTGAAAAATGTACTTACTCATAGCGAAAAAGTGTAGGACTTACTAGATTTGATAGAAAAAATATAACACACATATTTTGTTTATTATTTTTACTAATATGACTTATCTAAACATTTAGCAACAAAATTTATAAGTATAATTAGCAAAACATTTTTCATATTATATTTCGCTTCAATGGTAATTTGATACATGGATCGTGCTCCATTTTAAAAACCATTTGTTTTGAAAATAAGAGCTACGAGGCTCTGGTACCAATTGTGAAAACGTAGAGGGGGGGTGAATACGTTACCGTTTAAAAACGTTAGATCTTTTGTATCAAATCGTTTATGAAACTTGTTATAATATGAAAGTACCAATTATTGTTTGTGACTAATATAAAGCATAGTAAACCAAGTTATCACACAAGCATAAACATCAAACCACATCACAAGCAATTATAAAAGTAAAGAGATAAAGAAAGGAAAGTGCAAACCGAACACGAGGATTTATAGTGGTTCGGTCACGGATCTCCTCTCCGCCCTACTCCACTCCCCGAGTACCCAACTCGAGAGTTACTTCACTAAATCAACAAGCTCCCTTCTCGGCGGAGAAAACCTTACAATCGTCGCTTACACTTTTTCGGTACAAAGCTAAATACCGGGTTCTAGTTCGAGGTAGAACCAACCTAACGTCGCCTATACAATATTTCCGACACTAAGCTAGATGTCGAGTTCTTTTCAAGGGTACAACCACTCCCACTATGTTTTATGGCCCAACATAACAAACCTTGTGTTTTATGGTACAAACACATAAACCATCTAATCTAGTTTGGTGAAAGTGTTGTGATGATGCAATAATGTTTACAATGATGATCCATGACATAAATGTCTAATGGATATGAATGACTAATCTAAATGATCTTCTTAAATAAGAAGTCTTCAATCAATGAGGATATCAAGAGATCTTGAATCTTCATATGTTGATATGCTTTGGTGAATGAGGATGGCTAGATCTCCAAGCTTTTCTTGGTTGATCAAAATGTAAAGTATGCTTACAACAAAGATGAATGTTAGAAGCATTATGATCATGTGATGATGAGGGTGATTAATGTATATTACTACATGGTTATCTATAGATCTAAAAGATGAAAGAAAGATAGAAAGAATGTGTGTTGGAAGGGATGATTGAAATGAGAAGACAATGGGCTCTATTTATAGCCAAAATGTAATCTAAAAAATAATACTTTATTAGATTTGATATCTTAGAATATCTTTCAAGATCTTGCAAATCTAACCAAATATTGACCAAATCTTCTAAAGATATGATGATGCATGAAGTGATGTAAAATTGTATTTTCATTTAGATTAAAATGTTCATGAAAATAAACTTGTAAAATGTATTATGTAACTAGTTTATAAAAAGTCTAATTGCCTTTTATAAAATAAAATATCTAGTTAGGTGCTTGTCAAAATAATATATATTTTGTCAAGTGTAAGTAAACTTTAGTACTTGTATGAATATTATAGTTAGTTTACTTGTACAAATAAAAGTATATATTTGTTAGACATTTTACAAAAGATGTATTTGTATAAAATACTTGTGAATGCAAAATGTAAAATGAGGTTCGAAATAGAATGATTAACCTATTAAAATACTTAGTGACTCTAAACGTATTTTAAACATTCTAAATGATTTGTTAATGGGTTTGATCATAATGCCACATAACAAACATGTACGAACGTGTTGTAACATACGAGGACTTGAGACATCGAGAGGTGTTGAATGTATGTTGAGACAAATGTAATTACAAGTAACTTGTACATTTTACGTTATGTATTACAAGTTACATGTTTGTCATCAATCAAAACAAACGAGATGCAAGATAGATTAAATATCGTAATATTTGCACTAAAGCATGATTTTTTTTAAAAGAGGTCAAAAGGCCATGCATATGTTTTTTTCACTAAATTTTTAAAGTTTGACAAAACTAGTTTAATTTTGACTTTTATTAGGTAATAAGAAGGCTAGATTTTGCGATTGAGCTATCTTATTTGTCAATTGCAAAATCCATTAAATCTAATTATATCTTCTCTTTGTTATATACTACATCAGTCACAAAATAATTGTCCCTATAAAAGCATAGTTAAGAAAACCTAATTATTATTGTTTTTCTTTCTTATTTTTTAACAAAATGATCGATTTACCCATAGTTAATTAATTAATTAATGTATTTTTAAAATTTATAATAATAATTTTAAGTAAAGGCAATATAGCAAACTTGATCTAACTTCTTCATCTATTTTTAGTAGTGAACAATGAATTTGGATATCAGAAAAGAAATATGACTATTAATTTATATGCAGAGAAAGTATGAGAATAAAGCTTTCGAAAATACTCTTTTTACCTTGGGTTAAAATTTGGTTAGTAAGGCGGAGGGTGTGGGAGTTTAAATCGCTCGTCGTCGGTGAGGTGGCACCTCGCCGTGCCTCGCCACCACACCATGGTGCTTCGTCGTGGCTCGCCAAACAAGCCCTCGTCGTGCAGACGACGAACCAAAACTCTGACAAAGGTGGGGCCCAAGTGTGAGATTAATCTTTTTTTTTTTTTTTCAATTTATAAATGGTTTGTGGGTTGGTGGGATGAAGATGATGAAGATGGTGGTTGGGATGGTTGGATGAAGATGATAAATGGTTTTGGGTTTGGGATGAAGAAGACGAGTATATATGAAGAAGACATACAGTTTTTTTTTGTCGGCTTCATAAATATATTGTAAGTGGGGTTCAAATTTTATAACTTTTTTTTATAACTTTATAAATATATTGTCCGGTGGCTTGATGACAAATTTATAACTTTTTTTAAGTGGGGTTCAAGTTTTACATTCAATTTTTTTGTTTAATTGTTTAATTTATAACTTTTTTATAAATATATTGTATTGTATTTTTATTTTTAATGAAATTAATTTAGTTTATTTGGAAAATTGAATAAAAAAAATAAAGTGGTAGTGGTGCTACGAATGAAGAGGTTGAGGTTTGTTATGAGGGAGAGGGTTTGTTGTGGTTAGTTGTGGGTTTGTTATCTTGATGTCATGCCAGGTGTGATAATGAAGAGTTTGAGCTCTATCACCACACCCACCCCTCTAATACCTCGGTAATCTTTATGTTTTGACAAAAGCTTTTCTCCTTTCCCAATTTTTTTACTATAATTATATATTTTAACCAAAGCTTTTTTAAATTGTTAGCATTGAGTTATAAATGAAATTTATACAATTTAATGAAAAGAATGATATACTAGAAACTACTAGTCTTTCAAAAATCGAGCATAGCTTTCATAAAAGCTTTTAGAAGCTAACATTTAAATTTTAAACCTTTACATTCAAAATTAAATAAACTGGCCCAACTTAACTCTGGATGCAACAAAATTCACTCTTTTTATCTTTTGGTTGACCAAAACTACTATTAATATATTGTAGCAACTAGCAACATATGCATGATTTTTAATTGTTTGGCTCAATAATTTGGTAAGTAAAGTCATCCACTCGGAAGAAGCAACTTGTGGTCATCCTCATGCCAACTTTCTATATTTATATTTTTGGTTCTACGATATATATATATATATATATATATATATATATATATATATATATATATATATATATATATATATATATATATATATATATATATATATATATATATATATATATTTTTAAAGGCAAAATTAAAAAAAAAAAAAAAAAAAAAGCAAGGGGCTAGAGGGAATTACAAATAGGGAACTAACAATAGATTTTGGATCCAGTTAGTCCAAAAATGTTTAACTTTCTATATCTATTTGAGAACCAAACATAAGAAAGATCAACTATGCTATTGAAAATGTCTTGCCGGATAGGACGCTTGAGACCAAAAATGGAGGCATTGCAAAATTTCCAAATAGACCAAGCCGTGACACCCAAGATAGACCGTACAATATGCTTCGCGTGAGAATTGATTCGGAGATCTTCTACCCAATCGAAACTAGCATCAAACGAATTGATAACAGGAAACGAGAGATCCAACCATACACAGACTTTATGCCAAATCTCTGAAGTTACCGGGCAATTCACAAAACATGATCTATGAGCTCCGGGCTTTGGTTACAAATAGGACATAGAAGAGAGTTTAATTATATACCTTTCTTGCTTAGATTCCAGCGTGTGGGAAGGCGATCACGCAAAGCTCTCCAAATCATAATGTTGACCTTTTTCGGGATATAACGAATCCATCTAGTAGGGGGATGAACATCCGGCAAAATGATATTATCAATATGAACACGAGTTTCTTTAACGGAAAAAGAATTGGTTCCTCCAATACCCCATTCCCAAACATCGGGAGTATCGGATATCAGAATTATGCAAAAGGTGCGAAGAGCTTGGGCCGAGAGTGCAAAGAACCTCCTGTAATCAACCTCGACCAAGACCAAGACCATGACCATGAGCCATTGATCCATCGATCTCTAACAAAACATTATGGATCGGTATCAAGGCGAAACAACCGAGGAAAGCGAGAACTTAAAGAAGAATCACCGATCCAAATATCAAGCGAATTTAATACTAACACCATTATTGAGTTTTCTTCGAGGCTGGAGTGAAGAATTATGCCTTTATCATGCATAGCCTTAATAGAGTTAATAATCCTTGGCCACATAGAATTCTTTTGAAGGTTGCTGAAAGAAATTCCGTCTGTTGAAGGGCCATGAATCGAAGAAACAACTTTCACCCAAAGAGCATTATGATTATGGACATATCTCCATCTCCATTTTTGGATGAGAGAAAGGTTTAAAGCTTGTAAACTTCCAATCCCAAGACCTCCATATTTCTTAGAGGCGAGAACAGATTTCCATTCAATCCAATGCATCTTTCTTTCATCTACAGTAGACCCCCAAAAGAATTTAGCCCTCGTGGCCTCGAGACTGTTTTGATTAGTAGCCTAGCAACTTATAGCAACTGACCAAAACGAGGAAATAGAAATTGCAACTTAAACCGGCAAGTTGGTACGGTATGGGGCAAGTGTATATTAATTACTCCGAAACTGAGTATATGACAAGCAAAAACAAAAAGATTCTCATCGTCGTATATTGTCTAAGTTTGTGACTTGGTCAACTTTAACAGTTTAGATGGAGATTTTTGTTTTATATAGTTTTATCATATTTCTAAAGTTGTTTATCATGCATGATTCCTTATACTTTTTTTAAAGGCGGAATTTTATTAACTAAAACCATCCAGCATGATACTAGAAAGCATCATAAGTACATTACAAGGTCGGAGGAGATCGCTAAAACCGGGTTTATCAACCACAACTCAGGGACGGAACCAGGGTGGGTCCCGGAACACCCATGATGAATTTGTGTTCTGGTTCCGTCCCTGCCACAACTTTTAATTTAAATTGAATTTCTTGCACCTATTGCCAACCCAACAAAATGATATGCTTTAGAGTTGGAATCTTTGAAAAAAAAAACCTTAACATTTATGCCTGTCCAAATTTGCCAAGGTGAAAATGACCATTTTAAAGCATTGAAGATGGAAAAGCAAGAACAACCTTTTTTTCCCTCTATGTGCATAAGACTAACAAAATTGCATACACTTTTGTAATCGAAGTTCGGATAGAACGAAGTTAGAAGAAGAATTTGATACAAAGAGTGTTGGAACTTGCAAAACTCTATCCCACATTGCTACCAGAATGAAACTATTATTTTTTTATCTGGCCATACAACAAATGACTAACATTTAGATGAAGTCCATAATAGTGGACTTAGTGGTTGGTTTAGGCTAATTTTGGTTTAATTGAGTTTATAATATATATTAAATGGTCAAAATGTTAGTATGATCATTATACATATCATGCGTTTTCTAAATACAAAATGACTTGTTTCTCTAGGTAACACGCCTGTTTGGTAGAGTTCGTGTAGAGAAAATCTTTCTTTGAAGAGGGGAGGAGATCTCCGTATTGCTTTGGTATGTTTTCTAACTTGATAAACTAGCTCAGGTACCCCATGCTTTTTTCCTTTTGGTTACGTTTTGGTCAAACTTCTAAAGGGAAATTGTTTAATCAGCTAGGTAATATCACCCAGGTGAAATCTGTTTGTGATGTAAAAAGATGACCGAGAAAAAAAGTGAAAGACCATTACCAACGAATTGCACCTGTCGTCCTTCAACACAAGAGACAGTAGGCTAATACATAAGCTACAATCAAACACAGACATCAAGGAAGTATCCTTTCAGTAAGACAATTTTTTTATTTTTATATTATTATTTTTTTTGGCTAAATGTTTGTTTCAGTTCTTTCAACACTTTGATTCGTAACCGCAACGTCATCCATCTCATCCATTTTTGCTTTTAGTTCGTCGTTCATCTTATCATCGGGTCTTGAACTTTAACATTTTGTTCGCTTTTGGTGTTCTTTTATTTGATTGTTTAGACTAAAATTTTATTATTTTTTATCTATGACAGAGAGCAACGTATCTCTTCCAACTCATGAGAAAAAAAAATTCAAACTTCCACAAATCACAGAGATAGGGCCTGTTTGTTTAGGTTTTATATTAAGTTACATAAAGCTAAAGTGTCATACGGATATGTGTTGTCTGTATGTAAATGAAGAAATAATTGTTTGTTTTGTATGCTGAATAAAGTGTCTGAATTAATAAAATTATTGTTATACCCTTTTATTTGAAATAAGTGATGATTAGTGGTTAAGAAGTGGAAGGGTAAATATGTAAATGTAGCATAAAAGTGATGACTTAATATAGAGACCCTCATTCTCATGGCTTTTTCTAAAAAGGTCATCCATTTAAATTAAGCACCAAACAAACACTCAATTAGTGACTTAATTAAATTACCTATTTAACAATTAAGACTCTTTAAGTCATTATCAAACACCACCATAGACAATTATGATACTATTGACAATGAAAATTAAACTATCTTCATCAACAAGGCAGCATATTTCATCTTAGATTAAAAGAGGTATACAACTAATAACTTGTCTCAATGTTGCTTTTGCATTGTTTAAATGTTTCGTCTTTAGATGTATCATTTATTGCATCATTTTTTGTGTAAAAGGTCAAAAGACCCGCTAAAAATACTACTCTAAAAAACGTTTAAGAACAAAGGATATGAGTGAATCTTATATCTCAGCCCGTTATATAGTCGGAAAAGCTTACATAACAAGATATTTCCTATTCTTTAAACAAGAAAATAAATCACTACTCAAAAGATAACATTAGACTCCTACGAAAACAAAATTACTTTCTACCAAAGCCTTGGAGCTTAGTACCATACATGTCATAAAAAACATCCAAACTCCCTGGAAGATCGTAGACCTGATCCGCATAGTCATCATAATCATCTTCACGATCGTGACCACCACCAAATAGGTTCATTGACTAATTAAAAGTGTTCACAACCTCCTCTTCATCACAGTTTGAATCAACAATCTCTCCCACTTTATAGAATGAGTTAACCCTCTTAGTAGAAGAAGTAGACGGAGAAAAAGTAGAACTAGACTTACTAACTGCGGCCTGCACCTTCGAGTTTCATTTATTGCATCATCCACATTAGCTTATTGGATTGGTAAGTTGTGTTTTGTTGCTTCATGTTTGTTTTATCTCAAAAAAGTATAAACATTTTAATAGTTTAAGGTTTAATTTATGCTTAAACGTGCTAAATAATTGATATTTAAACTTAATTTGAATTTTAGTTAGTTTCTGTTTGTCACAGGAAGCAGGGCACCTCCTCCATCTCAAGGGCTTAGGAACCGGGATGCTAATATCGACAATTCCTTTCTACTCATTGTTTATTAAGTCGAGTATAGGAACCGAGCGTGGCAACAGATCAAATTGGTTAACTACTATTGATTTTTATCTATAGAAACATCAATAATTAGCCTCCAACTCCTTTGCTTGAGAAAAAAGAATCCAAAGTTCCATTGATCATTGACGTAAATGATTATGATCTTTGTTGGTGCCGAAGACTACATCGACTATGATTTGATGAGGGCTAGAATATCTATATAAAAACGAAGTCGAATTTCAGAAAAAGCTAACTTTGTGTTCTCCGTTTTTCATTAAAGAAAAAGGAAGTAAAGTGGCGATAAACACTTTACTTCCTTTTCACCACTTTGGAAGGAAACCATTTACTTCCAAAATCACACAAATAAGCCTAACTTTACTTCCATTTCATTTTCTTTTCCTCCTTAAGTAAAACTCAAGAACCTGATGTGAAGTAAATATCTTCACTTTACTTCCTTTCATTTTCTTTTCTTTAATGATCCGACTCGAGAACACAACAGAAAAGAAGTAACAACGATGACAATGGTTTTAAATGTTTTTAGATAGTGAGAAGAAAAGGACAAAGAAACTTAAATCCAAAATCTCTCCCACCACTAAGGCGATTTTGGCGACAAAATCAAAACCCTAAACTTTGATTCCAAAACCTGATCAATTTAGCTTAATCTTTCATCTTTCCTCTGATTGGTGTATGATCCTACTCTCGAGGTAATCATGTACCATTACTCGATCACTTGTATGTTAAGTTTATTTTATTTGGGCTCTTGATCCGTTTTTAGGATTCATTATTATGAAATTGTTTTAGGTATTCAAAACTTTAATTGATCCATCTTATCTTCTATTCGGTTTTCTATTTGGGTTACTCTTCTCTTAAAAGGGAGAGGCAATGGTGTAAAGGAGAAACAAAGTTTGGTGGTGGACGATTCTTATATGATAGCGAGCTTTAGTGTGGATGTTTACGAGTCGAACCAATTATGGGCATGTTAATTTGGTGAGGCAACAATGAAGTCTAGTTATACACCATGTGGAAATCTTGATGGACGTGCTTTGTGTGGTACTAATAAGGAATCTACCGATCCTAAAGGCCATATGTTAACTAAAAATACTAAGGTACCTGATTCTTATGCTCAGTTTTTAAGGGTGAAACGAGTAGAAAATGAGCAAAATTTTGTACGTTGCTAGCACCGGCTAGAAGGGGGGGAAGATTTCGCAATTCCGATGGATGCGCTTCATGTGGTTAATGATAGGTTTAGTAGTATGGTATACGATTTCTTTTTGGGTAAACATGTGGCGTACCCGGTTATTGAAACTATGTTAAGAATACTTTGAGAAAGTCGTGAATTCTAATGCATTTTTTCTTCAAGTTTATTTATAATGATGGTATGTACGCAATGCTTGAGAGTTATCCGTGGTTAATTCGCAACGTGCCATTAAACTTAAAAAAGTGGTCACCGAATGCGAATATTATAAAGAAGGATGTGTTAAATGTTTAGGTTTAGGACAAGCTTCACGAAATTCCTATTACTGCATTCACAGAAGATGGTTAAGTGCTATTGCAACTAAATTAGGCACCCCATTGTTGCTAGATTCATACATGTCCACTATGTACATGGAGTCTTGGGGTAGGTTGAGTTATGCACGAACCATGATTGAGGTAAAAATTGATGTGGAGTTGAAACATTCCCTTGTGGTGGATGTTCTAAAATTTGTGGATGAGGGGTACACTGTGTACACTATTCATATTGAGTACGAGTGGACACCTCCATGATGCTCAAGTTGCAAAGTATTTGGCCATATTCTTAATGAGTGTCCTAAGAAACTTGCTATGGATGCTATTAATAACATGAAAACACCAAGACAAGTTGTTCATGGGATTCATATTGGCTCAAAGTCATAGTTTGTTTAAAAACCTAAGGCATCAAGAAAACCAAAGGAAACTAGTGATAAAAATGATAATGCATTCCCTTCTACATTGAACCCGTTTTATGTGTTGAGCTCGATGGTAGATGAGGAGGAAGGCGAGGTCATAAAACCTCCAATTTGCATAAAAAGAGTCAAGAGGAAGGTAATGGGAACAATGATAAACATGCGAGTGCACCTATTGATTCATTTGGCAGTCCAAATAACATCACATATGACATATGACATATGAAATAGAAGTCAATCAATTATGTAACACAATCAATGGCAAACGCTACATCTTAGTAATTGTTGATGACTATTCACGATGGACTTGGGTCTACTTTCTTGAAGCAAAGACCAAGCTCCATGAGATGATCATCACCTTTCACGAAAATTCAAGTTCGGCTCCAGACACCGTCCGCCAAATCGAGCCGACAAAGGCTGAATTTGTTAACCAAACTCTTGAGAATTTTATGAGAAAGTGGGAATTGAGCATCGACATCTATTGCACGTACACCGTAACAAAGCGGAGTTGTTGAAAGGCGAAAGCGAGCGTTAGTGGAAGCTGCAAGAACAATGTTAATCAATGCTAAACTTCCGGATACTTGTGGGCGGAAGGCGTATCAAGCGCATACTATACTCAAAATCGTTCAATGATTACTAAGCGCCACAACAAAACACCTTTGAGCTTATCCATAACCATAAACCGAATCTCAAACACTTTCATGTATTTGGATCCCTTTGCTATCCGAATAATGATCGTGATGACTTTGGTAGCTCAAAGCCAAAGGCGACATTGGAGTATTTATAGGATATTGTGAAAATTCTAGGGTTTCCGGATCGGAATCGTCGTACAAAGCGAGTTATGGAAACAATTCATGCTAATTTTGATGAACTTACGAAATGGCTTACGAGCATAACGACTTGGAACCGGTCACAACCGTTTAAACTTCCTCAAACCCCATCATCGGTGAACAAAGCCCTCGGCTTACGTCAACAAATGGAAAGACTATTTGCTCCTCATTCGGTGACGATATTGATGAGCGTGCTCGGTGTATCCGTTGTTTCACGCTCAACCGATCACACTCTTATACCGATACACTGCAACAACAACTCACTGTTGAAGAAGCACCACCGGTTGACTCTACAACAGTTGAACAAAGCGCTTCCAACGATCTTGAACCATTCTGCGATGTTCTTAATGAAGTACCCCACTGCAGATTTTGATCCAAATCGTTCTTTAACCCGTTTGCCAATGAAGCTGCTGCACCGATGTCGCGGAATCATCAATAAACCATTTGAATCCTCAAAATCGCATAATGTATATCAACATCAACCTTCCACACATCGTTGGACGAAAGACCATCCTCTAGAGAACATTATTGGCAACCCAAATCAACGATCGTTACGAGACAACGTCTTCACACAGATGGTGAACATTGCATTTATGCTCACCGTCTGCCAATCGAACCTAAAACATTAAAGATGCAATGACCAAAGACAATGGATTGAATCCATGCAAGAAGAAATCAACAAATTCAAATGTCTTGAAGTATGGAACCGGTTGAAAGACCAACAGGGTCTCGTCATTGGTCTCAAATGGATTTGGAAGAACAAATTGGATCTTTGAAGGAGCGAATCGAGAAACAAGTCACGTCGGTGGCTAAGGGTTATCGGCAGGAAGAGGTATTGACTTTGAAGAATCATTCGCCCAGTTGCTCGTCTTGAAGTCGTTCGGATCTTTCGCGTTCACGGCTCATATGAATATAACGGTCTTTTAGATGGATGTCAAAGCGCTTTTCGAGCGGTCAACTAAAAGAAAGCGGTTTATGTCGACCAGCGGAAGGATTCGTTGATCTCGCATTCCGAACCATGTCTACAAACCGAACAAAGCTAGATGGTCTCAAACAAGCTCCTCGGTAGTGCGATAAGTTATCATCTTTCCTAATTGCCAATAATTTCACCAAAGGTTGGTCGACCTACACTTTTCATACAATATTACGGGAACATATTTTAATCGTTCAAATTTATGTGGATAACATCATTTTGGGTCAACACATTTAAAATACTCAAATGCTTTTGCAAAACTTATGACAAAATATTTTGAAATGTCAATGATGGGTGAACTTACATTCTTTCTCGGATTGCAAGTTCATCAATTACCCCGTGGTATTTTTCTAAGTCGGGTCAAATATGCCCTTGAAATTCGAACAAATTTGGAATGAATACAGTGATACTTATGCCACACCAATGTCACATACCAAAAGATAGCCCTGATTTGCATGGGAAGCTGGTTGACCCAAAAATACCATAGTATCATTGGGTCTCTTATGTATCTAACGACCAGCAGACCGATATTGTCTTTGGTATATCTTTGCTCCCGTTATCGATCGAGACCAATGAAACCCACCTCTCGAGGCTAAAAGAATCCTCCGATACATCAAGGAACCATTAACTTGGGGATCGGTATCCAAGGATTCGGTTTTGAACTAATAGCTTTTTCGATGGCGACCACGCAGGATGCTTAGACTCTCGGAAAAGTACTTGAGAGCACTACAATTTCTTGGTGACAAGCGGTGTCTTGGCAATCAAAGAAGAGGATTGTACATCGCTATCCTCAACAAAAAGCGAATATGTAGCCATGTTGGCGTGTTGTGCTCAATTCATTTGGATGAGAACACAACTCAAGTACTATGGTTACGTGTTTGTGAATCCCGATGTCTTTGCGACAATCGGTGCTATTGCGATCTCGTGCAATTCAGTTCAACATTCAAATCAAAGCACATCGATCTTCAATATCATTTCATCAAGGACCACGTGGAGCAGGTACTTTGAATTATACTTTTGGTACTGAATACCAATTGGCGGATCTTCTCACTATAGCCTTAGCTCCTGCTAGGTTTAATGAGTTGGTCCACCGGATTGGTATGCGGTGTTTGACTCAAAAGGAACTGGATGAACTCTTAAAACATTCTTAAAAACCAGTCAAACACCAAAACATCTTTTGTAAATATCTTTCAAAAACAAAATACAAAAATATAAAACCTGATAAAACAACAAAATATTCTTCTATCTATATTTCTTCAAACATGGCAAGTACAATTCTTCCGTCAACACTCACATCTTTCAAAATTCAGTATTTTGTCGATCAAGTGTTGAGGGGGAGAAAGCAAATATTTTTCAGTTTCATAAAACCTTGTACTTGCATGTTATCTTATCTCGGTTGTTTCTCTAAAAATGGTGGTCACATTTCTGGTTTACTGACACTCCTCGGACTTAAATTTATAAACTTTCATTATTTCTTAAGTCGAGGGGGAGTGTCGTCAAAGTTATTTCCAAATATTCTTCGTTTGGTAACCAAAATAGAAGTTAAAGGCTTTAGATGTAAATGGTAGAGGTAGAGGGACTGAAAGTGTCAAAAGTTTAAAGTATTTTCTAATAAAACTCTTCACCTAACATTTAATCTTCACATTTAATACTTCACCAAACTCATCCTACGCCTAAAATTTGATCTTCATTTCCATGTATTTGATCATCATTTTGTAAGTGGTTTCATAATCTTAACGTATTTACAAACAATGGTTTTGAATCTTTTACAAATCGAACGGTTAAAACGTGAGATATGAGTGATTTTGTGTTCTACGCATAAGCGTATGAACACATAATCATGTTTGTGTGTTTATGGTTAAAATGATAATGTCAAAACGTTATAACATCATTGAAACTATTTTGATCATAAAAACATACCCAGCAACACGAATTGATTGATTTTGAAAATTAGGGTTCATACGTTAGTTTGGGGGTTTTCATATGTGAACGTTTTTGGTGATAAAGATTGTTGTATGAGGTTGCTTTCAAGTTGAATTGATCATATTTAGGCCCAGAAATTACCGATAAACACTAATGATTCATAAATTGGAAACTAGGGTTTATGTTCATACGCTTTGGGTATTTTTGATACATGACCTATTTGATATTAAAACTTGGATAAGACAACTTAATAGGCTTCTTAGACTTACCGAATCATTTGGTGAAATTCCTATGGCTAAATCTCTTACTCAGAGAAATTAAACCTTAGGGTTTAGGTTTACGATAAGGGTTTTACGGCGTGCTTGTTTGATGAGTTTTTCATGCTTGATCGATAAATATTGAATGTATGTGTTAATAATTGGTGCTATGATTAACTTATTTCAGGCTTATTACGCATGAAATTCAGAATCAAGGTTATTAGCAATCACGTATAAGGATCACCTTACGCGTAGAAGGTTATGCGAAAGAGTAATCTTACCCGTAAGCGTTACGCCGTAGGTTCTACATAAGGGACTACGCGTATCCCGTGAAGGATATGCGTGTGATGACCTCTACGCATAAGGTCTACTCTTACGAGTAAGCCTTACGCGTGAAGGTTTTATATGTAACGCGTAAGCTTCTCGCATAAGGTCCCCTTTTCCTACGCGTAATAATTCTTACGCGTAAGTCAGGATCCTACGCATAAGCTTGCGTTTACGCGTATACCTCTCCTGTTTACGCATAAGCTACCGTTTCTACGCCTAAGCCTTGTTTAACCTTCATTATGAATTGTTACGCGTGCAAACTTGTAAATAATGAAATAATAATGCCACGAAACCAATAATGTCACTTTAAGCTTAAATGTTTAAACAAGTTGTGAATAATAAGTGAAAACATGGACTTTAAAACTTAAAGTTAATCATCTCACGAAACTTATCACGACATCATTGGACTATTGGACAAAACAAGTGACATTGGACTCGTATCAATCATCAACATAGCACATTCAATAATTAGACAATAAAACCATCTATTGACTAACATAATGTCTTTCGATATGTTGGTTCTTTTGGCTAAATATATTTGAGATCATGACATGGGCTCAAATGCGAATGTGGATGCACCAAATGTTCTAACCATTCTTGATATCTTCCTAATGGCTATCCGATGAAGATTGGAAAGAACAACCTTTGAGTTGACTTTGAAACTCTCACCGCTTCGAGTCTTCTTGCTTGATTGTTGTGGATATTACGAAGAATCATCCTTATCGAACATGCTCTCCAACTCGCTCATTGTTCGAGATCTACATTCATCGCCGGAATACAATGCAAAGATCAAAGGACGAGAATCTTGTGTGGTGACTCTCAACCACAAACAAGTCACCATCACTGCCGCAGACTTAAGGGCTGTTCTCCTCATTCCCGACATCGAGCCAACCGAATACGTTCTTGCACCAATCAAGAGATTGTTCTCCAATTCATGATCGACATTGGTTATGATGAAGCTACGGGAGTAATCACTAAGCATTCATCGTGGATCTTAAGAATATTCCTCAACCACGGAGAACTCTACATCATCATCACCAATCGGTTTCGGTCGTGACGGTGGCTATGAGCATCCCAAGCTCATGGGCTGCAGATTTTTGGGCTTTGATCAACATGAAGCACATCGAAATTGAAGCTTTAATATGGGACGACATGATGTCATTCCTCAAAAAGCTTGGCTCAAAGATTCCTTATATCGGATATACAAAATTGTTGATCCAAAGAGCACTTGGGCTTAATCACGATATCCCCAAGAGACTCAATGACCCCAACAATCATGACATGTTGGTGAACCTACTCTAACTGTCGATTCAAGGAATCAACAACAAAGAAACAGTGGTGTGTGTTGCGGATCACCTACATGCGATGAAATCAAAAGCTCTACACATACAAAGCGTATTTGGTAGCAGTTGAAGAAAGCAAAGTTGGTTTTCTCGATGACAAGCCTTGGTACACCTACCGGGATAACCGAGACAGTGCGAGGCGGTGCAGCACCGAGAGTCAACAAAAGTTCCCAAGAAGAAACCTCCACTCAAAGGAAAATTCCTTCTAAGGAAGTTGTTCCTATTCCGTACCTAAGCACGAACCACCAAGAAAGCTAGTGGGAAAGCTACGAAGATCTGAGAATCGACGAAGAGGTTTCTACTACTCGAAGCGCAACCGATATTACTCCATCAAGTAGCTAAACCTCCAGTCCACCGGTGACAAAGGTAAAGGAAAACCCGGTGATTGAGCATGATAAGGAGAGTTCTAAAGAAGAACCGGTTGACGAAGAAAGTGAATATCTAAAGAAGTTGAAGGAACTCGACGAAAACACTTTAGAAGAATTCGTAAAAGATCAAACTCGTGGCCCGGAGGTTCAGTGGAGGTACTCGAGCCACACCGGTTCTGATGCGGTTAATCGACCCGATAAGGGAACCGGTACTACCATCACTCACGAACAACAACAACCCAGTTGAAGATTCCATCAACTTTGATATTGAGGAACCGAAGCGGAAAAGGCGATAAAACTCTTCTTGATGACACTAAAGGTGATGAAACGGCTAAGTTTGGTAATGAAGAAGAAACCGCCTATGCTCATTTTCTTCTAGAGCAGGTCCCGCACGTTCTAAGGAGGAAACTTGAACCACCTAAGGACCCCGAGCCTCCTCACGTCTCATCATCATCGGACTCATCTTCTCACTCTTCACCACCACCATCCAAAAGATCAACGGATCCACATCCGAATCGATAAAAAGCCAGCGGCATCTTGGATCTCTCAAGCTAAGACAAGAATCATTAAAGGCATCAAGCGGTCGGGAAGAAAGGCGTGCTTTACAAGAAGTGAATTTTCTCATTGAGCAGTCACAGTACCTTCATGGCGAGAATGACAAGATGCAAGTTGCAAGGAGTACATCCGAAGTTCACGGGCGTGATCCTCGAGGGAAATGAGCGAAATGATCAAAGGTTACACTCACAAGTTCCTTCTTGACATCGTTCACGGAGTTACAAGGAGATGTTTGCAAACAACTCTATCCGAATCTATTACACTTGGCCAAGCAAACTATGAGATCAACACCAATGCATGTCAACATCAACCCAGTTGATCCCATAATATTCTCGGATCTTTGAATTGGTTAACAGGCTGGTAGCTCAAATGTCTAAGCGCTCTACAACATTTACTTCTTACGAAGGAAAATTGTTTGAAGCTTCTTTGGAATACCAACTCAAATCGACTACGGGGAAGAAGCTCAAAGGCCTAAGCGTCCAAGAGATGAAGAAGATAAGGATAAGGATAAGCATGGCGAGCCTAAACACCGAAGAAGTCGGTGAATCATCCTCCATGCAACCTCCACCCCAAAGGACTCGGATCAACCACGATCTCCTCCTCGCTCTTCTACTAAAAACCTCGGGATTACGAGTTACCACCCAGACTCGAAAGCCGGTGATCACTTTGAGTATATCTGGTGGTGATGATGAGGAAGTCCTTGAGCCCTAACAACAACCCACCTCTACCAACAAAGCAAAGAAACCAACATCATCATCTAAGCCACAGAAGAAAAAGAAGAAGTCGCCTAAGGCTAATGTCGTATCATGGCTAGATGAAGATGACATCGATGAATACAACCGGTTTTCTACACTTGTTAATTCTACTCCCTATCCATCGAAGGTCAAAATCGGTGAGCGGTAGTACATTGGAGCATGCAAAGTTCTCGCAAGAAAATTCGAGTGAAGAAGATGGCGAAATCGAGTTGAAACGAATCAAGAAGAAGCTTTTCAACTACTAAAAGACACTCGGAAAGTGCCATCGAGGTTGAATACCATCTTGAAAACATAGCACGAGCCATGTCCAACAACATTGATTGGCTCAACCACAAGCAAACATCGACTTCTCCGGAAAGACAATGCTCCTTACTACACCGTCGGTCTAAATCTCTAACAACGATTGGCCGACCGGATCGACCTAAGATTCCATTTCGCTACTTCTTCAACAACGACTTGGAATTTCTTCTACAGCAGTGATGATTCAAGGAAATCGCTACATCATCGACACTTCCATTCCGGAAACCATATCGCTTAACCGCATAGCCATCGAGGAAAAGGTTACCCATGTTTTCCAACAATGTGGAATTGTATGACCGTGATGCAATGTATGGGATTCACCATTGGCGGGCGCCGACGGATCTACTCTTGAAGTCGCCAGTTCGAAGTCTCAACATGAAGTGTTGATTACTAAAGCAATCGTTCTTTGTTAAGCATGTAGCTCTTCGTCTAAATGGGACTACACTTTCTCAAGAAAATTATGGTCAAAAGACAAGACGAAAGAGACTATGAATTCGTGAATCGGACTTTCGAACTTGTCTCTCAACGACATTGAAGATCTGTATCTTGCCAAAGTATGAGGACGCATGAGACAATTCTCTCTCGAAATTCAACGCGAATACATCAAGTCCTTGCTCATATTCATCGAAGCATAGTGATACGAGGCGTGTAGAAGATCTACAACTTCTTTGTTGAGTCGTGTCGGACCCGTGTCAACTTCACGAGACCTCGGCTAGAACTTCCGACATCAACCGACTTCCACAATACACCCTCGTCAGCAAACCATTCGGAGTAATTTACCGTAGTGAGCTACAACAAAACTGCTTGATAGCGTGTACAGAGCTTCATAAATTTGGAGATTCAACTTTGAAGCATGTCAGGGATGCGCTAGCATATCGGTTAAAGGCGATTCAACAAGGCATTGGGTCACAAAAGAGATGGAATTCTCAGGACAGACGGGATGTAAAGAGAATCATCAAGATGATTGATGAAAGGTTGTTTGAAGGACCGATTCGAACATTGGAAATCTTCGTAGGTGGTCGTCAACGCATTAATCTCTTAGGATATCAACGCCCGATTCGCATTCACAGAGTTCTTGCGACCTACACGAAATTCCGGTACCCTTAAACCGCTTCTATTTAATATTAATTTGGATGTGTGATTTATAATGACAATGTCTTGTGCACATAACAATGTATAACCCGTTCTTGTAATGAAAGGACCACGTAGTGCGCTTGATGCCACAATCCTTATAAAAGGGCGAAAGCTTCTTACTTTTGAGTAAAACCTATCAAACCTTTCACTTTTCAAGGTTTTGCTCAAAGAACAAGTACTTCCACTTACGTTTTCAAAACCTCAAAAGTTAGTATTACTTGTTAAGGGGGAGTATTTGCTAAAAACTTTGTTCACAAAATTGTTATTCGTGATAATCTTCCCATAAAACTCGAAATGATCATATTTATTATCAAAACATTATCAAAAATAACATTTATATATGCCATTTTTTAGGGGGAGAAAATTATGTGATAAGAAATATGTTGTGTTTTGCTAATGAATCCTCGTGTAAAAAGACTTCAACCCATGAATTGACGGGATTTGAACAGTCTTACATTGAAAAGATTTGTCTTCCAAGACTTATCCAAGTAAATTGTACCTATTTGAGAAGCTCTTGATAGACATGAATTGTGACGGGTTTGACAACCTTTCGGGGTTGTCCACATCTTCAAGGTAGTTATTAGAGCTAGTTGTCACCTAAAAGCTGACAATGTATCTCTTTAACTATGCAACGTAATAGTGTCTCGCAAGGAATTGTCTATCTTAAGTCGATCAATTCAAAGTGCGCTCTTCTCTCCTTGTGCAGTTTCTGTCAAAACTCTTAAGCACATGTCGGGGAGTATTTATGAAAATCTAAAACTCTTGAAGTGTTCAAACATGTTTTTCATTCACAAACGCTTGAGAGATTTTCATGAAAATGGTTTTATGGCAATGGGTTATAAGGTGATTAAGGTTAGGAATAACGTCCTATGATCCGCCAGAGTCGAAGGGATCTACCCAAGGACACTACCAATAGTTAGAATTAGAAGTCCTTAGGTATGATTATAAAAGGAGAAAATGAGAATTGGAGAAAGAAGGAGTTGAAGAATTAAAAGAAATGCAAAGAAAATGGTGAAAAAAGCGACCCTCCAAATTATTCAACTTAGGGCGGACAAGGCTCAATTCATATACTCTGGTTGTCACTCGGTGACACCGATATTGAAGATTAAAAGTCGTCATGGACCCGATGGCGCATGCACTAAACCTTCTTAGCCACTCAAGTTTCTCTCAATGTAAGCTTGTTTCATTCTCACGGGAACCCTACGTAAACTATTGGCTTTCTCTTAAAGATTCTTTGGTATTGAAGAGGAGACCTCTCCCTAGTCTCCGCTCGGAAAACCAAAACACACTATTAAGTCTAGAGCCACGAGATTCATCAAAAGATCTCATAGGTACACTTGACATTTCATCACTTGTTGTTCAACAATAAGAACAACGAGGGTGCGTTATCGAGTCCTTCATGATCTTAGCAATCACGAGAACATTTATGAGAGGTTCACATCTCGATCCTCGGTGATTGAATGGAAACATGCGAGGATCAACATCAAACAGCCACGAAACGGTAACTCCCGTGGATTATGCTTAGTGGTCTCAAAAATTGATGAGTGTGTAAATACTCATCACTAAAATAAATCAAATTCATCCGAAAACACGAAACACATCAAAATGATCAAAATATCACAAATCGGTGTTTTATGTGTTTCAAATTCAAAAATATCAAAATCGGATGAAAACATATCAAATTTGCAAAATTGCGGTTTAGTCCCCAAGTTTCAAAAGTTGTCAAAAATAGTCCACGAGCCATAATTTCAAAAGTAAAGTCACCAAAGGTCCTTTTAAAATCAAAACTTGTCAAATTTAGTCCTTTGGTGAAAAATTATCAAAAGTTTGAGAAATTAAAACTTTGGTCCCTCAAGTTTAAAAATTGACAGAAATGGCCCCTGGAAAATTGCAAAATGGCAATGTTGGTCCTTATACTTTTGAAAGTTGTCACTTTTGGTCCCTTGAAACAAGTTTGAGATGTTGCCAGCTTAGGTCCCTACATTTTCAGAATTTACACCATTAGTCCCTCTAGTTCTAAACCCTTTTAACCCATTATGACCCCTTGCACCATTTTGGCCCCTGTCAAAGTTAATTTTGGACCCCCTATTATTAAACTCTGCTTGGTCAAAATCCCTGGTCAATCTCCTCAAGCCCGCCAAAAGTCTCACCTTCCACTGTCCTCTGCAACTCAGAACCTCCCATCCCCCTCCTCCATTTTCACTCAAACCTGTCCCCTCCACCTTAGCATACCTCCAAACTTCAATTAAAGCTTCCCTAACCCCTCACTCAACCCCCAATGGGCAGAAAAGAGTTTTGGCGCCAAAATCAAGTTTAAACGGCTGAGATTGATTCAAGCCATCCAATGGCTAGGAATTTGTTGGGAAATCATCGGAGAAGAGATAAAGTGATTGGGTTATAAAAAGAGAAAGAGGAGCAAGTATGAGAGTCTAGTAGTTCTTCATTTTTACTTAGTGTCGTTTTATGTTAAAAGCTTTAGATAAAAGTAAAACTTGTTGTATTACGGTTCTCTGTAACAAATTAAGTGTTTTGTACTCGGTATAAACTAATTCGATGATAAATTCAAGTTATGATCGAGTTCATGTTTTATAGCCTTGTTGAATATTTCCATTTCAAATTCATACTCAAAAGCTTCTTAATACTTGTTTCTCGGTTTCATTGAGCTTAAATAAGCTTAGTCTGATTTTACAAGCTCAAATTCAAGATTACATTCACTTTGCTTCTGGTCAACAAAAGTCAAGCAGGGGTAAATATATGCAAAATTGGTCATTGGGTGAAGCGATGATGGATATGGGTTAAAATAGTGATCATTGGGTTGAATAAGTAGATTAGAGGTTCATTGGGTATGTATGCATGCCATTGCGACTTTGGACTCTTGTAAGTCATTTTCAAGTTTTTTTGTGCACACTCAAGAATTGTAGTTGAAAGCTGGTTCATTTATGTTTTAAAAGAAGTAATTGGGTCATATTAGTCTAGATTGATCCTTTGGATTATGTTTGTTCAGTGTTAGAATAGTTTAATTTGCATAACAGATTATACAAGGGGTGTTTGGCATTACTGTGTTTTCTGTCTTAGGATATTTGTTCAGTGATAGCTTCTATTTGCTCATGCTTGATAGACTCATTTGAGTCTATATCTATCTTACTTTTGTGTTTAGCACTAGCAAAAGTCAAAATCCATACTAATTGCATCCAACAGTTTCACTGTTGGATTTTTAAAGAAGCAAATCATTATTTTGTGATTAAAGTTATGAAAAAGGTTGTAAAAGCTTCATTACATCATAAAGATCATAATCAATCATCAAATTGGGTCTAAACTTCACTTTAGTCAAAGTTCATCCGGTTTCAAAAGTCAAAATGACAAAAAGTGGTTTTGTTCGAGAAAGTGCGACATCGCACGGGTTTCATAATAGCTTTTAAGGTCGATTTTTGGGATATAAGTAGTTGGCTAGGTGGTCTTTAGGACCTTATATCTGTTTTTGCTTTAAGCCTTCGGATAAGCTTGGGTATAAGCTCAAAACAAGCCCGTGTGCCTGCGCATCGTCGTGATCGAGAGTTTTTCTCGAAAGTGCGACTTATGCATGTGGCTTATTAAAGCTTTTCATTGTCTGATTTTTGGCATAAATATTCCCACTGTGGTCCTTTACAAGTTCCAACAAGTAGTTTCCAGTTTGAGCTTATTGTTAAGCTTGTGCATAAGCTTAAAGATAGTACCCAAATCTGTTTTAACTTCAAAATCACAAACATCAAATCTGTTGAAAATGGTGATTCTGTTGATCTAGCTTGTTAAAACTTGTTGCATTTTAGTTAATTTAGCTTAACATAGCTTGTGTTTCAGTTTGGTAGCTTTTGGTAAGCTTTTGGCTTATTAAGTGCTTATCTCGATAAGCACTTCATTAGCGATTCATATTTCTCCACATAAGCACCTACTTTTCTATTTTCCTTCATTCCTAATATTATTTTAGACTTTTCCTGAAATTTTCAGATTTTTCTAAGTAGTTTTGCTATTTTTCTCAATTTAAATTAGTTTTAATCATTTTAAATAGCTTTTAATATAAAAAATTAGAAAAGGTTCAAAAAATAATTTTTCAATTTTATTAGGGTTAGATAAATATAAAAAGTAAAAAAGTAATTTTCTAGATTTTTCATAGTTCATTTGGTAATTTTAGTAATTTAATTAGTTTTGATAGTTTAAAATCCATAGAAAATAGAAAATAGTCACAAAAATACAAAATAGTTTTGAAAAGTCTATTTTGATATTTTAGACTTTTCAAGTGTTAATCTTATTTTTCTAGCCTAATTTCCTATTTTCTTATATTTTAGGTAATTAATTAATAGTTAAAAATAGTTTTTAATTAGATAATTAGTTTTAAAAATAATTTTCTTTTTCTATAAATTTTCTTTTGTCATTAGGATTGTAAAAACATCATTTTCATATTTTTAGGGTTAATATTGATCTAGTTTCATTTTTTTATTTTGTACGTTACGTAATTTTTAATTTAAACGTACGTTTTAGGTTTTAAACGTTCATCACTTTAAAAATAGTGATAGCGTTTATTTAATAGGTTTTATCTTTTTAATTTTCTTTAATTTGCATTTAAGGCGTTTTTAATTTGTTTGATAATTCTGTAGTCATAATAATCTCTATTCCCTTTATCATTCAAATTTCTCGATCACTAGACGTTGATTGATCCATCAGACATTCATTTGGGACATAACGACCGGGAGACTCTATACTCCTCGGATCTTAATTGCATTAGTGTTTGAGCGGTTTTAGTCTTTTAGACTTGACGGTTCGGACCCAATCAAATTTTGGCCTTGCGGAGTCAGTCTTGATTTATCTCCGTTTTAGCAGATTAGTTGTTTGAATCCTCACTCATTGTTTATATCATCCATCTTTATCTATATATATATATCCATATTTTCTTCTAAAAATCCAAAACCCAAAACAAGCAAAAACGTATAAAACACAAAAATATTTTTCCTTTTGTTTCTATATATGTATCAAAAATAAAATACAAAAAGAATAAATCGTTTTCTCTAATAATTAACAACTTAAAAGATTACCACGAAAACCAAGGCGGTGCACTACCTAGCGGGGTGCGACCATAATAAGTTCGAACTAAAGATATAAAACTTGCCTTTGTGTCCATTGTGATTGGTGTACCTTTTCAAAAAAGCCATTCATCTTGGATTATTGGTTAAGTTCATCGTTGTTTTGCCTCGATTTTGTGTTAATTGATTTTGTTGTGATATCGACGTTTGAACCGGAAAACCCATAAAGATTCTTCTCACCTAATTTTTATAAACCGTCTTCATAATTCTCATTCTCATCCGAAAGATTTTCATAATTCCATTTCTCATTAACTCGAGTTCCTTAGAGTTAATTCTAGTGTATCTTTTCGCTCTTCTAGATCCGTGAGCCCATTTCGTGAGCTTGTCAAGATTCCAGAAGGCGTGTTCGCAGACTTCTGCTCATCGATCGGATCGAGATCCGGTTGTTCGCACTACTCCCGCTGTCATGGCGGATGAAATTCCTATGTGTGAGCTTCTCCGGGCACCCATCGGCGGGTATGGAGATGCTATCGTTGTTCCGACCATCGTGGTGAAAATTTTGAACTCAAGACCGGGTTCTTGAACCTTGTAACTTCAAATCGGTTCTACGGTTTTGAGCGGGATGATCCTCATGCTCATATAAGATGGTTTAACAAGATTGCATCTACCATCAAGTATAAGAATGTCCTTCGAGGTCATTAAGCTTCTTACATTCCGTTTTCTCTTGAGGGCAAGCCGGTTGGCTTGAAAACAACCCCTAAATCAATAGAGACATGGGAAGATCCGGTGAAGAAATTTGTGAATGAATTCTATCCACCTTCCAAGACCACGAGTCTTAAAATGAAATCATCAAGTTCACTCGAAGTTTGATGAATCCTTGATGAATCGTGGGATCGTTTCAAGGAATTGCTTGCAAATGTCCTCACCACGGTTTCTCGAGTTGATGCAACTCGACACTTTCTACAATGGAGTGAGTCAATCGATCAAGATTCTCTAAATTCCTCCGCGGGAGGAAATTTCCTGAGCAAAGCTGTCAAAGAAGCTTTGGCGATAATCGAAAACAAGTCTAAGGTCCACCTTTGCGCGAAGCAAGCGGTTGTTTCTCAAGTCGGTGTTGGTCCTTCTTCTTCTTCATCGCCCGTAAGTCGGTCTAGCACCGATGCTAAGATTGATAAACTCACGGAAGCTATTCAAGCTTTGGTTCTTTCCAACCGAAGAAAGTCTCTTTCCACAAACTTCACCTCCTGTGAAGTTAAGAAAGTGGAAGTCTGTGTTACTGTGGTGGCCCCATGCTTATTATAAGCTGTATGGCCACCGATGGTAACCCTTTGAAGCTAATCTTTGTGGGCGGGATGTCTAATCAAGGAGGCAATCAATATCGTGCTCTCTGAGACCCGAACCACCGCCCCTAACCACTACTACGGACCTCCCGGTTTCAATCAAAACCAAAACCGTAATCGAATCGAATAGACCAAACCAAGGTTTTCAAAACCAAGGGCATTTCAATCAAAACAACGGTTTTCAAAATCGAATCAAAATTTCCAACATCAAGGAAATTACAATAGAAACCAGTCGGGAAATTTCAACCAAGGGTATTATCATGGCAATAATCAAGGAATTTTCGAATCAAGGCCTAATCCTAACAATAGAGGCCGAATTTTCTGTGCAAACTCGAGCCCTTCATTACCCTCCGGGACCATCATCGATGAGTTGTTGAAACAATTCATGAAATCCCGGAAGAAATGAATCGGTTGTTGGTTAGCGATTTCGACATCAAGAAGTCTTTAAATGATCGACCCTCGGGCTCGGTACTCTACCTAGCAACACGATCGCTAATCCGAGAGGCGATGCAAAGCGATCACAACCCGTAGTGGTGCTTCATATCTTGGACCGCTATTCCTACTACCTCTTCTTCTTCTTCTATCCCAAAGGTAGTGGAAAGTGAACCTCCAAAACACAATGGACCTATGACTCCAATGCCTCCTCCTCCGTGGCATTTAGTCAAGTTACCAAGGAAACAACGGACAAGGTGCATTATTCAAGCCCACGAGGTACTGCGACACGTCCCACCTTCGGTAGTCCAACCTCAGTGGTCCGAGAACCCAAGACAAGTCAAGGAGTTGTTTTGAACCTCCTGTAGCTCTGCTGAGAATCGAAATCCAAATCTTCCCTTCCTTATCCTTCACGGTTACATGAGCAAAAGCTCGAGAAAGCTAGTCATCGATGGAAAAATTCTTTCAAATTTTCCAAGAACTTCACTTTGACATAAGCTTCGCGGATGCCATCATGTTAATGCCAAAGTTTGCATCTACTCGAAACATATCTTTGAGCAACAAAGAAAAGCTATTTGAAATGGCTAAGACTCCTTTGAATGAAAATTGCTCGTGAGTGTTGTTGAAAAGCTTCGAGAAGCTAGGAGATCCCGGAAAATTTCTTCTTCCTTGTGTTTTCACCGGATGATTGAATGCTTTGCTCTTGCCGATCTTGGTGCAAGCATCAATCGATGCCGATTCGATGTGGAAGAAACTTTCTCTTAGGAACTTATTCCTACCGCATGACTCTTGAGCTTGCGGATCGATCTATCTCGCGTCCTCTTGGCATTGCCGAGGATGTATTCGTGAAAGTAGGAAAGTTCCACTTCCCGGTGATTTCGTTGTCGTTGATTTCGATGTCGATCCTCGAGTTCCCCTCATTGTTGGTCGAGGATTCCTAAGGACGGGCCGTGCTCTTATCGATGTATTTGAGCAAGAGATCACTCTCCGTGTGGGTAATGAAGTCATTACCTTTAACCTCGATCGGACTTGAGGTACTCCTCAAATTATGATCTTGAATCAATTAATCGAGTCGATTTAATTGACATTGCTTCGAGGAGTACTCTCAAGAGTTTCTTGGTTATCTTCATAATTACGTGGGTGGGAATTCCACCACATCTTCTCAACCTATCATTGCCGACTCTTCCCTCTCTCACTCCGTTTGAGGGAGGTGACTTCCTTCGGAAGAGATCGATGAATTTCTAGTTGTTGATGAATCAATTCCGCTGGAATTGATGGTGTTTATGATTCGGAGGAGATATTCTTTATCTTGAGCAATTGCTTAATGAAGATTCATTATCTTCACTCCTCCGAAAGAAATCACAATTGAGGAAATCAAATCGATTGCAATCATCCATGAAGAATTTCCGAGGTTGAACTAAAGGACCTACCTCCTCATCTTGAGTATGCATTCTTGGAGGGTAATGATAAATTACCCGTTATTATTCGCTAAAGACTTGAATGAGGAGGAGAAAAGCGCTCTCATAAAGGTCTTGAAGTCGCACAAGCAAGCAATTGCTTGGAAACTCTCCGATATAAAGGGTATCAACCACAGTTTTGTACTCACAAAATCCTAATGGAGGATGACTTCAAGCCGCAATTCAAAGTCGAGAAGGGTGAATCCTAAGATTCACGAGGTTATCAAACAAGAGGTTCTCAAACTTCTTGATGCGGTCTAATCTACCCGATCTCGATAGTCCTTGGGTTAGCCCAATTCATTGCGTCCAAAAAGGGTGGCATTCTTGTTGTCACAAATGAAGAGAACGAGTTGATTCCGACTCGATTGGTTACGGGATGGCGTGTATGCATTGACTATCGAAAGTTAAATGATGCCACCCGTAAAGACCATTTTCCTCTACCCTTCATGGACCGGATGCTTGAGAGATTAGCGAGGAGCAGTACTATTGTTTCCTTGATGGTTTCTCGGGTTATTTTCAGATCCCCATTGATCCATTGGATCAAGAAAACCACATTCACCGCCCATACGGGACGTTTGCCTATAGACGTATGCCTTTTGGCTTATGTAATGCTCAAGATGCACGTTCCAACGTTGTATGATGGCCATTTTCCACGACATGATCGGAAACTATGGAGGTGTTTATGGATGACTTCTCGGTCATTGGGGACTCATTTCAGACATGTCTCTCCCACTTAGACAAAATGCTTAAAAGGTGTGAAGACACCAATCTATGTCTAAAGCGGGAGAAGAGCCACTTTATGGTCAAAGAAGGCATTGTCCTTGGCCATAAGATTTCTAAGAATGGGATCGAGGTTGATAGAGCAAAGTTGATGTCATTGCTAAAGCGCCTCATCCAACTACCGTCAAAGGAGTTAGGAGTTTTCTTGGTCATGCCGGGTTTTATCGTAGATTCATTCAAGATTTCTCTAAAATCGCCCGACCTATGACCCATCTTCTCGAAAAGATGCTCCTTTTATCTTTTCTCCGAGTGCATCAAGCTTTTGAAACATTGAAGAAAAAGCTACTAAGCACCCATTCTAGTTGCCCCGATCGGGATTTACCCTTCGAGCTCATGTGCGATGCAAGTGATTTTGCAATCGGTGCGGTCTTGGGGCAACGCAAAACCAAGCATTTCCACCAATCCACTACGCGAGCAAAACTATGATCAAGCTCGGACCCACTACACCACTACGGAAAAAGAATTATTAGGCATGGTGTATGCGTTTGAGAAGTTTGACCATATCTTATCTTGACCAAATGCGTGGTGTATACGGATCACTCGGCACTCAAATATCTCTTTGCAAAACAAGATGCAAAGCCGAGATTGCTCCGTTGGGTTCTCCTCCTACAAGAATTTGATATCATCATTCGTGATAAAAAGGAGCCGAGAACACGGTTGCCGATCATCTTTCCCGATTAGAAAACCCTCATCAAAATGTGTTCGAGAAAAGGAAATCAATGAAACTTTTCCTCTCGAAACACTCAATATGGTTTCTTTTCGTGGAGATTCTTCTACCCATGGTTTGCCGACTTTGCAAATTACCATGCGGGTAACTTTGTGGTGAAAGGGATGTCGTCCCAATAGAAAAATAAATTCTTCAAAGATGTGAAACATTATTTCGGGACGACCCCTATTTGTTTAAGATTTGTGCGGATCAAGTCATCCGCGATGTGTGTATGGTCGAAGCCGTTGACATTCTCAAGGCTTGCCACGGACCCTCTTGGGGACATCATAGCCCCAACTACACCGCCAAAAGGTGTTTGATTCGGGATTCTATTGGCCCACGATCTATAAGGATGCCCATGAATTCGTCAAAACACGCGACGCTTGTCAGCGTCACGGGAATATCTCACAAAGGAATGAAATGCATAAACGCCATTCAAGTGTGTGAGATTTTTGACATCCGGGCATTGACTTTATGGGGCCATTTCCTTCTTCTCACGGAAATAAGTACATACTCGTGGCCGTTGACTACTTGTCAAAATGGGTTGAAGCTAAGGCTTTACCCACCAACGATGCCGAGTTGTGGTGAAATTCTTGAAATCTCTCTTTGCTAGGTTTGGAACTCCACGAGCCATAATCGGTGATCGTGGTACGCATTTTGCAATGACCAATTTGCAAGAGTCATGCAAAAGTATGGTGTAACTCACCGTACCTCTCTGCGTACCACCCCAAACAAGTGGGCGGTGGAAGTTTCTAACCGTGGGATAAAGAATCTTGGAGAGGACGGTTGGTGAAAACCGTGCCTCTTGGTCGGATAAGTTAGATGGCGACTCTGGGCCTTCCGTCTGACCTACAAAACACCCATCGGGTGCACTCCATACAAGCTGGTGTACGGAAGGCGTGTCATCTACCGGTTGAACTCGAGCACAAGGCATACCGGGCCTTGAAGCATGCTAACCGACATTCAGACGGCGGTGATCATAGGAAAGTTCAAATGAATGAATTAAATGAACTCCGTGATCAAGCTTACGAGAACTCTTTGATCTATAAACAAAAGACAAAGAAGATTCATGACTCAAAAATCAAGAACCGCGTTTTCAAGCGTTGGTGATCGAGTCCTTCTTTTCAACTCAAGATTGAAGATCTTCTGGGAAAGCTCAAGTCCCGTTGGTGCGGACCATTTACCATCGCTAAGGTTTATCCTTATGGTACCATTGAGTTATCTCAACCCGATGGTCCTAATTTTAAAGTGAATGGTCATCGAGTGAAGCATTACTTTGGAGAGGACATTCCATCCATGGTTGTCCCATTTACAAACTTTCCCCATGAACCAATGAATGCGGGATCGAGTCAAGCTAGCGACTCGGTAATCAAAAACAATAGCATTCCATATGGGTTTTCACCCATATTTACGTCTTCTCACCTCTTTCTACCACCCTAGTGTGGGGGTTGCCCACGTGTGTAAAAAAAAAAAAAAAAAAAAAAAAAAAAAAAAAAATCTTTCTAAATAATGGCCTAAGTATTTCCCTTTACGTTCTTTGTTTTGGCATAACGGTAGGTACTTTGAATATTGAGGGCAATATTCATTTCTAAGTGTGGGGGAATTCTCACGAATTTTATCATATAATTATACCAATTCCCGCTTTTGGCCAAAATTTTTTGGAGTAAGTGTTCTACACTTACTCAATTGGTTATCGATCCGCCATGTCTATAAGACAAAAGGATTGGCTAATCCAGAGCAAACGGCTCTTGGTAAAGATTTCTCAAATCCGTTTATATGGCTTGCAATTTGCCCAAAATTGTATGGTATTCATTCACCATATCCTAAAAAGTGAAGAGTTGGCTAGCCCGCAAGATTATGGCTTGTGGTAAAGCGATGGAAAAACCTACTCAAAAGATAATATTGAAGAGTTGGCTAGTCCGTAAGTGTACGGCTTCGGTAAAGACAAAATCAAATCCGTTGAAAGTCGGTGGTTTGCTCAAAATCACATGGTTATCGTGTACCATGGTTCTTACTTGAACTGAAACATTTGGCTACTCGAGTAATGGCTTTTGGTAAAGAGTTTAAAATCCATTATGTTTTCTCAAATCATTGCTAGGGACTAGCAATATCTCGATGTGGGATTGATGAGTGTGTAAATACTCATCATTTTGTACAAAATAAAGCGCAAATTCATCCGAAAACACTCGAAACACATCAAAATGATCAAAATATCACAAATCGGTGTTTTATGTGTTTTAAATTCAAAAATATCAAAATCGGATGAAAAACATATCAAATTTGCAAAATTGCGTTTTAGTCCCCAAGTTTCAAAAGTTGTCAAAAATAGTCCACGAGCCATAATTTCAAAAGTAAAGTCACCAAAGGTCCTTTTAAAATCAAAACTTGTCAAATTTAGTCCTTTGGTGAAAAATTATCAAAAGTTTGAGAAATTACAACTTTGGTCCCTCGAGTTCAAAATTGGCGAAATGGCCCTGAAAATTGCAAAATGGCAATGTTGGTCCTTATACTTTTTAAAGTTGTCACTTTTGGTCCCTTGAAACAAGTTTGAGATGTTGGCAGCTTAGGTCCCTACATTTTCAGAATTTACACCATTAGTCCCTCTAGTTCTAAACCCTTTTAACCCATTATGACCCCTTGCACCATTTTGGCCCCTGTCAAAGTTAATTTTGGACCCCCTATTATTAAACTCTGCTTGGTCAAAATCCTGGTCAATCTCCTCAAGCCCGCCAAAAGTCTCACCTCTCCACTGTCCTCTGCAACTCGAACCTCCCATCCCTCCTCCATTTTCACTCAAACTGTCCCTCCACCTTAGCATACCTCCAAACTTCAATTAAAGCTTCCTAACCCTCACTCAACCCCAATGGGCGAAAAGAGTTTTGGCGCCAAAATCAAGTTTAAACGGTGAGATTGATTCAAGCCATCCAATGGCTAGGAATTTGTTGGAAATCATCGGAGAGAGAGATAAAGTGATTGGGTTATAAAAAGGCAGAAAGAGGAGCAAGTAGGGAGTCTAGTAGTTCTTCATTTTTACTTAGTGTCGTTTTATGTTAAAAGCTTTAGATAAAAGTAAAACTTGTTGTATTACGGTTCTCTGTAACAAATTAAGTGTTTTGTACTCGGTATAAACTAATTCGATGATAAATTCAAGTTATGATCGAGTTCATGTTTTATAGCCAACATTGAATATTTCCATTTCAAATTCATACTCAAAAGCTTCTTAATACTTGTTTCGGTTTCATTGAGCTTAAATAAGCTTAGTCTGATTTTACAAGCTCAAATTCAAGATTACATTCACTTTGCTTCACGGTCAACAAAAGTCAAACAGGGGTAAATATATGCAAAATTGGTCATTGGGTGAAGCGATGATGGATATGGGTTAAAATAGTGATCATTGGGTTGAATAAGTAGATTAGAGGTTCATTGGGTATGTATGCATGCCATTGCAGCTTTGGACTCTTGTAAGTCATTTTCAAGTTTTTTTTGTGCACACTCAGTAATTGTAGTTGAAACTGGTTCATTTATGTTTTAAAAGAAGTAATTGGGTCATATTAGTCTAGATTGATCACTGGATTATGTTTGTTCAGTGTTAGAATAGTTTAATTTGCATAACAGATTATACAAGGGGTGTTTGGCATTACTGTGTTTTCTGTCTTAGGATATTTGTTCAGTGATAGCTTCTGTTTGCTCATGCTTGATAGACTCATTTGAGTCTATATCTGTCTTACTTTTGTGTTTAGCACTAGCAAAAGTCAAAATCCATACTAATTGCATCCAACAGTTTCACTGTTGGATTTTTAAAGAAGCAAATCATTATTTTGTGATTAAAAGTTATGAAAAAAGGTTGTAAAAGCTTCATTACATCATAAAAGATCATAATCAATCATCAAATTGGGTCTAAACTTCACTTTAGTCAAAGTTCATCTGGTTTCAAAAAGTCAAAAATGACAAAAAAGTGGTTTTATGCGAGAAGCGCGAGATCCGCACGGGTTTCATAATAGCTTTTAAGGTCGATTTTGGGATATAAGTAGTTGGCTAGGTGGTCTTTAGGACCTTATATCTGCTTTTGCTTTAAGCCTTACGGATAAGCTTGGGTATAAGCTCAAAACAAGCCCCACGTGTGCCTGCACCTTGTCGTGATCCATCGAGAGTTTTTCTCGAAAGTGCGACTTATGCAGTGGCTTATTAAAGCTTTTCATTGTCGATTTTTGGCATAAATATTCCCACCTGTGGTCCTTTACAAGTTCCAACAACTAGTTTCAGTTTGAGCTTATTGTTAAGCTTGTGCATAAGCTTAAAGATAGTACCCAATCTGCTTTTAACTTCAAAATCACAAACATCAAATCTGTTGAAAATGGTGATTCATTGGTCTAGCTTGTTAAAACTTGTTGCATTTTAGTTAATTTAGCTTAACATAGCTTGTGTTTCAGTTTGGTAGCTTTTGGTAAGCTTTTATTTATTAAGTGCTTATCTCAATAAGCACTTCATTAGATTTCATATTCTCCACATAAGCACCTACTTTTCTATTTTCCTTCATTCCTAATATTATTTTAGACTTTTCCTGAAATTTTCAGATTTTTCTAAGTAGTTTTGCTATTTTTCTCAATTTAAATTAGTTTTAATCATTTTAAATAGCTTTTAATATAAAAATGAGAAAAAGGTTCAAAAAAATAATTTTTCAATTTTATTAGGGTTAGATAAATATAAAAAGTAAAAAATAATTTTCTAGATTTTCATAGTTCATTTGGTAATTTTAGTAATTTAATTAGTTTTTAATAGTTTAAAATCCATAGAAAATAGAAAAATAGTCACAAAAATACAAAATAGTTTTGAAAAGTCTATTTTGATATTTTAGACTTTTCAAGTGTTAATCTTATTTTCTAGCCTAATTTCCTATTTTCTTATATTTTAGGTAATTAATTAATAGTTAAAAATAGTTTTAATTAGATAATTAGTTTTAAAAATAATTTTATTTTTCTATAAATTTTCTTTTGTCATTAGGATTGTAAAACATCATTTTCATATTTTTAGGGTTAATATTGATCTAGTTTCATTTTTTTTATTTTATCGTTACGTAATTTTTAATTTAAAGCGACGTTTTAGGTTTTAAACGTTCATCACTTTAAAAATAGTGATAGCGTTTATTTAATAGGTTTTATCTTTTAATTTTCTTTGATTTGCATTTAAGGCGTTTTAATTTGTTTGATAATTCGTAGTCATAATAATCTCAATTCCTTTATCATTCAAATTTCTCGATCACTGAGCGTTGATTGATCCATTGCACATTTCATTTGGGACATAACGACAGGGAGACTCTATACTCCTCGGATCTTAATTGCATTAGTGTTTGAGCGGTTTTAGTCTTTTAGACTTGACGGTTCGGACCAATCAACGATCGTGAGTGATGCTTTGGTGTACCTCAATGACTCATCCGAGCAGTAGGTGTATTTTTGACATCGCGTTATCTCACTGTGGGACTCGGTTGAGAACGGCCTTTGTGAGAATTAGAGTTGTGTTTTCACACTATGTGTTAACACTCTTGAAGTTCAAACTTTAAGTGCCGAATCCGCTTATTACTAACCTTTCCTATGTTTACTTTATGGAAGCTACGGAGCATCGATCGTGCAGATTCTCCACATGCTCATGCCAACAACATCACTTATGAAAGTTCTCTCATAATCAAAGCAACACAAAGTCGAATGATTCTTCATCAACAAAGAATCTACAAAGTTTAAAGACTTAAAGAACTTCATCAACTGTAATCCAACGTTAAAGGCGTGTGAGCATGTTGGAGAAAGACGTGGAGACACGGAGCGTGAAGGCACTGATGCGATTACCACATCATACTATCATTATCAAAGAACAAAGAACTAAAGAACAAAGTAAATGAAGACGTCAAAGCGAATACTTCAAAAGAAACAATTTCTACACTGGGAGATTGTTCGAATCAAGACACTTCTTCTCACAAGAAAGAAGAATGTCGAAGACGTCAAAGCTACTAATACATCAACATCTACAACGTTATCACTCTTTCATTCATCACTAACACTTAGGGAGATTGTTGGAATCACTCCTAAACCTTAATTCAAGTGTTAGTGATTCATATGTAATAGTTAGCTTAATATGGCCTTTATGTTAGTAATTATGCTTAGGCTTATGTAGAAGGCCCATGCTCTAGGCCCAAGTCCAATAAGGAAAGGAAGGGACTAGGAGTGTTGCCCTAGCTACCTCTCCTATAAATACTATGTAATAACCCTCACTTGAGGGTTGGTTGTTCAATTTCATTCTCTTTCACACCTTACGCATAACCCTTCTTAGTATTTACGTGTGTGTGTGTTTGGATTTGTTCAACCGATCTTCTTATCTTCTCTATTTCTACATATTGATGCTTGTGTTACATATATGGTGACCTAACAGTGGATATTTATGATTGTTTACATATAATATGTGATCATTCATCGCTAACACTTAAGGGGAGATTGTTGGAATCACTCCTAAACCTTATTCAAGTGTTAGTGATTCATATGTAATAGTTAGCTTAATTATGGCATTTATGTTAGTTATTAGCTTAGGCTTATGTAGAAGGCCCAAGCCCATAAGAGAAAGGAAGGGACTAGGAGTGTTGCCCTAGCTCCCTCTCCTATAAATACCTTGTAATAACCGTCACTTGAGGGTTGGTTGTTCATTTATCTCATTCACCTACGCATAACCTTTCTTTACTATCTTAACGTGTGTTTGGCTAAGTGTTCAACCGATCACTTCTTCTCTATTTCTTATATTGATGCTTGTGTTACTAATATGGTGACCTAACAGAATGTTGTTCATCATGAGTAAACACATCACATATGACATTATTATAACATGGATCAATGATGGGTACCTTAAATCGCATCAAGGCGTCATAGAGATGGAGGTGCATCGAGTCGTTGTCGTACTTAGTTTCAAGATTTGCCATGAAGTTGCGGTTTGCATTGATGTCCTCTCGGTCTTCCAAATCATCCATAATAGCCATAAAATCATGTTCCTCAACACTCAATCAAGTCATGCGTTTTCCTTTTGTACCAACATAATAGCTTTACAAGATACGCAAGATCCTTCTTTTCGCTTAGTAGGACAATTCCTTGCCATGTGACCCACTCCTGACAGGTTGTAACACGTAACTCGATTACCTCGATTCATATTTCCATAATTCCCAACGATTGAGCTGCAACATTCCCATTCGATTACCCATCGCTCTATTCCCAACATTCGTCCCATCGATTTCCAACATTCTCGACCGAGGCGATTACCATGATACGGAACCGCCTGATTACCCATGCGGCTTCTAAATGCTTTACCCAAGAATGCAAAAGCATGTGACAAAGCCGCTTCTTGTTCAGTTTTAGGATCAGTGATTCCTTGTTCCTTGTATTATGGATACTGTAGTTGTTGAATGACTTGTTGTTCTGGTGGATAGAATTGTTGTTGAGGGAAAATAGCTTGTGGTTGTGGAATGTATTGCTGCAAGTTGTTGTTAGTGGAAGATGATGAAGCTTGTTGTTGTGTATTCACTGTAGTTTGGGTCTTTGCAATTAGTGCCAATGGATCATGATTCTTTGCCAATCTTTCTTTCCTGACTTCATTCACTTCAGCTTGGTTTTGTTTCAGAAAATCGTTAAGTTGATCAAAATTCACCTGATGTAAGTCTTTTGTTTGGTTGACAATAGTGACATATCGTCCCCATTCTTCTGGAAGATTGTTCAGGAATTTGACGTTTTGAATGATAGTTCTGGGTGCCAACTTGTTTCTGATAAGCTCATTCATCAAAGTGCAAAACCTTCCATAGTAGGATTCAATGGATTCTCCACAGGTTGAAGTGAACTTCTCCCATTCAAGAAGCAACTTGTTCTCCATGTCTTGTTGACCAATTTATGTTCCATGACAAAGCCGTCTAACACGTCCCACATATCGAAGCGGTTTCACAACTGTCTGACAAGAACAAAGATGTCTCTTGGTAAACCCAGTTGGACAATATGAATTGCCATGTCATCTGCATCGACTTATTTCTGATCCTCTTTAGTGTATTCTGATTCGTTTTGAGTACGAGAGGATGGTGGGACCGGGAGGTGTTGCATCAACATTTCCAGGGATTTGGACTTGTCGAGGCTTGAAGGGTCCATTCGTAATGGATTTAATCATGAGTTTTCCATTAGGTTTGGTCTTGATGTAGCGAAGCATACGACTTGTCCATTGAAGAAAACCACCTTTTTCCAACATAGGAGGACGGTTTTCGGCACCGGCTGCATGAATGTCTTGTTGAGTTGCCATTGATGAAGGTATGTAATGATAAAGTTGATGTAGGATCGATTCAACGATAAAGGAGTTGTGTTTAATCCGTTATGGCCGTTTGAAGTTTTTCAGAGAATCGAACTCGTAAACTTGTTCTAGAAATTTTCTCTCCCAAAATTTGAAATTCACAGTAAAAATCAATTCTAAGGTTGTATGAAAAATTTGAGTTTTGACAATTTTGACCGAAAAAATTTGAATTTTTGACCAAAATTTTCCAAGTTATACCAAAATTTGAATTTCGCGTAAAAATTGAACGTTTAGACTCCCCTAAAATTTAAATTTTACTAGAATTTTTCCGCCAAAAAACTTTTTTTTTTTTTTAATGAAAACAATATTTCATAAGAAAACACACACACACACACACACTCAAGCACACCCCTCAAATGAGACTTTGAGGGGTATTTATAGTACAAGTAACTAGATGCCCTAAGGCTTGGCCATGGGCTTTGTATGGGCTTCGTATGGATTGGATTGGACATGGATTGATATAAGGCTATCTTAACTAAACTAATACCCATTTAGCTTAGTCCAATCCACGAGCCCGTTGACTATTTTAATACGATATCGAACACACGTTACAAAGTTCCTAAATGTGAATGACCATCACTTCCAATAAAAACTATTAAGGCTAACAATATCTCTGGTTGAAAAAATTAATAATCTCAGAAAAGTCAAATACTTGATGGGAAGCTTGTGTTGTTGGGTGATGATGGAAACCGATTCCTCTAAGAAAGGAAGCTAATGTGACATTGGTCAGTGGTACTATGAAAATGCAATGGGAAGATTCGAATAGTGATGAAGTTGAGGATATTGATGATGATATGACTCGATATATTGCTAGCCCGAATCGTGCTGGTGGAGGAACTAATGATGCAAGTCTCCAGAAGTATGACAATCATGTAGGTTGTGATGATTTCGATTACCATATTGATGATTTAAATGAAGAACAACTTGCTTTTTGTGACGCGAGGGATATCCGTATCCACGGTAGAGCTAGGAGGTAGTTTTAGTTTTGTCTTTGGCATTTTATTTTGGTAGATTCATAAGATAGGTTTGTCTCTATCATGATACCTTTTGTTTGAAGCATAATAGATGTGTTTGTGTTGCCGGTAATGGGCTGAGATGTGAGATCCACTCTCATCCTATGTATTTTAATGTGTTTTTGGAGCAATATATTTATCAGGGAAACACTTTACCCAAAAAAAGAACAACGACCATTATTTTATAGTTATTCAGATTCAGATTATGAGAAAACGAATATCACTGATAAAACGAATTTACCCAAAGAAAGATGGGTAACAGAAGATGATGTGATGAAAGAATTTGATGAAAATTCTTTTAGTGCATTCTATTTTGTCCATTTTATCTATCAATATTATCTTTTACATAATATGCATCTGAACTGCAATAAAAAAAAAAGTGAACTAGCTCCCTTTGTTCTAAAAAATGAAATACGTTTACCATTACTGTTACCTTCATCACTATCAACTTTATCTATTTGATATGAAACAAGTTTTCTTTTTTAGTATGATATTTTCATTAGATCACAGCACCGTGCTCATTTCGTCGTCATCATCATCATCATCATCATCATCATTCATCTGAATGATCTCTTGAACTTTGGGTTCTTAGGAGGTCTACCGCTTTTTGTCACAGGTAAGAATTCATAAAATTAAAGTTGAACTATTTTGGCGAGCAACTTATTATGTTTGCGAGCACGACTCATTCACCTGCTAATATTTTCTAATTACGCTTGCGCTTGGGAATTTTCATACAGTTTAAGATGTAGCTAATAACTCTTTTCGATGTAACTTTTTGATTGTCTTTAAAGGTTTTGAGAACTATGGTCCATGAGTGCTTATATTTTGTGTTTATATTCTTCAAATGTCCGAGAGTAGCATATAGCCTCAGTACCATCTTTTGCGATTTTATATATTCTTTTTATATTCTTCAGTTTTCTGAAGGCAAATGATGTGAAGATGCGAATTCACAATTGATAAATTATTTGATTTTATACATATTACACATACATATATCTATATACTTTACTACATGTATATATAGCGCATTTTTTGAAGAGAACTTAATTAAATACTTTACTACATGTATATATACTTTACTACATATATAGCGCATGTATATATGTATATATATACTTTACTACATGTATATATACTTTACTACATATATCTACATGTATATATATATCACCCTCTCTTCAAATTTTTTGAAGAGAACTTAATTAAAAATTGAGACCACTGCGACGAGCCTTTAAGCCACATCGAAGCTGATCTTAATATAGAAATATTAAATCTTCCAACTCATACAATACTATTGTATACAAACGCACCGCCACAACACGTGGGTTAGAATTCTCATTTATTACATTTTTTATACCATCAACTTTCATACAAATGACATAACCTACCGAATAATTTCTACCATTATCCCATTTCTTGTCTATATGGAATTCACAAAACATTCAACAAATACCCATGTGGTTGCTTATTTCTAGCCTAAACCTGCCATCTGATTATGACTAGCTACGAGACCAGTGATGATCGTTTTTTAATGACCGATCACCGTATGACTGTGATGAGACATTGGTTCCCAAAATCCTTCTGAAAATACCATATGTGCTTCATTCAGATAATTAAAAACTGTTTTAATGAAAATTCTGGAATAGGAATCTAGTGTGAGGTTATCCATTGCAACTCCACATGAAGCTGACCGTTCGTAGAATCGAAAAGGTCGTAGAGTTTGTCGATATGGCCATCGTTCACAACATCTGTAAGGTTTATATCTACATACCCCAGAGATTCCTAATGAAACAAATGACACATTCATGTTAGAAACCTTAATTATTAAATCTTGTAGTGAAGGTTAATTAAGGATAAGTTAACGTTGTACCTCCGGAACCTTCCAAGAAGTACTAATGACTTCCATAAGCAATATTTCGTTAATAGGTGGCTTTTCTAAGCTGAACACAAATACGGATCCCCATTCTGGAGACTGGTTATTCTTCTCCGACTAAAAAAGTAGTCCCAAACAGGAAATAAAAGTTAAGAAATGCAGCTCTAGATACAAATGATATAACCACTAAAATTCATGCCAATTCTAAAACAAACCTCCGTTTTTCTTTCTTCACCATGGTAAAGGACACGAACAAATAGATTCGTGTGATTTTTTAGTTTAAATTTTCCGCCTTTGTGGATTATAACCTTGAGTGTACCTTCATCATAAAGACCGGTAGGGATTTGGTGAAGTGGGAATGGTTTGTACACCATTTCGATCAAGACTGTCCCTGGCAACTTCTGCACGTATTTGCCGTTGAGTAAAAGGAGTTCAACAATTACAGTCTTTGGCTCTTCAGGTATAATATCTTTCAATCGAACAATATTCTTCCCTAGACATGTATGATGACGCTCCTCGGTCTACAAAATAAATGAGTGCTATCATTTCCTTGGCTTCTAAAAATCAGTACTCTTATTGTTCGAGAATAACCATCGTCCATTACGGTCTTTTGAAAGTATACTATCATGTCCCTAAATCATACCTTTTCCCCATTGTGAACGAAGATTTCCAGAGATTCTTCATCAACATGCTTAACAGCTAGATTGAATTCTTCATACCATTTAGGATTCAAGTCATTCGTTTTACAGTTGTTTTCTTGAATGATGGCCAACCTTCAGTTACTCTCAATATGACGTAAGGGTCACAAGCACCGGAACTACTTTTAGCCATAAGATCCATTGCTCTAAGAACTTTCACATTCAGGATTCCTGCTTCATTGTTCTGCAACTTAATTTGATATGTTTATACTTCAATACATATTTATTTATGCATACTAGGAAATAACAGAGACTGATAATTACTTGGTAGGATCCAATTCTGGTTCCTCAAACATATCCGTGATATATCTCTCTTCAACCTATAATAAAACCGAATGTTAGCAAGTATATATGTTTTTGGGTTCGGTTGAGTCACAAACATATCATTCTAACAAAGTGCTGCACAGAAAGGCCGAGCCAATAAAACCAAGGAGCACCAAGAACGGAGAATACTTTTTTAACAGTGGCGTAGCCAGGAATTCTTTTCAAGGGGGACCAAAAGATTTTAAAAGACACAGGAAAGTTAGAAAAGAGTACAAAAGATTACGGAGTATAATATATAACTATTTAAAAAAGTTGCAACATATTTGTTCATTAGTTGCACATGAAACTTATTTACATCATAAAAATCATGTAAAAATGAATCTAAACCAAAAGTCTTAGCTATAGGACTTAATATGGAGTGATGGATAAGTACCAAATGTTAATACATGAATGTAAACTCGCTTTTGACTACAACACATATGCATAACCAATCTTGGCAAAGTGACATAACATATCCATAAATTTATTTTCAGACCGAAATTACCAGAATTAGTCTTGAAGAATATAAAGCATACAACTTTAGAATAACCTCACTGCATACATTTTGAAGATCTAGAGAACCCTGAATGCATGTTCTTCAAACTAATGTTATAAACGGTGACAAACCATCTGTCCAAACAGTGATCGGTGTGAAATGGATTTTTATTGTATGAAAGTGTTATCTTATAAGTGTAAAATCTGAATTTTATTTTTTTTCTTTTTTGGTGACTTCTTTCTTTATGGTGCAACTTTTGTGATGTAAAAAAGAAAAAAAAAAGAAAATTATCAGATTTTACACGTATATGATAACACTTTCATACGATAAATTATACTTCATGACCTAATATTTGGTGGAGTCCATTTCACGCCGATCACTGTTTGGACAGGGGGTTTGTCACCGGCCACATGCATAATGCATTTAAAGTTTGCCCACAACTTTTTATAGGGAGAAAAAAAAAATATTTGGTTTTAGCTAGGAGTTTAGATTGTCATGGGGATCCTATAACTCTAGGGAAAGAAGCAAGCAATTAACCAGCAACATGGTTAATTTACAATGTAAGATTATTAATTCAGCCAAAGAAATTAAACTTGCCTGGCTTTTAAGTGCAATTTCAAGTGATTTCACAATCTCGGTCATTAAAGGACGTTCCTCGCGGTCTCTTTTCAAACAGTTGTAAGCAATTGTTGTAAACACCTTAAGAGAATCAGGATATATCTCATCCTTTATATTAGCATAAATAATAGCATTTATTGTCTTTTCTTCATAGGACTGCCGCCAATCTTACTAATGACTGATGCTTGCCTTTGTTGTCCATACACAACCTCCCACACAATATTTCAAATAGCACGACGCCGAAGGAGTAAACATCCGACTCCTTTGTTAAACACCCGTCTCTGCATATAGCGGATCACAATAACCAAGTGTGCCTACAGCATGGGAGACAAGAAATGTGATTTGTTGATTAGCTGGACCAAATTTGAAAGGCCAAAATCTGAGATCTTGGCATCCCAGTTTTCATCTAATAATATGTTGGAGCTTTTAATATCGCGATGTAATACTCTTTGTTGTGTTCCATTTGCATCATGAAGGCATGCCAGTCCACGAGCCGCCCTATGCATATCTTGAGGCGTCGAACCCATGTTAGTTCACTGCTCTTGAGATACTGGTCCAGACTTTTCTTAGGTAGATACTCATACATGAGGATCTTCTCGCCACAATCGTCACAATACCCTAAGAGAGAGACAATATTTTTATGCTTGTAAAGAGAAAGCATCATGATCTCCTTCCAAAACTCGGGATCTCCTTGCCCGAACTCACGATCTAAACGCTTTATTGCAACCATGGTGTTTTCAATTTCTCCTTTATAAACTTTGCCAAAGCCTCCTCTCCCGATGCAATTCTCATCAGCAAAGTTGTTTGTAGCAGATATAATAGCTTCTAGCTGTATTTTGAGGTGTTCAAACAGTTTTAAGGGAGGTGCCATTTTGTGATTGTGTAAGAGTTCAAAAGCGTTGCACTTGTAGTAATTGGAGATGAAGGATATTAAATTATTGATCTATTCTGGTCCGTAAGATTACTCTTTACAAAAGCAGACAGTCGAGACGACTCATAAAAGTTGCTTTATTACAATTTAAATAAATAATATATTATTTTTTATCTAGACTTAATCATGTAGACTTGATAGAACATATATGGTCATCAATCGACCAAACCAACTTTAGATTCTATGTCTATTTTTCCAAAAAATAAAATAATTTAATGAATATTTGCTCAAAGCTACTGTTAAAACTCAGCTCAGTGTTGGTTCATTAATATAACAAAGTTTGAGTTTATATAAGGTGTTGATCTTCCAGTAACAGGGTATTAAATAAATTTAGGACAAATTATATAACATGTTGGCCAAAGCATTGAATAACTAATTATTTAGGACAATTTTTATAACGGCGGACAAATTTTACCCATGATTTTTAACATTCCCCAAGCAGCATTAAAAAAATAAATAAAAAAAATAATAAATAAATAAAAAATAAAAAATGGGTGTAACCATGTAGTTATTACTTTTCACTAAAGCAATATATGTTCGGACACAAAGTTAAATGATAAAACGGAGAGAAAATATATAAACCATGCTGAGGTCTTATAAAATAATAGAGACTAAATCATATGAAACTGCATGGACACTAAACTCGCAATGCGATTAATTATAGCACCAAGGATTCTCTGCGTTAGTGCATTAATTCTAGCTAAAGCTTCGCCAATTCAACTCTACACGAAGACCAGCATTCATATTCTTCAAATTATAGTTATTCCCTATGATCCTGTAGCTAACTAATTATAGTTAGTGTTGTGTGTATTACCTCAAACTAAAAATTCTTGTAGATGAATATCGCTCGTAATGATAATTACTGAAACTTCATTTCCTAAGTTTAGGATTTTCCCGTACGCGGAGAGTATAATTGTTGTTTATATTAATCCATGAAATGATGCCATATTGGTCTTCAAAGTATTTGATCACTTCACATTGTTTCTTCAATGTATTTGATCACTTCACACTGAACATCGAGATGTTTTTCAAGCCTGTTTGAGACTTTTCTCTTTTCCTTTTATTTATTTCAGTAAGATGTAACAACAATGTATGTCAATAAGATATTTATCTTGCACATCTCACGTTAAAAGTTCAAAAGTCATTTTCTTGGATTTTTAGTGAAAGTATATACTCAAATTCATGATGAAACCATATTTTCTTTTCTTCAAGTTATTAATATTTTTCTATCATTTTGAATAATGTATGAGCCTCATCACAATAACTTTGAACAATTGAAAATATCATACGACAGGATGAAGCGACAAGAAAGAAATTACGTAGTAAATTCTATGATTTGACCGAATCAAAATTCTCGCAATTTGTATGTTTAAATATTAAAAAGCTTGAATGATTCTCGCAATTTCACATGTCAACACGATAAATGCATGTAGTTAAAGTTGGTATCAATCATGAAAATCCTACTTTATAAATGCATGTAGTTAAAGTTGGTATCAATCATGAAATACCTACTTTTTCCACTAAAGAAAAATCATTAGTCTTTCTAGGATTCTAGGTCAACAAACATCTTGACCAATTAATAAACTCAAACGACTATTGGATAACATATGGCTTGACTTGGTATTGGAAGGTAATCACTTAATCACTAGATGAAGATTATGCATTCATTAGTTTTATAAAAGTTAACTCGAGTAATTCTCTCTCTAAAAATAAAAACTCTCTCCCCATGGAGGAGTTGAAGCAAGTTCCGGCTCGACGGAACAAAGGAAGTTTAAACAACAAAAAGGAAGTAGAAGGAGTGGGGGAAGTGACCAAGTTCTTTGTGTCTAACATCCCTAGCGGGTGTAGTCCTTGGAAAGTGTCGGAGTTTTTTGGATACTATGGAGAGGTTGTCAATTCATATATAGCCAGGAAGCAGGATAAAGAGGGGAAAAGGTTCGGGTTCGTTTCACTTAGAAAGGTTAAAGAGGTCCACGAGTTGGAAAAAATGATGAATGGAGTCAAGATGGGGCAAAGCAAACTTAGAGTAAACATTGCCAAGTTTGCAGCCGAGAATATTGGTTTAAAGGAGGAAAGAGTCGGTAGGAAGCAAGACAAACTGGTAGGCGGTTTGGCAAGGCACAAGTGAAGCCGAGGTGGAGAGTAGCGAGCAGAGGTCTAGGGCAAGCTTTCCAACCTCACTCGTGGTTATCATTTAGGGCCGTCCTAAGTGGGAAACAAGGTGGGAAAATAGGTGCAAGAGGAGCCATGTTGCAAGGCCATTAACGTGCCAGACAATGTAGTATCTTACCATGAGATTAAAGGAAAAGCGCTAATTGGTAGAGCTATAGATGTGAAGACGCTCACGGGCTTGAAGGAACTGCTATCCGAGAACAAGATTGGAGGTTTGGACATTGTGTATATTGGAGGGCTCTCGGTAATGCTGAATTTTCATGATGAAAAGGACTCTATGGAGTTTAGGTTGAACAAGGAAATTTGGGGAGAGTGGTTCTCGGTTATGGATTGTTGGGTAGGCCAAATGTTGGCATATGAACGAGTAGCTTGGCTTAAAATCCATGGGGTTCCCATAAACATAGCAACCAATGAAGTGTTTGACGATATTGCCAACAAGTTCGGAAGGTTATCCATCCGTCTCAACTCAGTCTCAAGGATGGTGACATTTCAGCGAGTATAGTCGGAATTCTAGTGGGTGATGGCATGAAAATTAACGACACAGTGAACCTTCGATGGAAAAACAAAGTTATAAGGACGTGGATATCGGAAGTTGAAGGTACATGGGATCCAGAATGTATAGGATCGATTGGTAAAAGGGATGTGGAGGTGACAGCTTCCCGGTTGAAAGTCACGGTGAAAATTCTATCGAGGGGTCATGAATCAAGTTGGAAGATGAGAAGGTGGAATATGAAAAGGTGGATGACATCATGGAAGAAGGAGAATTCAGGAGAATTTGCATGGGAAGAGGAGATAGTATTAATGTGCATGGAGTTTCACATAGTATCTTTAACGATAAAAGGCGCTTTGTCGGCAAGAAAGGGAAAAGAAAAGGAGAGTTATAACCAAACGTTTAATGCTTCAAGTTTATATGGGCTTACACTTAAAAGGAGGCCCAAAGTTAAGAGTAAAAAAGGGTCAAAGGGTCCATGGGTTTACTTCTAGCACGGTAGAGTGTCCGCCCAAAAAGGCCTAGACAAGAGGATAGTGATCCTTTTGACTTGGATAAGTTTATCGGTATATCAAAAATAATGGGAAGGATAAAGGTGAAAGGATAACCGGTGGGTGGAGGACGTGCCCCAGAGTGTTGAGGAAGGGATTTTGATCTTAACATAGGCGGATGTAACCGGAGTTTGGAGGAGAAGGACAATGAAGGAGGAGGTGGAGAGAAGCAATGGATAAGGGAGAAGGAAGGTATTCTCTTGGATAAGGAAGTGAAGGAAACGGTGAGAATAGGTGCTATGTTGGGTGCGGATTTAGCCAGTCATGATGGGTTGGTTAGGACTACAATTGTTAACGAAGGTAATAATGTTTTGGTTGTATGAATATTCTATCTATAAACGTTAGAGGCTTGGGGTTTGGAGAAAATCCTTGGCTCAATAAGTTCAAGAGAAAATGGGGTGGACTTCTTGGCTATCCAAGAGACTAAAGTCGCAAACGTCTCGAGTTTTGAAAGGAATAGTATTTGGGGTAACAAAGGCTACGGTATGGAGTTCGTGGGATCTACTGGCCAATCAGGGGTTTGTTGAGTTTGTGGGATAAGGGAAGGCTCTCGGTGGTCTCGTCGTTAAAAGCTCGCAATTTTATTCTTTTGTCGAGTCAATTGAAAGGTAGTAATGATCTTATTAATATTTTGAATGTTTATGCTCCTCAAAGTGTTGTGGATAAGAAAACATCGTGGGACTCTATCGAGTCGGTGTTGTCTTCCTCGGAAGGTATGTGGGTCGTGGCGGGGATTTTTTAACGTCCGGTTTCCGGAGGAAAGATTAGGTCGGTCTTCAAGAATGCGTGTGCTAGGAATTTCAATTCCTTCATTCATAATATGGGTTTGCAGGAGTATCCTATGAAAGGTAGGAAGTTTACGTGTATTCGGAACACGGGAAGAAATTGAGCAAAATCGATAGATTCTTTGGTTTGCAATCGTTTCTTTTCTAAATGGCGGAAGCATGTTTAAGAGCGTTACCGGGTCCATACTCTGATCATTGTCCTATCCTATTGACTACGGTCTCTAAAAATTTCGGGCCTAAACCTTTTAGAGTCTTTAATTCATGGTTACTTAAGGAGGCGGTGAGTTCGGGGGCTAGAGTCGAAGATGTAGCTGCTCATTCGGATGCTATTTTGATGAAGAAGTTTGGTCAGATTAGGGAAAGTATTAAAAGGTGGAAAGAGATTATGTTGGTTAGGGAAGGAGCGAGGGAGGAGGAGGCGAGAGCTGAAATTGAGAATCTGGAAGTTGCGATGGATCTTAGGGGTCTTTCGGAGGAAGAAGAGTGGATATATGCGGAAAGTAAAAAGGTGTTAAAAGAGTTGGAGGTTAACAAGCAGGTGGATTTGAAACAAAGGTCCCGGGTTAAATGGGCTCTCGAAGGGGATGAGAATTCCAGGTTCTTTCATTGTGTTGTGAATTGTAGGAAGGCGAGTAATGGATTCGGGTTTGATGATCCAAGGAGATGGGAGGATAAGCACGCTTTGATTAAGAAAGAGGTTTTGGCTTTTTTAGGAAAAGATTCTTGGAAGAATGGTGGTCCAACCAAGACTTCAATCTTTGGAATATTATGCAATTGCCGGAGGAAGATTTGGGAGCTTATTGGAGAGGTTTCGTTTTCGAAATTAAAGATGCGGTTTCGGTCATGGGAGGACAAGGCCCCGGACCGGACAGTTTAACACTAGGTTTGTAAACGGTTTTGGAAGTTATTCAAAAGGATTTTGTGGATATTTTGGAGGACTTTTATAGCAGAGGTGACATTAGTAAAGGGTGCGGTACATCTTTCATCACGCTTATCCCGAAAAGTCATGATGCTATCGAGCTAAATGACTTTAGGCCGATTAGCTTGGTGGGGATTATTAGCAAGACCATTTCGAAGGTCTTAGCTAACCGGCTGAAGAGAGTCCTGGGGAAGGTGATTTCTAAATCACAGTCGGCTTTTCTTAGTGATAAGTTCATCCTCGACGGGCCATTGATCATTAACGAAGTCATTACGTGGTGCAAAAGGAACAAGAAACAAACTTTTATTCTTCAAATCGATTTCGAGAAAGCTTTTGATAATATAAACTAGAACTTTGTTATTGACACAATGGACCAGATGGGGTTTCCGCAGGTTTGGTGCACATGGATTAAAGGTATTCTAAGGTCGGCTAGATCGTCGATGTTGGTTAATGGCTCTTCAACCTTTGAGTTTCAGTTCGGGAAAGGGATGCGTCAGGGTGATCCGCTATCGCCATTCCTTTTTCTTATTGTCATGGAAGCGTTATCTTGCCTGTTAAACAAGGCTCAGGAGGAAGGATTGATTAAAGGCATTAGCACGCCTAATGGCGGTCCCGTCATTTCTCATCTTCTTTTTGCGGATGATGCAGTTATCATCGGGGATTGGTCGGAGTCGTGTCTTGACAACGTGGTTAGAATATTGAGGTGTTTTCATTTATGCTCGGGATTAAAAATTAATCTATCCAAGTCCAGTCTTTATGGGATTGGGGTGAGCGAAGAGGAGGTTGTGGAGAAAGCTATAGTTGTGGGCTGTCAAATCGGGACGCTCCCGTTTAAGTATCTAGGTATTACGGTTGGGACTAATATGAATCGTATCAATAACTGGAAACCGGTTTATGATGTATTTGAATCGAGATTGTCTAGATGGAAGGCGGATTGTTTATCGATTGAGGAGAGTTTCGTTAATTAAGTCGGTGTCCGAAAACCTTCCGAGTATTACCTCTCGTTGTATAAAGCTCCATGCAAGGTCATTAAAGACCGAATCCTTCATTAGCATATTCCCGTGGGTGGGTCGAAAGAGGTGAATAAAATTCATTGGGTGGCATGGGATAGAGTTAGTACTCCAAAAAAATATGGAGGCCTCGGGTTGTGTAAGTTAAGGTACATCAACGTGACATTATTAGCGAAGTGGGGGTGGCGTTTCAAGAATGAACGAGGTAGCCTTTGGGGTGAGGTGGTAGAGGCATGTCATTCGTCGAACAAAAGTTGGGATTTCTTCCAGTTCTCAAATCTTTAAATGGAGTGTGGAGCAATATTGTGAGAGTTTTGTCTAGTACGGTGGTGGCTGGGATGCCGCTTAGAAGGTTTTCAAAGGAAAAGTGGGAAGGGAATAACATTTCGCTTTGGATCGACCCATGGTTATTGAATATTCCTCGATGAATGTTTGCCCCAACTTATTTCGGCTTGATGTGGACAAAAGGTGCAAGGTTCGTGACGAGTTGGAGATGATGGACGATGGTTGTGTGCATCGTTGGAAGTGGAAGAGGCCGGTGCGGTGGTAGAGATAGGGCTCGAATGGGAAGTGTTTTGCTCTTTGGTAGGCGATGTTTCTATCTCGATGCTAGGGACATTGGGTTTGGATTGAACCGGTAAAGGTTTTTCGGTTAGTGCGGTTAGGAATCGATGTATCTTGACAAGGATTTCACAACATTGCGCTTTCGAATGGTGCAATTGGGTTCCAAAGAAATGTAACATTTTCGGTGGCGGAGATGGGTAGGATTCGATGGCGATTGCTTTGAGGCAAAGAAATGTTCCGATTGAAAATGTTGCTTGTGTGTTTGCGGTAGTGCGGATGAGTCGGTTGATCATCTTTTTCGGGATGCATCTTTGCTTGAATCTTTGGCATCATATTTCGTCGTGGTGCAAGGTCTCCAACATTTTGTGTTTTCTTTTAAAGACGTGTTGGAGGTTTACAAGTTTGTTGGGCTTTCGGGGAAGCAAAAGGATATTTTTCATGGTATTATTATTATTGGGTGTTGGTGTATTTGGAGAGCAAGAAATCTTCTTAAATTTCAAAGCAAGAAAGCTAGGATGGAAGATATTATCGGGGAAGTCAAATCTTTGGATTTTCTTTGGGGTAAAAATAGAGCAAAGATTCCGTCTTTGTCTTGGGATAATTGGTGTAAATTTGTAATTATGTAATTGTCTCGGTGTAGTTGTGTGGCGCCTGTTATGTGGGTTGGCGGTTTCTAATGAAGTATACTTTACAAAAAAAACTCGAGTAATATTTGTAGTTTAAAGTTTATGCATTTAATCGATTTTAAAATTGAAAGCAAGAAACTAATCTATTTATAGCTAAGGATTTTATTTTATTTTATTTTTATTATTATTTTTTTTTGACCAAGGTGTTGTAGACAAGAGTACGGGAAATGGGTAGCTAAGTCGATGGAGTTATGCCTAACTTCATAACATAGGTCTGAGGTCCATGCCATGCATATATAAGTAGATGTGATCCTTTAGTCTCCCTCTGAAAGCCATGAGCCTTAACTATTGTTTGCATTAAGAATTTCCAGTTTAGGGCATCTACTATACTGAGCTTATAAAAAAGTTTATACATTTAAAACTCCATTAATTTATAAAAAGTTTTAAATCATAAACCTATTTTCACTATAGATAAACATATTCATAAACCTTTTCATATCATAAAACACTCTCAACACTCTCAATATACATAATTTTAGACTTCTTCAAAATCCTAGACCTATTCATGCCACATAGACATGAAATGGTTTCTCACTATGGTACACAAATTCTTGGACCTCTTCAAAAGATTTTAGAACTATTCTTGAAACACTATAGTGGATGCTGTTATAGGTAAAGAGTATCCTGGTAAAAGTATTACTCCAAAAAATGTTTATGAATTTCAAGTTTATGATTCATTATTGAAATGATAAAGTAGTTTATGATAATATTATCGATTGTGTGTCTGAATTTTAGAATTAAGTATTGTATCCTTATAATGTAAAGTTTTCAATTTTAATAACGAAAGCCTTTTTTTATCCCACAAGAGATTTTATTTGGAAAATCAGAACTTAAGAAAAGCGATGTAAGTTCGTTGTTTAATAGAAGAAATAGCTTATTATACAGTTTGCAATCAACTTTTGGATATGCTGAGAAGAAGCAACTAGTTATGAATAAAAATATATATCGCATTATATGAACTGTGAAAATGCATAAGCGAATTAAACGTAGGATTGCAGTAATTTTTTGCACCTAGCAGTTGTTGCTACCGGGCATTCTAGCTAAAGATCGACATTCCAACTCAACTCGAAGACCATCATTGCTATTCTTTGAATTTTTAAGCTTGGAGACATAGACGGAGCCAGTAGGGGGAGCTGGAGGATGCTCGCGCGGCTACCCTCAACCAGCCCACCTTTATTAGCATGGATACAATCATATAGAGGCGGACAAGGCTATTGTAGGTGGTGCCTTAGAATCACCTTACACAACAAGTAGGTTTAGAAGCAATGTATATAGAAATGTTAGGATCTCCCTTAGAAATATGAAGGGAACCATTTTAGAACTATTTAATGAGGGTGAAAAAAGAGTGTAAAACATAAACAAATTTATGGGATAAATGGTCGGACATGCTCACTGGAAAAGACAATATTAAAGGGAGGTGATTTGCACACCCCAAAATGTTATTGGGACACTCATATGTACAAGCTGTAGAAACATGATGTTAATATTGTATAAGTATTTAATGCATAAATAAAGTGTCCCAATCATTTTTAAAAGTGTACAAATCAATTCCCATAAAGATACAAGCACTCTTCTATACATACTATTAAAAAGGAATTTTGGGTGACATCATTTATTTGTACTTTTTCATAGGTGTCACTCAATTAGAGTGTCTGGTTTGGGATTGCTTATGTCATAATTCAATTCACAATTTTTATTAAGAAAAGAAAATATGTGGTATTTCTTTATCATATACATATGTACTTATATATTGAAAACTCCCAAAATTTAGAGACTTGCAGTCACTTTTCTCCAAATTATATGTCTTTACTTCCATGGACCTTGAAGCAAGTATCTTTTGTGCAAAGAACATAAACAATGGTCAATCAGTCAATCTACTTATGGTGAAAATATAAGATTTCTATTATAAAAGCCAAATCTCACTTTGTGTATGAATATATTTGTTTTAATCACAATGAGTAAAATGTAATACATTATTTTTCTGTTTAAATTTTATGTTTGATTGTTTCAAGTTTCACGTATCTCTTTTATGCAAGCCAAGTGTTTGTGGAAACACCGAGTTGAGTATTGAAAATTATTAAAGTTTAGTTGTTTGGGTAAGGCATTCAGAACTAGATAACGTGTTCATTCATTCAGGTATTCTCTAATTTGTTGTTTAATCGTTTCTTTGAAGACCATCAGGACTTGGTCTTTGAACAAGAAGAGATAACTATGAACAAGTCTTTGACCAAGCTAACAAATGGAATTGCAAGTGCCCAAAAATACTAGGATGATTGCAGGTGTTTTAATGGTTGGTAAGCGTTTGTTCCAAGTACCCGCCTTTGCTTAAAACTCAGTACATACCACTTTTCTTATTGAAAGGCTCACGTTATATTATTCTAATATAACATTTTATTTGAAATTTTTTATACTTTGATTCATTAATTAGTAATATATGTACATGAACGAGATGACTAGAAAATGGGTTTACATGAACGAGATAACTAGAGAATTACTCAAAGATAGGTTGAATTGTTTTCAAAAGCTTATTGCCATTGGAGTAATGACTAGAAAATGGGTTACTGAATCAAAAGGTTATGCAAGCTCAACCTATGTAAGTTTTGTGTTTAGTGAGAATAGATTGAAAAAATATGGGTTGATAAAGGGTTAATGCATTGGAGAGATGAGTTGAAAATAGGTTGGAAGATATCTACAAAATCAAGATAGCTCAAAGATTATTTTAAGTTTTTAACCAACTGTGTTTTATGTTGGGTTAATAAAAAGAGGTCTTTACAATTTTAGGCTTGTGTCCACTTTAATTTGTCAGATGTGGCATTAGAACATGGACCAAACTTAGTTGATATAGATATGGAAGTGATAAGTGCCTTTGCTGCTTTTGAGTCTTGATGGTTCAAGATCACCAAACATAACTCTACTCCATTCAAGAATCTAAAAATATTATTTAATCCAAATATACTTTTTAAGAGAAAATACCGCGATCAAGATAAAGGTGATCTTTTAGTGTTTATGTTGCCATTGTTGCCCTTGAGAAGAATATTTTATAAACCTTTCTTAATTTTAAATATTTTCTATGATGAAATCATGGATAAGTCTTGAGGTTATTGATGATTTTATGAGCCCCATTGTTTTTATTTAAGTTTCTTGCTAATGATTTGATTTTAATTGTTCATTGATGCCTTTTTTTGGTTACTTTAGATTGTGCATCATAGTATGACAGTGGCTATAGTTGCTCATTTAGGATATAGGATCTCACGTATTTCTTTAGGATAATTTTGATGCTCAATATTTAGGTGACTTGAATCAAGTTTCATGCTTCGTGTTTTCTTAATATAACCGTAGAGCAACATGTGTACATCTTCTTGTGGCATTTTCTAAGTTTTTATGAGCAATAATTTTAAGTTTGAACTCAAAAGTCAAATTTATATCGCTTTTTCTCCCGAGTATAGAGAGCATGTATGTTAAATAGTTTTAACAATAAATTTGAATGTCCCTTTGTCATTTCGAATCAATATCTGTGTTTATTATGTGAATGAGGTCGATGTAAATGCGATTGAATACTACTTTAGTGATGTATATTTTAATGAAATACTTGAGACGGAGTAAACAAGTACATATAATTTTAGAACCCTTATGTGCAGTGACACTGTCACACTGATAGCAAATACCAAAATGGTTATGTTTTGCAATGTAGTAAGCAATATATTGTTGTGCAACCATGACATCTTATGGGTCAATATCATATTGAATCTTATATGAATTAGGAAATGGAATAGGAAACATAAAGGTTTATCACTGCAGATTTATTCACGTTTCTTGTGTTAGCTCTATTTGAGAATCGCCATGCTATCATCATCCATCGGTCTCCACGGTTTCAAGAAAAGAAGCAACCATAGGTGTTTCATGTTTTCTCGTTTAGTAGTTTTGTTCTTCAATTTCATCATCGCATCTCAAGTTCCATTCAAGGTTTAGTAGTTTCAAATGGTTTGTAATTTTAGTTTCCTCAATGTATCATCTCTATGAGATCTTTTGATCTTTTCATCAATATATTTCACTTTTGCAAAAAAAAAAAAAAAGGTTAAAATGGTGTATATGGTCTCAAAAGGTTTTGCCATATGGGATGGGTTATGATTCGTTTAAGAAGGTTAGGGGTGTTTACTAAATTAAGTAATTATATATGAAGCTCTTAATTAGCCTCTTAAAGGGAAGACGTAGTTTTAATTGGTCTCTCCATTAAGAGAGAATAAGGGTTTTGGGCCACATTCTCTCCACAAAGAGAAAAGTAAACACGCCTTAGCCCGATATGGAATCACAAATCTTTAGTGGAAGTTTTATTTACATAATGGTTCTCTAAGAGGAAAGGGTGTTGAAAATGAATGCTATGTGTTGTGGATCATCATTTAGTGAGTATATATATTTCTTTTGTTATCTTTGTTATTCACACCTTTTACGATTGTGTTTTGCGCTTGAAAGGCTTAACAGGATGATTCGAATGATTACTATTATTTATTCATGTGATATATGTTTTATTCAAGGTGCATAAGTTTTCAACTCAATGAAGTTTAAACTTTAAACCCAAAGGTCATATATTTTCCGAGTAACCATTTAGCTATGTTACATTAGAGGATATAACAACTTCTTTCAAAGGTACTTTATCTTTACAGCTAACATTTATTCGAGATGGGAGGTTCACATGTTGAATGATTGGTGTATGTTATGCTACATAATTTGTTCTTGCTTTTCATAGTTGTCATGTGCTACCATATTGATAAAATAATTCCTTTTTTAATAATTTGTTCTTGCTTCAACTCTTTGTTCTTAAAGGCAACTCATATCTCAAATTGAATTATAATTGGTGTTGTGCAAACTACTTGAAGTTAAATTTAGTATTTTTGTTTTAGCATTTTTCCAAACTTAGGATAATTTTTGTGAACTTACATAACTCCATATTATGTTCACCGTAATAATAGCAAAGCAAATTGTTGGTGAATTGATCCCTTCCTTTATAATCAATTTCCGTTAAACATTTCATATACCGTGTATTGTGTTATATTCCCTCAATACCATTGACATTGACAAAAACACTTACAATACAAAGAAAGATGTCCCGACTAGACTAAACTTGTCAGTGATGACTACATCTCAATGATCTATTGATATTAAACAAGGGTTATTTATTTACTAAACGACATTCTAATTTAAAGGATCACAACATTAGAATGCCATCTATTTTGAGAGATGGAAACACACATTGGCAAAAACTTAGTTATCATAGAGAGAAATTTTATATATTTTATTTTCAGAGTTTTTTTATACTCCCCGTGTATTACACGGGTTTTAAACTAGTTTGCATTGAAAAGAGGTTGAAGGTTAACTATGTGTGAGTGCATTTGTTTTTAGTGACTAGTCATGTGGGTGTCACGTGGGTCTAGTATGTTGGTATTGGTTAGACTTTCGAGGTAAAAGCATTTTGGTTTTCTCTTTCCTATTTCTTTGTTATCGATAACTTAATTCCATAATATTTCGTATCTTGTTTTCTTATCAAATTAAAGAGATCAAATAAGCAAGATGCTTTGATTAAAATGTTTTCATTGTGTGGTTAATGTAAAACTTTTGCATCAACAAACATCGATTCATAAACACAACCAAATTAGAGAAATGATTATTCTGTTTCACTTAATTCCTTAGCGCAAACAAAATAGAATTTCTCAAATTAGAGAAATGATTATTCTGTTTCACTCTTAGCGCAAAACACACTAATTTATACACATTCTTAAAAAGCATCAAATATCACTACCGAAATTTACCATGCTCGATCATTTTGATATAGTGTATCTAACCTCCGCAAAAGATATCACAGAACCCAGATGTTAAACGATGCAAGCTTTGATCCAACTTCTAAAAGAAAGGAATTGTATCTTACTACTAATTTTTTAGCCCCTTAATATAAAATCCTAGCTCCGTCCCCGCTTGAAGATCTTGTTGATACATCTTTTGCCACAAGGCTTATTTCGATGTAATTTTACTAGTCCAATGAAACAAATAGGGCGGATCTATGCAAGCCTTGAAAGGTTTATGGATAATTATTAATATATGTATGACCGGATTCGAACTCGAGACTTGGGGATTGCACACATTACGTATGAGAATCAATGTTATAATAATTAATATATAAAATGTTATATTTAATTACTATTCACAAATAAATATTTAATGAGTTTTGATTATTGGTCGTTAAATGTCAACGGGATATGAAGAAAAGTTAACAAGCCAAGAGAAGGTTTTAGGAACCCTCTTTTGGGCTTATTTTTGGCCGAAACTATAGAATCTCACATCTGAAACTATAGTAATCTTGACATCTACCATAAGGCTATAAATATATCCCCATGTATTCATCCTTTGGTACACTAGATCTCAATAGAAGGCCAAGCTTCTTCTTTCTTCCCTCTTGTTCTTAAGTCGACGGAGCAAAACCCCATGTAAGGGATTTGCGAGTGACCTTGAGCATAACAAAGGTGTTTGGTTAATCTATTGTAATCAAGAACCTAGCTTTTCTCATTGATTCGCTACTAATACATGTGTAGAAGAACGAAGGGCCAATGCACTTGTGTTGGTAACTTAATTGTTCGACTTTTAGTGTCGTCGAATGTATTAAACCCTAATTTATTAGGGTTTAAGGTTTCTTGGTATTTGATCTTAATTTGGGGCTTTCATAAACCCTAATTGCATTGATTCGCAAAAGGTACGATATACTTTTAATTCGTTAATTAATTTACAAGTATTATTCCTATTACTCACGCATGCTTTGATGATGTTTACATGTTTATCAGAATTGTTATGATTAGTAAAACCCAAAGGGCATCACAAGCCATTAATATGTTGTAATTAATTACCGAAACACATAAAAATTGAATCTTTGTGATTATTACATGCTTTTATTGGTTTCTAGGGTTTTTAAAAATTGGAACCCTAATTTTTTATTATAAGGGTCGATTACCCTTTAATTTTTTTAATTAGGTTTTATTTTTTTTGGTAAAACTTGTAGAAACCCTAGGATTGCATGTATATTTTATGTGGTTTTAACGAATAATTGTTATGTGCCATGTAATATGCGTATCTTGGGATATAATTGTTATGATGAATCCATGGTGGAACATGCATGTTTTGCTATAGATTATTGTTTTGATTAAATTGTTTAATGATATACACATGTTTATTTGTTTGATAATTATTGAATTGGGAAGACCTCAATTATACTAAGAAAAATTGCTATGTGCTATTTGGTATACTATTGACTTTGGCTTACTTAATCGACTTGTCGATGTATGTGGCTCATCTACCTTGTACTTGAAAGCCCTAGTTGATGTACGCATTATTTAACGCCTAGAATTTTTATTAGCATTTATCGAAATAATTATGCATGTGGCTAATTGTTTTACATATGTTAAATTGTTTAGTTATATGTTTATATTATTTGAGTTTGTTTAATTTTATTAAAATGATTTTTGTTTATATATTGTATGACATGTTAGTAAGCAAAAGGGTTTTATGAATAGAAAATTAAATGGACTAAATAATGGCGAAATTGATTTGTTTTTCTAAGTATTATATCTTGAACTTTTAATCGATTGATGCGATCGTACTAAATGGTTAGAACGGCTCACCCAATAGAACAAACTAGAAAGGGGTTTAAAGAAGTGTGCACACATACCGAAAGGATGTCTAAGGTTATGTCTACTTCCGGTCCTTCGCCTCCGTGAGTTCGATTGAGCTACCTAGTATAACCATTCTATGTACGAAGCATCTTAGTGCAAAGTTGTAAGTTTCTCAACGCATCGATTAAAACTTTGTAGAATTTAATCTTAGCAATTAAAATATTATGTAAGTTTTTTTTTTCAAAAATGTTATGCTATAAAGTTGTATGCATGCTTCTTTATACATAAGTTTTGATTACACGTCAAAAATTGTACCCTTTAAATTTAAGTTTATTCCATCTAATGATATGAAACACTTGAAGTTGTAATTTAGTTATGTGAGACCTTGAGCTAGATTACAATAACAAGGTGAATCTTTATGTTGTGTGATACCTCAGCTTAAATAATTTGCAGTTTCTAAATTAGACAACTTAATTAAGTTAGTTAGTGAGACCTATAACTTAAGGCATAAGATGGAATAAAACATGCTTACATTTTGCATAATTGTTTGGCAAAATTGTAAATCCCATATTTTCTAGGAATTGAAAACTTGTTTGTCAATTATTGTTCTTCGACAATTACCTATTCTATACTTTCATCACTAGCGATCAACCGATGTGGTGAAACTATGATAATGAGGGTCCTAGATTTAAGGAAAATTCTATGGTTAATATGAATATTGACCTAAGGGTATTTTATTTTCTTGAAAGATTTAATTATCGAAAATACTAAAAATTGAATTTTGTTAATTCTTTTGATTGTATTATGCAACATTAAACCGTAAACGTGGTTTGGGCTTTGGAAAATTGATATAGTTATGTGTTTCAAACAAATGTTTGATCAAGAAAAATTTACTAAAAGACAAACATAAACTATTTTCCATGGAAGAAGAGTGAGACTCAATCCTATTCTTTTTCATGATTGAGAAAGGTATGATAGGAACATTAGAATTGTCTAAATTCTAATATATATAACTCATAGCAAACTTTAATAGTTAAGAAAATTACACACCATGTTTTCCTTAAGAGATTTCATTATCCTCTGTTGGTGATTGAATTCTTATATGACATTTTGGTCAACTAGAAAACATGTTTGACATTTTATGAGTTATTAAATTAGAAGCTAGACTAATTACCGTAAAATTGGTAAAAGACAAACTAGTATATTTTATCTAGTTGTTTTGTTTTGACTAATTGAAGGTGCTATACATCATTATGGTGATGGTAGACCCATGAAGGAAGAAATTGCATGCTCAATTTTTCAAGTTAATAGCATTGATGGATGATCCATCATCTACTGAGTAGAATACACTCTTTTAGTACCTAAGTAATTGTTACGAATGGTCCTACAAAGGGGTAACAACGTAATAGCACGCTATTTTCACTGGTTAATGAAACACTTTCAATGTTGTCAAATCCAGTATGAGTATGGTGTATTACTGAATAAGACATTATAGTAACGTTGTCTAATTCAGTGGGAGTTATAAGATTTATTATCTTGGTAGTAACTCAGAATTCTAGGAATATGTGAAAGATTTGACCTTTTTGTTGAAAATGAACTAAAATATACAAACAGAAGAAGAAACATCAAAAGTCAGGACAATAAACCTTTTCATACATAAAAGCTTAATTAACACCGACTTAAAACACTACTACCCAAAACCCTAAATACGTTTCCCCTCTGGCGAAAAACGATTTATAATTCCTAACCCTTAACCCTCATTGGTCCATCTTTGATTACTCTTTCTTATCTGTCCCATCACCATCGTGGGTCGGTGTGTAAAGGTTTGATCGCTATTTATTGGGTTACTGTAATTCTCATCGTTTTTTTATTGACTGCATGCAAACTGACCTTCAATCATAACTAGTAGTACCATCCCTACACTTAGTGGGTCGGTGGTAAGATTCTTGTACATTCATACTGATTTGCATGTATATTGATTCGTATATCCTTATTATTGAGTTGATTAATCTCGGTTCTTCACTATTAAAGCTTCACTGATCCGATCTTTCTTAGTGGTGTGTTCATGATGGATGTTGGTTAGGATCTAGTCGTTAATGGTTAAACCCTAACGTTTCATAAGTTAGGGTTTTTAGTCGCTTTGTTTCTCTATTGTGCATGCGTTTTGCTGGTTGATTGTTACTAGGTTGGGGTGATTTGTTTCGACAGGTTGAGGGTTAAAGAGGGATGGAAAAAGGTTTCTTCAACAACAATAGTGCTCGAAAGGGCACTAAAGATGTGGGGTCTTCTACTAGTTCGCCGATCAAACTAGTGGTTCGCAAACTATTGATGCACCGCCTAACTTGGTCGATCATATTGTCGATCGTAACGTGATTATTGCCGATCATATTGATTGTGATGGGGCGATCACGTGAATATGGCTACCAGAAGGTTGTTTTGGATAATTTGGAGCAAAGCCATGATACACCGCTTCGATTCGCCTCTAATGTTTCAAAACAACCTAATGTGGAGCAATTGATTGCTAATGCGCATCGTAAATTTGATGAAGCAATGAATAAAATTGATAGTGATATTGCTAAGATGGCTTCATCTTCCGATGTGAACAATTCGAATGGGATTGGGCTTCAATTTAATTCAAATGGTACTAAAGTTTATTAAGCTAATACTCCTCCATCGAGTTTTGATGTCGCTATGCAATCCCAGATGTTTGGTATTAATCATAGTGTTACTTCTGATCCTAATGCACCAAAGGTTGATACTAATTGTGGTAATGGAGTTAAGTCGGTTTCTTACGCGGGTGTTGCTTCTAATGAATCCCAGAAACATGTGTCTAATTTTCTGAGGTTAGAATGCAAAAAGAAGGATGATGTTGACCTTCATCCCAATGAAAGTGGTGGAAGAGGTGAACATGAGGTTTGAGAATACTCTCACGGATACTTCCTTGGTCAACGCCTTGCTTTTCCGGTTGTTGACTATTATGTTCGTAATACATGGGCTAAGTATGGTTTACAAAAGTTTATGATGAACGCTAAGGATTCTTCTTCTTCAAGTTTAATTCAAAAAAGGCGCCGATGATGTTCTTGATAATGGTCCTTGGTTGATTCGTAATGTTCCTATTATTCTTAAACCATGGACATTGAACACCAAATTGCTTAAAGAGGATTTGACTAACATTCCGGTGTGGGTTAAATTCCATGATGTTCCTTTAGCTATGTTTTCTGATGACGGGCTTAGTCTTCTTGCTACATTGATTGGTACACCCAAAAGGTTAGATGCTTTTACTAGTCAAATGTGCAAAGAATCTTGGGGCCGTAGTAGTTTTGCTAGGTGTATGATTGATGTGAAATCGGATGAGGTTCTTAGACGTACCTCACCGTCGAGATTCCTTTACTTGATGGTACGGGTTCGACTATTGAGAAGATCCGTGTTGAATATGAATGGAAACCGCCTAGATGTGTGAAATGTCGGGTATTTGGACATACTTTGGTGGATTGTCCTAAGGTTGTGATTCCGATCGCTCAACCTCATATGAACGCCGATGATGGTTTTCGATCATAACAATAAGAAGAAGGAAAGCAAGTTGGGCCGAATCCGGTAGAGGAGGTTCTACTAAATCTGCGGTGGGCAAGCATTTTGAATATCGGCCCAAAAGCCTCCTCCCGAACCCAAGAAAGTAAATGTCGAAGAAGATAGCTTCGATGTGGCTAGTACGAGTGGAACCGGGATCACTACGCCTAATCGATGATGCTCTTAATTTGGACGACATGAAGTGGATACCGGTCGACAATGGAGGTTAATGAGGATGAGTTGACTAAGACCGGTTATACATCACATGTACCGCCATGAGTGATTCAATGGGAAGAATGGATGTTGGTTCTACTCCCATAGTCGAGAAAATTGGTAAGCTTGAAAAGCTAATTATTGATGGAAAGCTACTCATGGATGATGATGGTCAACCTATTCCGCCTACTTGCTACTAAGAGAGTTAACCCTTTTTCTAAAGTGGGAGAGATTGAGGTGTCGATTCGAAGATGAGGTTGTTGCTAACCCATTTGATGAGTCCGCTAATATATTTGGTGGTGGACAAGAGTTTGAAGATGAGTATGATGACTATGACTTGATGACTATGCTAAACAGTTCGTGATCTTCCGTGGAATTTGCATGCCTTTAATGCCATGTATGGCACAAAGTTTCAAGGTCCTAGGAAGTAATTTTATTTCATTGTGGCATATGTTATCATTTGAGTAGTGGTTTGTTTTCTAGTTTAGAAAATAGGAAGTATCTTGTTATGTAAGCTTTATGCCTATGTAACGGGTCGAGATATATGATTTCACTCATATCCATTGTACTTAAACGCTTATTTGGTTAATATATTTACCAGTGCAGGATTACCCCTTACCCAAAAAAAAATAAAACACTACTACCCGAATAACGCCAACATAGCTATCAAAACATTCTGCGTGACAGAACTTAATCACTATTAGTCCGTTATTAATAATCATAAAATATCTCTAATGATACACAGTATACATTTCAAAAGTTTGTATGTAAATTAAGAAAATAAATTTCGATATGCAAAAAGATAATAATCACTATTATTAATGCCATGTTTCCTTTGTAATAAAGAAAGAAAATAACTTAAATTGGGTTATTGGGAGTCATGGGGTTGTTAAATAATGCATTATGTTTAGCTATTAAACAATCTATCAAATATAGTTCTGCAAGCTCCTTGTGACGAATTATTGAACTTCTCTTGCAAAGTCAGCACGGTCTCCAGACTGACTAAAACCTCAGACATGGTAGGACGTTGCTCTGGATTTCTATCCAAACATGTCTCCCCAATTCGAACAAACTCCTTCAAACATTTGGGGGCTATTTGATCTCTTATATCACTATCAATTATATGCTTTAGGTTTCCTTTCTTGATAGATTCAAGAGCCCATTCCGGAAAATCACGTCGTTGTCCATGGATAGTTATGGTTGAAGGCTTGCGACATAGTAATTCAAACATTACGACCCCAAAAGCATACACGTCACTCTTCCTTGTTAGCTTTCCAGTGTGGATATACTCAGGATCGCCATACCCAGCTGTACCTAAAACAGTATCTAGGTCAACATAAGTCTGGTTCCTTGGAACTATTTTTGCCAACCCAAGCTCTGAAATTTTGGCGGTCCATCTTTCATCTAACAAAATATTTCCGCTCTTGAAATCGCGATGAATGACCCCAACCTCAACCCCTGTGTGAAGGTAGTGCAACCCACGACCGGCATCTATGCAGATATTAATTCGCTCAAGCCAAGAGAAAGGGGTACCAAGTTTATGTAGATGATGATCTAGTGATCCATTGGGTATATATTCATATACAAGGATCATCTCTTCTCCTGATTACAATAACCAATTAGAGATACAATATTACAGTGCCGAAAAGTAGAAAGCATCTCAACGGACCAAAACTCAGTTGCTCCTTGTTGGGACGAGGAGGAGAAAACCGCTAATTGCAGCAACCACAAGACTCGATCCATCAAAACCTTACCTTTGTAAATTTTTCAAAACCTCCGTCCCCAACTATCAATGTTTCACAAAGTTTTTGTTGCTAACTGAATCTCATGAAATTGGAAACGACGGCATGGTTGTGACTTTTTTATGGAGGAGTAGGATGAGGAATCCGAGGGGGAGGGGGAGGGTAAGGAGAATGAGAAGGAGGTAGATGTTTCAGATACCTATCAATTGCAAAAAAATAAATAAAAATAAATAAATAAATAAAAATAAAAATAACGTTATCAACCAATGGTTTGTAAACATAAAATAATTTTTCTTTATTATTGCAAGTAAAACTGCATCTCTAATTTATCATCTGTGTCTAAAATTTGTATGTGCAAAATAATTTTTCCTCGAATAAACATCTAACCAGTGACAAATGCATACATATATACTAGACGAGTATCATGTGCAGCGTGCAGCCGATGTCTAGATTCGCAAAAGTTCCGACGACCCATAAGTTTCTTTCAACAAACTGTATTTGTAGCATTAGAGAATCGTTTTGAATAACTACAATTCGATGCGTGGTTGCATAGCAAGATAAATATATAGTTTTTAAAAATTATGTGAGTCGATCTAAGTCAAAGACATTTCTAATATGATTGTTTTAAGTTATTAAGATTTTAGTAATAATGGATTCAAGCATTACAAAAAGCAACGGTATTATGTAGTTGGCAATATTATATGTAGTTTGAGGTATACCAACACGTATGACGTTTTTTTTGTTTTGTCGATAATTTAGGCATGATAACTATTTTTTTACATGTGTAACGCTTATCATTTGGTGTGTGGCTTTTAAAATTGTAACTTTGCAAATTGGATATCACCATATAAGATTATTTTGTACTATCAATTTGTATAGATATCTATGCATTGTTCGTAGCTATTTGTTTGAGGTACAAATAATTATCGCTAAAGATAACAATACTATTTATTTTTGTGATTTTAATAAACTTACATAACATTATTGATACAACGGACAAAGGGCTATACAATATATATTAACTTTTAAACGACGATTCATATATGCTAGTCCTTAAATGGTGCAAGAGCAACATTTTTAAAATAACATTATACAAATGACAAATTACATGTGTCAAAACAAAATAAACCAAAACTACAATTACTTGGTCTCTCCTTTCAAAAAATTGTCACGGTTCCACAACTACTTCATCATTTCTCATATAAATTTGTCAAATTTGAAACCCGATTTCACCCGGTGATTCAACCGGTTGAACCGTTCGATAAAAACATGTCGATTAAAACCGAGTCAAACCGATAGGTTGGGTGAAAAAATGTCAAATTAAACCGGTCACCGCGGGTTTGAAGCGTCCGGGTCAACCCGATGATCGGTTTCAACGGTCAACCCGATATCGGTTTCAATTGGTTGTTTTTAATTTGGTAGATGTGCTTTTAATTGGGTGTACAATGTGAATAAATTATTGTATTTTTAAGTAATGAGGTGTTTTAATAAGAGTATTAATTATATTATTTATTTCTCTCCATTGACCATGTTTTCAACATTCAACTTTCAACATTTTTCACTTTTTCCACTTTGACCATTTTCCATTTTATATATATATATATATATATATATATATATATATATATATATATATATATATATATATATATATATATATATATATGTATCTTTATTATGAGAACTCTGTTAAGTGCGAGAACTGCGAGAACTCTCATTGTCCAATCAGAATTTAGTAAACCCCTTTTTTTTTAAATTAATATAATTAATTCGTAGGGGCTTTATGGGTATTTTACATAATTATTATTTTCCAGAAACTGATCCATATTTTTAGGATATATTCGGTTATTACTTTATTCTATTTACTATCCTTTCTCTCTCACATATCTCTCTCAACCCTAATTGTAACCACCACCACCACCATATGTAAGCCGCCGCCGTCACCATCACGACCAGGTCTCAACCATAAGGCATCCGACACAAGGTTCGGTTATCATAATCTATGATATATGTGTAACCAACCTTAATAAACAAGAACCGCCCATCTCCATGTTATCTTTTCTGGTTTATTTTTTTTAGATCGAAACTCTTATTTTTTTTGTAGATCGAAAGGAAGTGATGCTCGGTACCTTGGTTTTTTTTAGATCGAAACCGTTGTATGGTAAGAATACATCTTTTAAATAGTGATGGATTCATGATCAAATCTGGACTAAAGTTCTGGTAAATGGTGAGTTTTTGCAATCGACTCAAGTTACTAGTATTTTTATTATTATATTATTTGGATCTGAACATATTGGGTTTCTTTGGTCACCGGAGAGTGGTGGGTCAGAAGAGTTTGGTGGTGAGGTGGTCTCGCGCGCCGGCGTGTGATGATGCAATTGCTGGTCTTGAGAAATGATTTGCTACGTTTAGACAACCCACTTTTAAAATGTTTAGTTATCAATGGGCCAAGTAGTAAACTGTTTTCAGTTGTTTTCTTCATATATAAATGTTTAGATATGGCGTCGGCCTGTCCTGAGGTTTGTCTCTCGGCTTTGTCTCATTTCGGTTTTATTATTGTTGAATTTGATATTATGATTTGAATCCTGTTGGGATACTTAGTTTTAAATCTATGAAAAAGGTTATGTTTTAAACTAATGAAAATGTTGTATGACTGATAAAAATAATGAAAATGGGTATACATATGTGTTTTAAGTTTTTAAAGATTATGAAAATGGGTATACATATGTGGTACATCCATGGCTATGCTTGCTATGATAGTGAAGTTTCTTATTGGTCCATTGGCAATAGTAGTACCAAGCCTCATAGTTGGCATTCGAGGTACCCTCCTCCAGGTCTCTATTGTTCAGGTAATTGTTACTCGTTGTTCACACCGACACGTCTTTGTTCACACTTGTAAACTTATAGTTTGTGTTCATCGTGTTAATCTAATATCCATTTGTTTATGCTCATGAATAGGCTACATTATCTGTAGCAGTTGTACCATTTGTTTTCGCTAAAGAATACAACGCTCACCCAACAATTTCGATCGCGTAAGTGACTTTCTTATACCGCTTTTGGTACTTGTTTGTTTTTCTATAATAACTGTTATCAAGTTATATCTTTTCAGGCTTATATTTGGAATGTTGATCACGGTGCCCATAACTCTATGCTACTCCATCATTCTTGAATCCTTGTGTAATGTTCTAAAGTTTGAAAAATTATAGATATATATCTCGAGGAAGATACTTGAATAATACTTGTATATGATAAATACTTATTGTTGGTTAGGTGTTGAGAGATCAGTGGTGAATAAGGTACTGGAAGTGAAAGGCTTTATATTGCTAAATCAATGTGTTGTATACAGGTATGTTATTGTTTTACTACTGCTTTTGGGAAATCATGTCTCATTTTCTTTACATATTAATAAGAGTGGCAAATTGATTGGGTGGTTTTGTTAAAAACAGGTTTTGCCCCTTTTTTGCTTGTTTTTAGTTCTACAATTAATTAATGTGTCAAAAAGACTATAAAATGTTAATCGTGACAATGCTAATAATAAACGAGTTTATGTGGGTCACATCAAAGGAAAAGATTATGCATATATTTTTAAATTGTGCATATGTGTTTGATGTGTTCTAAAGTTAATATAAAATCATTGAAATGGTGCATATGTGTTTTTCGGTGTTTTTAACATGTTTGTTCTTGGTTTAACATGTGTGTTCTTGGTTTAACATATATTTAACATGTATGTTTTTGGTTTAACATGTATGTTTTTAACGTGGTTATACAAATAATTTTAATTTAATGGTTATAGCTTCTTTTATTTTGCATTTAACATGTATGTTCTTCGTTTATGATAAATTTACATTATCTATAAAACACATAGGCACTTTACTATTTGAAAAACATAAATTGTAAAAATATTATTCCAAAAACATAAATAAAAAAAATTAAATTTAGGCCTTCATACATGTGTTTATACGTGTGTATATTAGTTTGCGTTTATTTTTCCTAATTTTTATACTTTTCCTTGTATCAGATGTAGTTGAATTAAAAGAATGATGACAACGAGTTTGCACATTTGTCCGTCTTCTGAAACATTGAAAAGGAGCTTGCACATATGTCCAACTTCTGAACTTTGACGACTACGAGTGTATATATGTCCGACTTCTGAAAATGTTGATATCAAGGAGTGTGCACATATATCTGTTTGCGTTAAATATTAGTTGTACACACGTGTATAGATCGATTAGATTAATGTATTTCTGCTTCTTGAAAATTTGTATTTAATTGTATATCAATCAATATTGGATTTTGTATTTAACATGTATGTTCTTGGTTTCGTATAAACTTACTTATCTAGAAAACATGTCTGCACTTCCATATGAAAAACATGTATGTCGAAAAAATTATTCCAAAAACCAAAATAATAAAATTAATTCATAAAACATGCATGTTCAAAAAAAGAAAAAAATGCATGTTTAAAACATGCATGTTCAAAAAAAGCAAAAAAAAAAAGAAAAAAACCACAAAATAAATTTAAAAAAAAAAAAAAAAAAAAAAACCAAAATTGAATGTTTTATAAAAATAGAATTTATTTATTTTAAAAATCAAAAATAATATAAAATTGACTTTTACTATTATACCCTTTTGGATTAAATAAAAGGTTTAATAATTCAAAATGCTATATTGCATTGATATGTTGCACAATATGCATTTCTAGGAGTACATAAGGGTTCTTGCAGCTCTCGCACTTAATGGGTTCTCAAATAAAGGTCCTATATATATATATATATATATATATATATATATATATATATATATATATATATATATATATATATATATATATATATATATATATATATATATATATATATATATATATATATATATAGAACTGATCGATTGAGAAAGTTTTATTTTGAGAAGATTGAGAAAGTTTTCAAAAACGATAGATTTTAACTTTGATTCATGTTTTCAAGCGTAAAACTCATTTTAATGTGATTAAAATTCAAAATGTAAAAAAATTTTGAATCAATGTTAAAATCTCTCAATTTTACGATATATGTAGAATAGTGAATCATCCGTATAAATTTAATGAATCATCATCATACTCGATTTTAACAATGATTTTGAATCAAATTTGTGATTTATATATTCGATTCACCATAAAATGATGTTTACTTGTGAATCAAATAAAAACATGAATCAATTTGCTCAAACGAAGATTTCTCAATCTTCTCAAAATAAAACCTTCTCAATGGAACCATACATATATATATATATATATATATATATATATATATATATATATATATATATATATATATATATATATATATATAGAATCTAGATCAAATAAGATCATACTTAAAGTTGTTAAATGAGATCAACCTAAAATTTGACAAGAGATACTCTCCTTACAATAAAAATAATTTTTTATTTACTACAACTAAAATTGTTAAATTTTCAATAGATTTCTTTTTAATATTTACGAAACCTAGGTGATACACTTTGATTAAAAGTTTAATATGTATCGAGTTTTGTATGTGTATCGAGTTTTGGAATATTTATTAGTGTATTGTGTATCGTGTATCACTAATCCAA